>OW964834.1:16526996-17126996 GCA_943142095.1 Ophonus ardosiacus
CATCTGTGTGTATCCTGGTTATCTTGCTGTTTGTAGTACGGAGTTGGGAAATTGTTTTTATTATTGTATATGGCATCTCTAATGTCATATATTTCTTTTCTTGATGGTAATATTTATAGATTACATGATATGTAGAGTCTTCAATTCTTTGCGCGTCTTCTTGTGCATAAAGATTGAAGTATTTGTCAATTATATTGTTCATCTCTTGTTTCAGTGCTATAGTGTCCTGGCTGTCCCAAAGCCAATCATAGTCGATTTTATGTAGTATTTCGAATAGTCTGGTGCAACAATTATATTTTCTTTTCTTTTTAACGTCAATATTCTTAGAATTGTGTAGGGACTTTTAATAGTTTTGTGTAGTATAACTTGATATATCTGTTATCTTACATTAGTAAAATTTTGTACCATAAATTGAGTATTCTTTTAATTACTTCTATTTCAATTTTTTTGCTGACTCGATTCTTGCCGAACTATATAATTAGCTGTATTTGGGCTCCGCCCCCAGAAGGATTTGAAAAAGTACAATTGGCCTTTTTCGATAGTTTCAAATAGATTTATTGCCCAAACTTCGGCGCCATACATCAAAGAAGGCATGATTACGGTTTTATTTGTTTAGAGCGCTGTAGCTAAAAAATCCAGACTTCTTCAGTGTATTTTTGACCACTCCGGAGATTCTGTTTGTTTTGTTCAAAACGTCTTGTAGGTTGGTGTTATATAAACCAGAAGATGTATATGTTACACCCAGATAAGTGTATTTTTTTGCTTGAAAGATCTCTTCATCATGGCAGTAATAGCGTTTGTTGCTAGCTGGTGAGCGTCCTAAGTGAAAATGTAAAATTTTGGTTTTAGTTGCGTTTACTTTCAGTTTCATTTGGTTACTGTAATCTTCTAAAGCCTTTAATTTCTTTGTTAGATCTACAGACGTTTTGGCAAAAATGACAATATCATCCGCATATTGGAGCGATAGGATATCGGTAGTGTGATTGATGTACAATCCTTCTAGTCCTTTTAATCTTAGGTGATCTTCAAGGTCCGCTATATAGAGTGCAAACAATATAGGGCTAGTATACTCCCCTTGTAGGACGCCTTTCTTGATAACAGTGGGGTCTGAAGTGCTTCCTTGTGTGTCAATTGTCATAACTGCATTTTCATACATATTTTCTAAGATGCGCACAAGTTTTCCACTAATTCCTTTTTCATATAGTTTTTGCCAAAGTAGTTTGTGGGATACCGCGTCGAACGCTTTTTAGTAGTCTACGAACAAAGCGTAGAATCCATTTTTGTTTGTAAGAGTATGGGTTTGTACTAGCGCGTTCAATACAAAGATATTGTCTCCACATGACCTTTCTGGTTTAATATAAATGTGAAGAGTTTCACGACGCTGCTGCACACAGCTAGTGCTCTGTAGTTACTTGGGTCATTTATATTACAATTTTTTGTGCAAAAGACAAAGTTTTATGTTCATCAGTTTATGCGGTAATTTTTCAAATGTTATGAAATTATTATACATGTTTAAGAGATAGTTTTTCCATTTATCTGGTAATAGTTTTAATTGTTCGTTAGTTATGTTGTCCGCACCGGGAGTTTTGTTTAGGTAGGGGTGTCTTGCGTCTAGAAATGCAATTTTGCAGGGTAACTCTGTATTATGCCAAGCTTTAAAATGCTGATACCAGAGGTCCAATGATATTGGGTTTTCTTTAAATCGCTTCTTTTAGTGCTTTAACGGTGTTCCAGAATTCTCTTTGGTCTTTATTATCTGTTTTATAAGCCTTATTGAATTTATTGATTTGCAGTTTATATTGTTTTTTTGTTAAATTGTAGGTTTGAATATCTACATCTGCAAAGTTGGATTTTTTGCATTGTTTAAGACATGCTTTTATTTTCTTTTTAAGTTCTCTGCAAGTTTTATCAAATCATGGTTTACAGTTTACTTTATTTTGTGGGGAGGTGTAAATAGTAATTTTATTTGTAATTTTAGTTTTTTCGAATACTTTATTTATCACCTGTAGTACATGATTATACTGTGAATCTACATCCATGTTGGGAAAATTGTGGATTTCATGATCTTCAAGTAGATTAGTATAACAAGTTACTTTGTTAGTATCCCATGTTTGTTTTAATTTGTAGTATCTTTTATTGTTTGTAATATTATGGGTATCAGCCGTATTACTAGTAAGATCAACGGAGAGGTCCCGTGGCCGCGTGCCAGAGTGTCTGGTCGCGAACCTGGGGAAACCGGGTTCGATCCCGTCTGGCGCCAAATATTTCGAATTTTAAATGGCACAAAAGTGACCCCTGTGGTGCACTCTCCACGCCAGCAATGAATGCCTATGAGATGACGCCTGGTAAGCGCTCGCACGGTGCAAATATGTCATCATCATTACCGATATCTGCGATAAAGCAGATTGGCACACCCAGAAATGGGTAATATGCCGTGATGATATATTTATTTATTTATTTATCAACGGAGAGAGAGTAAACGAAAGGTTAGAATAGAAAATATTGTTGCATACCGAGAAATTGTTAACATAGGGAATAGTGCTGATGTTGGTCCAAATAAGATCAATAATGCTTTTTCCTTTAGTGCCTGCATACGTAAAGTTTGCTGGATTGTCATCAATAGATCTTCCGTTAATTAGGTAGAGTCCTGCAGACTCCATTAATTTTAATAAATCTCTTCCTTTTTTGTCAATCCTACTGTCCTTGGTTTCTCAACTTGCATATAGTCTTGTGTTTGCAAATAGTTCAGGTTCAGCTTGATTTTCTCTGCCGACTTTTGCGTTCAAATCTCCTCCAATAATTACTTGTCTGCCGGGATACTTTTCTAGTATGTCCGATAGGTTCTCTTTAAACAAGTCCAGCAAGGAGTTGTAATTGTATGAGGGTGAAAAGTAGGTGAATCCTAATATGATATTATATTGTTCGAAATCTATATTTATAAACATCCATGCATTTATAATAGATATATTCTTTGTTGTTTTTTGACAGCTATGATGAGACCCCCACTAGCTCTACCTGTTGATGCCTCTTTTACCGCAAACTGTCGAAAAGTGTGATAATCGTCTAGAAATGTTGGGATACCTATATTACATTTCTCTGTTCAACCAGTTTCATTTAGACAGATAATTTCGTGTTTACCAATAAATTCTGTTTCGTTTGAATGAATGTTGTTTTAATCATTCGCCAGTGTATTTATTAATAATATTGTAGCGTGTGAGAGTACCGTATCGACGCCACTGGATGAGCGTATCCGAATGTGTCGCGCGCACGATCTTGTATAGAAGCTTCGAGAAAGCGATGACGTAATTACAGCGCACAGCTGTGTCAACAAACGACGAGATAAGTTTTAATTACTGTGCGCCGCAGGCGAATGACGGAAGCGTCGCGGTACATTATTCTAGAACAGTTGTGGAAATAGTCTAGAGTATATACCGAGCTATATAAGGAAGAAGCAACTCGGTGCGAAGTCACTTAGTCAGTAAGTGTAGTTGAGTTAGTGAGTAGACTTTGAAGTTTGATACGAGTATACGATACGCGCCTGAGAGATGACAGTCTGAAGAGGAAACAGTCTGAGATAGAAGGCAGTCAGTCTGGAAAGGAATTCGGTTGATAAAGATATCGTGAAGACAGTCGAGCCGGCTCGTATGTTGAAAGAGATAGTGATATAAATAAATAGTAGTTAAATAATAAATAAATAGTTATAGTGAGATAAATATTGTCGAGAATATTGTTTAATAAATTAATTCTTTAATAATAATCTTAGTCTTTAATTTAATATTTAATTTAATATAGTTAATTATTTCTTGTTTAATAAGCATTTAATTTTATTATTGCGTACCTGAGTGTCTAGCCGCGAATCTGGGGAACCGGGCTCGATCCCAATCGACGCCAAATATTTCGAATATTAAATGGCACAAAAGTAACCACTGTGGTGCATTCTCCAAGCCAGCAGGTGAGCCCGTGAGGTAACGCCTGGTAAGCGCCCGAGCAGTACGAATATGTCATCTTCATTACCGATAACTGTGATAAAGCAGATTGTTACACTGTGATTGTTTGTATACTATAGCCAGTGTTGTGACAGATCAATTTATAAAGGACCTAGACCAAGATCAAGATCTTTACAATTAATATGTTCTAGATCAGATCATAGGTCAATTTCTGCGATTGGATCAGATCAGATCAGGGATTTGGGATCTGTTTTCTTAGATCATATAAAAGATCAGTAACGATTTAAAAATGCTTTTTATTTCTTATTAAAAATAGGAATAAAAAAAGTAAATTAATTACACAGAATGTACCTAGCCTTATGCCTTACACATAGGAAGAAATATCAGATACATACAGGATGTTCGAAAAAAAAAACCTAATTCGGAGTAGGCTATGAACACAGAAACGTATGTCTGATCATTTTTCAATTCAACAATCAAGTTTCAAAATTGATTGTGAAATCTGATTTTAAGGAAAAATATAATACATAAGGATACAGAATATTTGCCATTTACCGTTTTCTAGTATATTCCTTTTTCTAAAATAAGGTTTAAGAAGAAAAGCATTGATTTCTTTAGATAACATTTTCTACAATATTTCCTATCAAATTGACAATTAAATACTTTCAAATTGACATACATTTTTTTATTCGTCTAGCCTACTCCGAGTTAGGATTTTTTGAACACACTGTACTTAGTTTACGTAATATTGGATAGCACATTCGTATATTTGATCTTTTTTTAAGATCACAGATTACAGTTTTTATATCTAGATCCAGATTAAGATCTGAATACATAAAAGGATCTAGATCAGATCAAAAATCATACTAAATGAACTAGATCAGTGATTCAGATCAAATTATCTAAATCAGTCACAACACTGACTATAGCATAGAAAATTTCACGTACTTTTTCAGTTTAGATAAATAATAAATATATAGGGGTTCCATTTAAAAATAAAAAGTTAAAGTTACGTACCATTGCTTCAAGTGACATTCTGTAGAACAACATATTTTGTAGATTTATTGACATTTTAATTTAAAATAAACAAATAGTCGAGTTATTAAAAAACAGACCGATGAATCACCCGGTATATAATTTTACCGTAAAAAGACCAATAAAAATATAAGAATGCAATTGATTTCATTCGATTAACAGATATCATACTTAATGTTGTTGCAATCAGCGACATCGTTGCTTTTTGTTGAGAATTGTTGTACAATTCATCTATTAAATGCAGCTCGTACTTTATTATTTTTCTACAGAATCATAATTTCTTCACGTGTTTTGATTCAATATGGATCTAGTCTAATATAACGAAAGTAGGTCAGCAAAGGTGCAGAAACTTAGTTCTCTCCTGGTACGATGTAGATAATTATCTCGTGGTTATATATTAAATTTCGCAACTCATTAGACAACATTTAATTTACTTTATCATTAAGGATTCCACACCTGATCCTGCTTATGCTAACGCACATAATTATACCTGTAGTAAAATGTACGCTAAATATTATCCTCTTTACTAAGAAAATTAGAATGGGGACTGCGCATTTTAGAACGTTGATATATTTTATATCATTTTTTAACTTATGTATCAGTTGTTTAAACCTAAGGTTCTCACGCAGACGTAATCAAAAAAATATGATGTGGCCAGCCCATAACCTCCCGCTGGGTGTTTAACAGTGATCTCTATAACATATGTTATAGAGATCACTGGTATTTAACCATGCAGTATAAATGAAGCAATCATTATTATTACATAATAGAAAAACTTAACAAAAATTTAAAATAGTACTCGTATCTTTGCACAAAGTCTTTTTAGACTGGAAGATATTGAAGCAAATTAATAGTACATATAATAATTATGTATGATGGAAAACATATTATTTTTACAAACCTTAATTTCCTTAGAATTAAATATATTAGTACTATATTCTCCTTAACACGGTTTCATTATTAATTTTAATGTAATTGCTTCCTGACAGTGACATATGTTTAAATATGTCAAAATTGTTTTCGTTAGACGCATAGGTAAGATAAATATATAAAAATAATAATTATTTTATAAATTCATATTTAAAGTTATTTACTAAATACTAATATCGTAAAATTGATTGTATTCAATTTTTATTAGTAAAGTAATGAAAAATTATATTCAGTGTATTTTTTTCACGAAAACTATTAAAATCTTGTATAAGTAATACTTCCGGTTATCCGATATACACTAAAAACTAATGAGCTCTTTCCACATTAGTATAAAATGGGTATACAAAATTTCAAAATTTTCTGATTGATAGTATTTGAGTAATCGTGTCCACAAGATCCACACATCCACACACATACACACACACACACACACACATACATACATACCCACAGACATCATTGTAAAAATATTAAAATCGGATTCTGAGGACATGAAAACGTGCTTATTCACCAAAATCTCTATATGCGATTTTAGCACGATCCCCACACCTCCCTTACCTAGGGTAGCGGGAGGTAAATAGATGATTACAATTCGGGTGATTCTTTGTTGTATAGAATTAGGACACCAACAAGGAGTAACTCGACAAAATACGTGTTCGAAAAACGTGCTTTTATAGCCACATACTATTTTATAAACGACAGATAAATTTACTTCCAAAGTAAATAAAATTTATTCCTTCTCATGATAGTTAAACTTTTAACAGTAATGTTATACAAGTACATGCCATAATGAATAAAATAGATTCGAATTTGTTATTTTAAATAAATTCACCACGAAAATAAATTTACTTTGTCTTTTATAAAACCTGGAGTTAATATGTAAGTCAGTATAATATTGGAAATAAATAAATCATTTTATTATAATATAAATTCTACAGTTTGGTTCATGAAAGATTCAAGATCATTTATAATATTGCAGATAAATGCAACGCTTTTTGTACATATAGAGTCATATGCGTACAAACATGAAATATTTGTGGGTCGTTCCTTTATAAATAATGCTTTTCTCAAAGTGTTATTTTCTTCACCTATGTTTTTGTATGAAACAAAAAAATAGACTTGATGGCAAACCGTCAACGACTCTGGATAAATATTAGCGCAGAATGCAGTGTGGCGGATAATTACATATTTGTAGATCTACGTCACACGTCACTATTACTGATAGTGAATTAGAAAGTAATGTCACAATTGTCATACAGAATTAAACAGACATACGTCAAGTAGTTTTTCTCTTTTTAATACAAACTGTTACGAGTACTATGCTAGTGCTATATAAAGTGCTGCGAAATTCTTTCTTCAAACAATTGACCTTGAATAGTCAACTTATATAGACTTAATTTAAATATTCGTGATAGTGTAAAAATGATTACCAATTTCACATTATAAAACTTTAATCAATTCAAATAGATCTGCAATTAGGTAATTCTTAAATTTTATTTCCAATTCGTTTGTCTTAATTTTAACCTCTCGCTAAGAGAGGTATTGGATTCATGCTAAAATTCGCATATCCAGATTTTATTGAATAAGCACGATTTAAGGTTCCTAGAATCCGATTATAACATTTTTAAAATGATGTCTGTGTGTGTGTGTGGATGTGTGTATGTGTGTATGTGTGTATGTCTGGATGTTGTAGACACGATTCCTCAAAAACCATAAGACTTAAAAATTGTTTAACTATGGATTCCTCAATCTGACATTCCTGGGAAGAGCTGAAAAGGTTTTGGTAACAATTGAACAACCGGAAATAGTAGTTTCTGAGAAAAATTCTTCTAAATATAATTTTTTGGAAATTTTCGTTATTAAATATTGAAGAGCATAAAATTCTCCATCTAATACACTTAAAAATTTTATTATATCTTGTATAGATTTAGAGATAAAGACACTATAATATATAGAGTAATTTAATCGCAGAGCCCAAGGCACTAAGGAAACCAGTTGACAAATTCCAATGTTTATAACATAGTTTTTAAATGACACATGTCAGTGTCAAAAATTAACAGTTTTAGTGACATTCTGGCAGCTTTTTCTGGGAAGTATATTTAATCTTTCTTATTGTTTTATTAATCAAATATTTTAAATTATAGGTAAAATGCATATATCCATATGAAATACCGCCAATCTGGTTAATGAATTGGAAGAATCTCAGACATTTAGAAACTTCCTCATACAATGAAAAATAGATATAATTAGAATTATATGTGTGCAGAACACATGTTAAATACAATAAAAAACAATATTTGAGTAAAGTTCTGTATTTTTTGTTATAAAACGATGGTTCGAAAGCGAAGTGCAATACAATACTTATATAGCCTAATATGGAAATGGCGAGAGGTCTTGTGCTGGCCACAACAGATTTTTAATATAGTTTTTACCTCCCGCTACCCTTGGCAAGGGAGGTATAGGGATCGTGCTAAAAATCACATGTCGAGATTTTGGTGTAAATCTGATAACCGGAAATGGCACTTTACCTGAAGCTCATAATGGGTTTTCTTCAAAAAGACCATTAAATTCCATTTTTCGCATTTTTTGGCATAAATTTAAAAATAATTTTTTTAAAAAAAATCCCGAAGCCTAAGATAAACACAATTCCTTTGTTACATAGTTCATATTTCAAATAAAGGTAAATACAGGCGAATGTCACTGTCAAAACACGAATCACTTCAAATTAATAATAGTGACATTTTAAAAAGAAGATATTAAATAAAGCAATATTTAAATGCAATGGAACAGTTTGCAGCATTAGTAAATACGGAGGTATGTATTTAAATTAATAAAAATTAAATAGTGGAGGGTTTTGTGTTGGCCACATCAGATTTTTTTTATTTACTTTAATAATGAATAAAATTCAATGAATGATGGGCGCATATTACATTCTTTGCATTCATTTCAATATTGCAGTAAAATAATTATTAATAGTCGTATATATGCACATCAAAGGTCCAAATAATATACCGGTTTTATAGATTTTTTATGTAATTTTGATTTTATAAATTCAATTCCTTGTATTATAGGACATATGTGTATTTCTATGATGAACATTTTTATATAAAAAATGTAATATATTATAAAGTCTGTTATAAGCAAAAACTCATATTTAACTCATATATATTGCCTTCTACAAATAGGTGTAAAATAAATTGTCTATTTCTGCGAATCCCCTTTGTAAATAAAGCATATCAGATGGATCAGCCGGCGCTAATATCAGCTAGGACGATGAACGACATTATATTTGGTCGAGGTTGAATCAATTGGGGGTCTCCACTATAACAAAATAGTAATTTACGTAACGACACCTGAAAGTCAGGTCATGTTGGGTACAATATTTTTTTCGCGGTTCTGAAAAAAGAATAAATAAAAATATATCGTTTATGTATTATTTTATTTTTACTAAAATAAATAAATAAATATATCATCAAGGCATATTACCTATTTCTGGGTGTGCCAGTATCTACAACACATGTAGACATCGTTAATGATGACGATATATTTTACCGTGTGGGCGCTTACCAGGCGTCACCTCACGGGCACTCATAGCTGGTGTGGGGAGTGCACCACAGGGGTCACTTTTTGTGCCATTTAAAATTGAAAATATTTGGCGTCTGTCGGGATCGAACCCGGTTCCCCCAGGTTCGCGACCAGACACTCAGTAGTGGTAGCACGCACTTTAGAATTCTATCAAAAGAGGCATTTGTTTTCGCTTTTCGCCACGAAGCGAAAATTTGGTAGCATGCGTATATCAAAATATTCGCCTGCAAGCGTACGACTCGAGGCGAAAGTGTCAAAGTAACGTCATTATTTTGCCACAATTCTATTTAAAGCCAATTTATATACCGTGAGTATTTTTTAACGTGAAACATTGGGTTTGTCATATCCATAGTTACGATTCGACTTTTGATTGACAGCAATGTATTTGCGTGTCCCACTTAAAATGAAACATAGGGAACGAATTTGACAGATGTATTATAATTTAAATATTGTAAGAAATTTACCCAAGTCAGAAAACCACTCAAGAGCACTAAACATATTTCGGGCACAAGGTGCACACAATATTTTTTCTACAACTAAATTTAATTTTTAGAAAACAGGTATAATTATTTAAACAAAATTAACCTCTAATGACATCATGTCAATATGACAGATAACCGCTATAAGTTACGTCTTGACATTTGATTGACAGCTATGTATTTACCTGTCTCATTTATAACATAGGGAATGAATTTGACAGAAGTATTATATTTAAGTATTGTCAGAAAATCACTCGGGAACAAGGTGCACACAATATTTTTCTACAACTAAATTTAATTTAGAAAACAGGTAGAATTATTTAAATAAAACGTCCACTGACGTCTTGTCAAATGTCAAATTCGTTCCCTATGTTTCATTTTAAATGGGACGGGCAAATACATTGCTGTCAATCAAATGTCAAGTCGTAACCATGGATGACAAATCCAATGTTTCACGTTAAAAAATACTCACGGTATATAATTTATACATTTATTATATACAACTGTCATAATATTTTTTATTTTAATAGTATAAAATCCAATAATTTCCGAACCAAAAAACGAATATAGAATTCTAAACTGCATGCTAGCAAGATTCGTAAAAGTAAAATCGTATTCGCCTGCTTTCTATGATAGAATTCTAAAGTGCGTGCAACCACTGCAGGCACGCGGCCACGGGACCCCATTTTTACTGCGAGGATATAATATAATAAATTAATAAATAAACAACTGATCGCCATGGAAACATTCACTTTACTGGTCCCGGGATCGGGAAGTTACTTATAGGCAATTTTCCGAGCTAGCTCAATAAAGAAGAAATTTCCGGTCTAAAAAGTGATCAGAAACGGCTCATTTTAAAGTCCATTGCAAAAAAAAATAATAATAATAAAATGTACACTTTACTGTAATAAAGTATTACTCAATAAGATTAAAAATTTTGTAATAATTACTTTGAGAGATATTTGGAATTTGTTATCAGTGTCACTGAATTGGTACACTAATTCTATCTTTCTCTCGCAGCCTTCTATGTAGCGTCTGGTGCGAGAGGAAGGTAGCAAGTATAGTTAAACTAAAAACAATTAAGACTGTTTAATACTACGAATTGTTTCAAAATTAAACAAACTTTCATATAAAATAATAATAAAATAAAAGCGGAGGATCCCATTGTTCTACCTACAGTAAATATTTATGGCTTAGCTTCGCAATAGTTGTTTCAGCGATGTTAATGTACAAAAAGTAATATTTTATCAGAAGACGTGGAAAACTTGTGCGTATAAATCTCCATATTAATGCTATAATGTAATTCACCATTTTGAAAATCGAAAAATTAGTTTCATCAAGGTTTAATACTTTCCTTAAACCACGGTATTGTCCATTCACATCTTTTTTCTGAAAACTTATGTGACACGTGTTAATTAAACATAATTACTGATTATCTTTCTAGGATTTTCGAAAAATATTTATTAGTTTACGTGTAGGAAAAAGTTGTTTTAAGTGAAGGAGAGATGACGATAACATTTAGTAAAATATATTTTTTGTTCTCCTGAAGTGTAATGGGAACTTTACAATTATATACACAGCAAGTGTAACCTACATTTTACGCTTACTGTGTTGTAACTTGTAACTTGTATGCGGTAAAATAATCAAAATACACTGGACGTTTATGGGCATTTAGAAAAGAAATCATCTTTACTATAATAAAGTTCATGTAAAAAAGTACTACCTACTCAAGTTATTTTTTTACTTTAACATTTCCTATATTTAAAACTAATTTATATAAACCAAACTCACGGTGGCGACATGTGTCATTATTGTAAAAATCCGCCGTTACCGACATAGTCACCGATCGATATACCTGTCAAATACTCGAGCATTGCTGAAATGTCAAATATCGACACCTACCTATTATTTATTACGAAGAAAACATGAGCAAATAAATATACAACGTCTATTATTACAGATAAATTTTTGCTAGAAGAAGTATTCTAATGAAGGTAAGTAAAATCAAATTTGGAAATTGACTTAACCCCAGTATTTTAAACTAACCCTTTTCAGAAGTACAACCATCTCATTGAAAAAAGTGATTTTCATGATCGTCGGCCAAAAAATTTGATACAATTCTCGTGCGTGAAGTATTTTACAGCGCTCCAGCTAATAAGGCACTCGCCTTAAGGGCTCGTGCCTTAAACAAAGTTGTCGCGCTGTAAAATACAACTTACACGCACTCGAATGTAAATAACTATTACCAGACCAGAGAATGTAAATAAGTTTTTTAAGTTTTGATGAAATTTTACAAATTTATTAATGTGGATAATGTGGTAAAAACTTTTCGATTTCGCTTTGTTTACATAACCATCTTTAGAGATAAGATGATAAATCAATAATACTGTAATAAATTCTGCGTTAAGAATTTATGAATTATTTACATACTTTATTATTTAAACAAAATTAATTTAGAAAGTGTCATTTATAACATTTCCAATGATATCAAATACTAATTATCGCTGAATAATTTCATTAATATAATTGTCATTATAACCAACCGCAACTTTCATAACATCGACAGAGTATATATGTTTCATTAATTTGTAATAAAAGCATTCCAATTATATCAATTCACAGGTAATATTGAACACAAATCCGTTAAATAAATTATTTATTAACATACTACAACGTCCTGTACAATTTAAGACTTGTGATGATTTTTTTTTTTATTTTATTATTTTTGGAATAATACTTATATTAGGAGACATTTCAAAGCCATTCACATTTGTTACAAAAAATTCACTACCTAGGGCTTTCACTAAAAATGTGTAGGATTCTGAAAATACAAGTCTAACAATTTTAAAATACTGAAGTATGTAGAACAACATTTTCTTTACAATTTCCAATTCACTGTTCCAATAAAACGAAACTAACTGTAACTTTTGAAATTTCATATAGCGCAAAATTCAACAGAGGATACTTGAGCGGAATGTTCTACATAAAATAACACGCGTGCAGTACAACAAAACGATAACCGCTTTAAAATACCAAAAGATGGGAAGAATTATTTCTCTCTCGAGGCTTACACGATTCTTTCAAAAATAAAATTCTGTGGCAGACGAATGTAGTTGTAAATATAAATATTCTGGCACTGATAATTCCGTGTTTGTTATCAAGTGACTAGCTACTAATTCAAGTACTATTTGATTCGAAGCAAGACTATGCTCTATAGTACTATAATAACATGTAAGGCAAAATTATTCTATCATATTCGAAATTAGCACAAAACCGATTTATATGTACACTTAGGCACATAAAAAATGGGCCACTTTTTTCACAGCAATGTTTTTCAAACATTTTAAATAGAACTCGTAAGTTTATCCAATGAAAGACAGTCTATAACAAACAATGTAGAAAAATGTTACAGATGGTACTTATGGGTTTATTTAATGGACAAACATGAGATTTTAAGATAACTTTGGCATTATGACCTGAAGTCCAATAGTGATAAAATAGTGAGTACTACAATTCGAAAGAGCTTAAAAAGTATCCGAAAGAAGCGAATTATAAAATGCAACTCGCATTTAGAGTTTTTAAAAATTATAATTTATTTATTTGTTTGAAGAAGTTTATGCAAAGGTTGATACATAAGAGAAAACTACTAGGAGAATCGCATCGCCAATGTCTTTACATTGCAATTTATACTATTTCAATACGGGTTTTATAAAAGGCAGAATAAATTTACTTCCATAGTAAATTTATTCAAAATAACAGATTCTAATCAATTTTATTCATTTTATGGTAATTATAACATTACTGTCAAAAGTTCAACTGTCATTTGAAAGAATAAATTTGATTTACTTTAGAAGTAAATTTAACTGTCGTTTATAAAACCGGCCATAAAACTTTTATTTTTTTTCTTAAATCAATATAAAACCATATCTTTCAAGAAAAACTGTTATCAGCTATTCCCATTGAAATAAAAGTCTTATATATTTGAAAAGTTTTGGATAATATTTTAATATAGATTTTCATTAAAATCTATTATAGGCTTCAAGTAAAGTACCACTTTCGGAAGTTATGTAATAACCAAAAAGGAAGGTATACAACTAGATGTTATAATAGTCCTAAATACAAAATTTGAACTTTCTATGGTTTACGGATACGTACGTACAGATGTCACGACGAAATTAGTCAAAATGAATTCAGGGATGGTCAAAATGGATATTTCCGCTGAAATCTGAAAATCAAAATTTTTAATGTTTACGATACTTTTTTTTTCAGGGAAGTAAATAGATAAACATTCTTTCTATTTTCATATATTCTGAAACTTAATCACCAAATATTTTCTTCCACAAGTTTAAGACATTAAATAGACGGAAATTTCACATTGCGGATGTAACGCTACATAGATTATCATTTTGTTTAGAATGGCATCAAATTAAAATACTGTAACGTTGACGAGTTACAATGCTTACATCGATGTAATAGGCGTTCGGAATCGAGCCATTAGCAGTTTTGCAAAAACAATAAAATAAATCTGATGTGGCCATGGCCAACACCCCACTATTTAATTTTTTTTAAATTTAAATACGTACCTACGTTTTTACTAATGCTGCAAACTATATTATGTTCCATTGCATATAACTGTTGTTTTATTTATATTTTCTTTTTAAAATATCACTATTATTAATTTGAAGTGATTATTTTTTTGACAGTGATATTTACCTGTCAGTTACATTCATTTGAAATATGAACTGTGTAACAAAGGAATTGTATTTATCTTAGGCTTCGGGATTAATAAAAAAATGATTTTTAAATGTATCTGTAAAATATATAGAAGAAGTATTAAAGTATTCCTGTAGAAAATTCAATTATCTTTACTTTTCATAATGACATTAAATGCGAAAAAATGTCATTTAATGGTATTTTTTTGAAGAAAAACCATTATGATCTTCAGGTAAAGTGCCATTTCCTGTTATCTGATTTACACCAAAATCTAATGGTATCTTTCCGTATTAGAACAGGGTAGAAATACAAGGTTTCAGAATTTTCTGAATGATAGTATTTGAGTTAGAGCGCCAACAATATCCATACACATACACACACACACACATACACACACACACACATACACACACACATACAGACATCATCGTGAAAATGTTAAAATTGGATTCTAGGGACCTTAGAACGTGGTCATTTACTGAAATCTCGATATGTGATTTTTAGCACGATTCCTATACCTCCCTTACCAAGGGTAGCGGGAGGTAAAAACTGAAATTTACATTATATGTCTGTATCTAGTGACCTACACACATTTTCTGAATAAAAAATACATTGGAAAATGGCATCTTAATTAAGATAACTTTTGTCTAATTAGTTCTCGAGATAGTTAATAAAAAAAAAAAAATAGTGACTCGTTTTTTGTTCACCTGAGTGTATATCTTTTAATGTAAATGATTCATATTCGGAACTTGTACTTTTCTGCGTAGGTACCTTCCATATAAAAATAATTATATACCATATTCGTCAATATGTAATTTTGTCTCCTTTTACATCATGTAAAGATATGAAAAACGTGAAATGTTCAAATAAAATTAAACTCTTGCCTTCTTATTTACGTTTTAAACACTGTCAAAATATCAAGTAATATTAATTTATTTAGCAGATGTCTTAAAACTAGACGGGGCCCTGGGCATTCATAGTTTAGTTACCTATCAGATTTTTTTAAAAAGAAGGATATATCGTATATAAGCTGCTGGGATAAAGAGATTATAAATCAAACGAAAGCAATTTTGTGCTTTTGAAAAATTGTTAACTATTATTATTTGAAATAAGTTTTTACTTCCTTGTACGAAGTAAAGAAATTACTTGAAGCCTATAATAGATTTTAATGAAAAACTATATTAAAATATAATCCAAACCTTTTCAAATTTGGTATATAATACTTTGATATCAATGGGAATAACATAATAGATTTTAGTTAAAATCGTATACCCGGAAGTGGTACTTTACTTGAAACCTATAATAGATTTTAATGGAAAACTATATTAAAATATAATCCAAAACTTTTCAAATTTGGTATATAATACTTTTATATCAATGGAAATAACATAATAAACTTTGGTTAAAATAGTCTAACCGGAAGTGACTTGAAGCTATTATCAGTTTTTCTTGAAAAAAATGGTGTTATTTTGAATTTTACAATAAATGCTTCAAATAAAAGTTTTAGAGAATTGAATTTTGCGTCGAAAACTTCAAGTATGATTAAATTAGTTCTTTGTATAAGCGAGATATGTAAATTTAACACTGTGTACTTTTTGGTTTCTGTTATTAAGTTTGCTATGAATTAGGACAAGAAATAACAAAAAAATAAAGAATTTAATGTCAATGTCAAATACGTGCAATTTTATGATTGGGTTTGTTATTATACATATTTTAATTATTAACAAAATATGTACAGTGTAACAGGCGTACAAGGAAGTCATGTGGTGTCCACATCAGATATTTTTATCTATTATGGTTTGCACACATCTCTTAAGCTCGGTGTGACGCACACGAACCATGTTATGTACGTTCGAATCCCGTCGACCGACAATATGTGATTTATCATAAATATTGCTACTAGTATTTATCACACTATAAGCTAGCCACATATACATCTTAAATAAATGTAGAACTTGCTGATATCTAACAGGCAATATGATATAGTGATAACTGTGACTCTGATTCTTTGATTAACTTAATACTTGTTTGATAGAAAACAATGTGTCCGATATCAAAATTATATCTCTTTATCTTTTACAGCTACTTCTGGGGTGCCATAGGGATCTAACTTATGGCTTCTGTTGTTTTTGCTATTTATTAATGATATCACAAATTAAATAACTTGTAATTGTCTACTTTTTGCTGATAACAAATTATTTCATGACATTAATTCCACCCAAAACTGTGTTGTGGTACAAAATAATTTAAATGCAATTTGTGACTCGTGTATAATATATCGATTATCATTAAACATATCTAAATGTAATGTAATGTCACTCAGTAGAAAACATGTCTAGTGCGGGTCACCAATTTTGACCTGTGAAAGGGGTAGGGGAAAGACATGCTCATATCGTGATGTTCCATAGACGCCGTCAAATAATAATTATTACAGTAATTTTGTGGTTCTAACTCATTTGTGTACTGATACGAACAGCTATTGCACAAATCAAGTGCCAATATAAGAAAGGCTGCGTAGTTTAAAACCTATTTGGGCAACTGTTATATCTTATATTAGGTATACGAAAAGTAATATAATTGTATTTTATGTGGATTTAAAAGGAGTGCATATATTAGACAGTGATTTGTGCGAACATATTTTCCATAATTCATCTTTCGTATCCCGGACTATAAATGTCGTTGGTTCCTACAATATCATTGGTTCTGTTTTAAACTATGCTCATTACTTGTAAAGATCTTGGTGTACTTTTTGGTTGACGTCTTACCTTTGAGCCTCATGCTCAAGAATTACTTACCAGCTCTCTTAGGACTTATGGTTTTGTTATATAAATAGCAGAGAGTTTTATAATTGCCACACTTTATGTACTTTATATTGTTCTCTTGTAACATCTAAGCTCGAATATACTAGAAATATGATTCCCAATTTATCAAATACAAATAAATATTATTGGGTACCGTGCAGTGTAAATTTCTTAAATTCCTTTTCCTTCTGTCTGAAAATGTTTACCCTGAAAGAGGATATGATCACACTTTTACTTTCCCGATTTAATTTTAATACTTTACATGTTAGACGCACAATAGCTTCAGTAAGATTCTTGCACGGTGTACTAAATGATATAGACTGTCCATATTTACTTGCTAGAAAGGTTTTACGTATCCCATTTACATACTTGTCATATTACTGTGTTTTATTGTCAATCTCATATATCTAGGTAAAATTTTGTTGCGGTCACCAATGCTCATGTACCAGTTTCAACAAGATTTGTCAAAGATATGTTACATTTTTTGATTCTATTAAGTCTATATGTAATACAATGCTCAATGCAGGTATATAATGTAATTAATTCTTTTCAATATATCTTATTATTAATTATTATTATATTGTATCTGACTGTTTTTGTTTGTATATTTTCCTGTAATTGGGCTTTTACCTGTTGGATTAAATTCATTGTTATTATTATTATTGTTATTATTATTATTATTATTATTATTATTATTATTATTATTATTATTATTATATTCATTTGAATGGACCAATTATAAATTCATTGGTTACCTTTTCTTTTCTTTACGATTTCATATTTACATACATTCATTTCCCTCCTGGCTGTATAAATATTGCCTAAGAATTTCTTTTCTTACTTGAACTTTAATTATGTTTTCTCGTACAAAACATTGTTATTTTATTTAAAAAAATGTATTTTTCCGCGAAAATAAAATTACGTTTCGTCCTTTGTAGGTTTCATTGCTGCGTTCTTTTGTGATTTATTCCGTTGGTGGTTTGTAACTGACACAGAAAAATCAGCCAACATTGTTTTCAAAAGAAAACGACAAATATTTTTCCCGCTTAAAAATTCGATTTTCTTTCAAATGTAATTGGTAGGATATACGTAACTTTTTGTTTGGAAGTATTGTTGACTAAAAAAATATTGCATTTGTACGGCAAGTATCATTTTATTCATTATTGTTTTGTGAAGGTTTCATAGGATTTTTGTATAACACATAGTAATTATTATGACTACTATATATGAAATGAAAAAGGTTATTTACATTATTTAAATTTATAATTTCGTCAAATTGTAGTTTCGTTTTAACAATACTAGTTTTTGAAGTTATGGAAGTATAAAACTTACCAAATCACCGTAATATATTTAGAAGTATTTGATGTATCGTGCCCGAACTTTTAATTGTTCCTAAGGAGTTCTTTAGTATGCATTTCTTTGTGTTCCTTATACGTAATGTTTCCGACTTTCCTTATTGTTACGGATTCTTTAAATATAAAACGAATCTTCCTTGATCTATCCTTTAAAAGAAAGAAGATGAAACTGTCCATGTATGACCTCAAAAATTAAGTTTGCTCGTGAAATAAAGTTTATTTTTGGATACAAACAAAGGAAAGTACAGCAATTACTGGCACTCTACCCTCTTTCCCCATGACTAGCACAATATACGCACGCGGTATCCAATACCGCACGCGTCAAATTACTTCCTTGCTTGAATGCGTCAAGTTCAAAGTCAAAATTACAAAGTAAAAATTCAATTTGGAAATTGTAATTATTTGGTTCTGAACGCAGCTTTACTAAGTGACTTTTCTAAATATTACAAGGAATTTTTAAATAAGGAAGTCCTTAGGAACGTTCGTAAATTCGGGCCTCGGAGATATTGGAATCCGCGCCGTTGGAATCAATATCAGCCACAAGCCACAAAATGTCCATTTCACACTATATATAAGAAAATGATTCGTAAAAACTTAATACAGGGTGTCTCACAACACTGGCCCCATAGCGAATGAGGAAACACAAGACTGCACTCGGATGTGTAATTTCGAAGAAAAAAAAAATCTAGCTAAAAGATATTAGAGAAAAGATGTCTTAAAATTGACCAATCAGAGACCTACACCTTTAACGTGTGTTTGCCGTAATTTTACGTTACTATGGTTTTATACAAATCAAATCTTCTTTAAAATGTGTGGGCGTCTGTAGTTTTCGAAAAATGTCAGTGTCAAATTAAATTTGACAAGTTGAATAAAAAAGGCAAATTCTTACCATGTATTCAGCCGCTGATTGCTTACAAATGATTATAATTTTCGGAGAATGTGGACGTAACGCCAGAGAGGCAGCACGAGTCTATTCGAAACGTTTTCCGGATAGAAATCTTGTGGATCATAAAGTGATATTGAGAGCCATCGCAAGGACGCATGAGACCGGTCAAGTTATGCCAAATGACAATAATATTTTCGTTTAACACATTTTACACAGCAGCGACAACACGTTGCACTGTACGATATAAATGATGATCTCGGATGACACCTTCGCTAACCTAAATTTGTTGACAGTGAAAAGTCAACTCTAAAGTGTCAAAATTACAGTAAGTCAAACAAATTTTGTAACTCACTAGTAGTATTTATAAAACCTAGCAACCAGTTTTATTTTGTAATAATATCAACATATCCTTCCGGGATTGGTGGATTAAAAAGTCTTGTAACTCCGTTATGCAAGCAGCCGCAAATTATTTTCTTCTATTTGTTGGCAACCTATTGTCGTCGGCAAGTGTCAGTTTCGTCTGCGGCGCCAGTTGTGAGACACACTTCATTAAAAATAAGAGAAAAAGAGATTGGAATAGGTTGAATTGGATTCGAAACTGGGTGGCCATATTGACATCTATTTCTGTTAAATTATGCTTTTCAAAACATTCAGCTTTGCAACTTCAATGACCGATTTTTGCTAGAGAATATTCTATTTCATTTATTTTGTAACTACATTCAGTTCGAAAAATAAAAATAAAAGTCAGTGCTGTTCAATCGAATTCTTATCGCAATTGTAACGTCGCGGTAACCGAAGCAAACTGGTATCATTGTTGGAATTTGAGCTTTTCATTATTTTTGTATTAAAATATTTTTAATTTGAAATCTGCATCATCCAAGGTATAGGAAAAAGTTCAGTTCAGGAATTTCAATTTACTTTGAAGGAAGTGTGCTTCTCAAAGGAATAATGTAATAAGGAAAACAAAAATTTGAAAAGAATGCAAGAATCTACTATTTATTAAATCACATATCTTAGAATTGTTATTCAACGAGCGTTTATAAAATAAAACAGACAAATAAAATAAATGAAACGTCTTTCCCAATAAATTTCATTTGAGAAAATACAAGTAAATGTGACCTTAAATAAGTAACAAGTTCAATTTTCTTTATTTTATTCGTTTAACACTAATCGCATGTATTTTATGGTGTAATACAGAGGGCAGACGTTTCATATAAACTGGAAAGTATTTTATAGTGCGTTTTACTTAAGAAAATAGCAGTTTGCTCGTGGGTGACCATATTTATATGTATTAAATACATAATTTTATCTTCTCCTACGCATGTCGTACATATACCCTGGTTATAGATATAATACACTGCTGTTTTTACCTCTCTGTCAAGAGGAATATCTGTTTAAGCATTTAATCGTGTTAATTTTTTTAGTTGAAGGGTGAGCTGAATTGAAATTTAAATCCAGAAGTTGTAGGTCTTTTTATAGAATCAGAAATCAAACTGCGAACCTCACATCTTATAAATAGTTATGTTTTTAATTACGCAATGATGACTTCTTCTGTCTTCTGTAATGTGACCACGGAAGCTACGGTCTCTGAGATTAGTAGCATTTCGAACATATTAAAATAACAAATAAATAATGAAACAAGGGATGGAAAGAAGGGAAACTAATTTACAAGATAAGTATACATTTTATCAATTTAATTATTCCGTTATGGTAGGCAAATAATATGAATATTGGAGTAAATGAATAATGTTTTTAAGAAGTAATGACATATTAGTTCCAGGAATCAGTACCCATTAGTTAATACCTATACAAAAAATCACAGAAAAATTATAAAAATTAAACCTATAGCTACTTAAATATACCTATAGAAAAATATTACAATTCAAAATTGCACTTTTCATAGAATATAATATTAAGATGATAACATACATAAATATCATAGTTGACATAAAAAAATAATAAAAATCACAGAAAAATTATAAAAATTAAACATATAGGTACTTAAATTTATAGGGAAATGCAATGCAAAATTACACTTTTCGTAGAATATAATATTAAGAATTATAACATAAAAATCATAGTTGAGGTAAAAAAAATAATGAAACAGAAAAATTATCTATAAAAATTAATCATATATCGTCGGATTTCTGGTAAAAAGACTTAACCGCCAAAAAATGATAAAATGAGTTATGCACATAAACGGATACGTCTCTTCACGACGCATGCTCTAAACACAATATCTGAGCGCCAAAAAATTTATGTTAGAAGGTAATTCATTCTAAAGTTTCGTAAACGCCATCTGACACTATTTGATGCGCACAGAAATTTTATACGAAATGTCTTAAACGCCATTGTGTGTTAATGTAATGGGAGATGTTAACGAGTTGTGTTCCACAAAAGTTAATTTATTTTGATATTATTTATTAATCTGGTGTTCACAACTATATAAATTTTATAAATTTAGGTATTAAGCTATATATTGAACAAAAAAAAAAAAAACGTTTTCATTAAATATTTCATGATATATGCTTCAAAATGTTGCGAAAGTATGTTGAAAAATGTATAAAATATTAATCTAATATTTGTCCATTTTAAAATGCAACATACAAAATTTGTAGTTTTGTATTATCAAAACTAATTTCCTATAAATTAGCCTACATAAGATTAACAAATAATCAAAACATGAATGTTGTACATCTTAAAAAAACTTTAGCTTACAAAAATTCATAACATTCATGGAATAAATGTTAAAAAAATACCCCCAATCACTCTGAGGCAATATTCTAGTCGGTCGTAATAAGAATTGACACCATTTGTGATGTGTTTTGGAGGTATCTCCTGTGCTGCAATACTATTTATAATGTTGCATTTTAAAATGGACAAATTTTACATTGCTGTCATTTTTTGACAATAGTAAGTAACCATGGAAGTGATGAACTATAATGCTGCATTTTAAAATAAATTCTCTGTATATAGGAAAATATTGCAATTCAAAATTGCACTTTTCTTGATTTCAAGGACGCAAATTCGTCAAATTATACAGTCCTAAGCATAAACTGTACAAATAATCGTTTACCTAGAACTCTATAATTATTATCTCTCCCTTTTCATCGTGCTATCGTAAGTTATTTTTTGCGTAGCCCAGAAACTGAGTTTACTTGCCAACTACGAGATAACTCGGGAAGAGACTAAACACTCTTGGCGTACTCAAAGCGTAGATATTATAACTAAATATTTAGAATGCAAAAACATATCAATTCACGATATATTTTGCAGAGCACTACAAATAAAAGATATTTTCATTATATTATATTGGAATTTTAATAATAATAATAATAATAATAATAATAATAATAATAATAAATAAAATAAATAAATATATCATCACGGCATATTACCCATTTCTGGGTGTGCCAGTATCTACAACATATGTAGACATCGGTAATGATGACGATATATTTTACCGTGTGGGCGCTTAACAGGCGTCACCTCACGGGCACTCATAGCTGGCGTGGAGAGTGCACCACAGGGGTCACTTTTGTGCCATTTAAAATTGGAAATATTTGGCGTCGGTCGGGATCGAACCCGGTTCCCCCCGGTTCGCGACCAGACACTCAGGCACGCGGCCACGGGACCCCATAATAATAATAATGACTATAAAATTATAAAACTAAAATGGAGTCTTAAGGTAAAGTTATAACTAAAGAAAAAACGCCTTAACCTTAACAATAAATTTAAAAACTATATACGTATTTCGAGAACTAAGTTCTCATCATCAGTAGAAACTACAAAGTAAACAGAGAAGTTAAGATTACTCAGCATGTAAACCATGCCAGAGGTCAAAACAGCTCTGAGGAATAAGGAAGAGAACGCGGGTTATATAGGGACAGGAGTTTTCTAAAAAGATTTTTAAATATTCTAAAGTTTGTGGAATAGGTACACTTGGAAATAAGGAGCTGACAACGATTTAAATTCAGAAAAAATAAATGAGTATTTGAAACTAACTGAACTTTGCATGAACCAAAATTATTTTCAAATATATAATAAATTTTATCATCAAAAAGAAGGTACAGTTATGGGCAATAGTTTATCACCATTTTTGGCTAACTTATTCATGAGTCACTTTGAAATTGAATTTAAGAAAAATACTAAAGATTTTCCTAGAGTTTGGATTCGATATGTTGATGATATTTTTGCTATTATTAATACCGAAACTTGTGATTTAGATAACTTTTTAACCAGATTAAATTCAGTTTTTCCATCAATTAAATTTACGATTGAAAAAGAAACCAATAAACAAATACCATTTTTGGACACACTGGTTATTAGAAACAAAACTAAATTAGAATTTGACATATATAGGAAACCAACGAATACTAATCGATTTATAACAGCTGATTCGAATCATTTTCGGCAACATAAATTAGCAGCGTTTAACTTTTTAATTAATAGACTGACCAAATTTCCGTTAAACAAAACACGTTTTGAAAATGAATTGAAATATGTTAAAGAAATAGCTAATATAATGGATTCCCGGTTAAAATTATAGATAAACTAGTCCATAAATTTAAAAATCGTCAATCCGTATTAGATTTCACAACTTTAACGCCAACTAATAATAAAAATAATAATAAATATATAACATTACCATATGATAATGCCACCAAAGGTTTAAATAAAATCTTTAAAAATCAAAATTCAACGGTAACTTATAAATCAAATAACACCATTAAATCATTATTAGGTAACCATAAAGATAAAATAGATAATAATAAAAAATCCGGTGTTTATAAAATTGACTGTAAAGATTGTAATAAAGTTTATATTGGGCAAACTAAAAGACAAATTGATACTCGATATAAAGAACATTTCTATCATATAAAAAGCGATAATCCTGATAAATCTAGTGTAGCACAACATATGTTTATTAATAATCATAAAATTGACAATTCTAATATAAAATTATTGAAACAAGTTGATAATAATAGATATTTAGACGCACACGAGAGTTTGATAATACATAAATTTAAAGATAAATTAATGAACGCGGACCTAGGTCCCATCCCAAATTCTAAATTATATGAGTTAATATAAGACAGTTACTTTGTTTAATCTTAGTTACCCAATTAGGTATCCACTCACCTTTGACTCCTGTCCCTATATAACCCGCGTTCTCTCCCTTATTCCTCAGAGCTGTTTTGACCTCTGGCATGGTTTACATGCTGAGTAATCTTAACTTCTCTGTGTTTACTTTGTAGTTTCTACTGATGATGAGAACTTAGTTTTCGAAATACGTATATAGTTTTTAAATTTATTGTTAAGGTTTAAGGGGTTTTTTTCTTTAGTTAATAATAATGACATAAAATTATTTTCTTATTAATTACATTCGATCGACTATTGCCTTTTTATATAGAACTTATTTGAATCAAGCATTGAGCGAGCTTTTGGAACCCTTCCTTGTCCCTGTCCCTCTGGCCTAGTTCAGTTCGACAAGGGGCAGGACTGCGATGGAACGCTAACGCACGTTCCACAGAATATTTCACCCGATAGGACACCCGAACATTCCCAGTTACGCTATCTGGCTGCTGCCGCCTCGTATATTTACCGTAATCTATGTTCGCGGACAAAAATCTCACCACACCGACTACGAGTAATAATCTCAAGATTCCATACATGCTCATCTGCAGTATGTTGAAGGCTGACGATATTAGTATTGTTATGAAAAAATTTAGCTTTCAAGCACAGCTGATATTTTTATGCTTTTAAATTATTAACTTTTGTTTTATTTTTATATTATAGATGTAGCAGATTACTTTTAGCAATACAAAAATTCACGCGAGTATTCTCGTAATTGGCACATGAAATAACATTTTTGCTCCCTGTGCAAATTACGAGATAACTCGTAAGAGACAACTTACCACAATATTTTTGTATTAAGTGCGCGAAGTTTGTGTTTTTAGTGCGTCGTCAAAAAAGTGACATTCTCACGCACTAAAAACACTTCGCGCGCAAAATACAAACAATATTTTTTTTTCACTACTAGCCTAGGAACCCACTATTATTTACCTTTATTTGACATGAGAAATTGTTTTTCACTACCGCTTGCTTGTAACCATGGTAACCTAGGCCAATAATAATTTATTATTAACCTTGGTCTATAATGCAAACTGTCACTTTCAATCAAACTCAAGCCTCCAAATCCAAATATTATTTAACTCATTAAACTCAAGAAAGGTGTTAAGTATATAATGACTGTAACAGCACAAAGTGTTTTTATTAAATAATTAAATCAAATATAAATCAAGGCCCATAAGTGAGGTTATCAAACCAGCGAAATGAGCAAAACGTCAGATAAAAACAAATGCAGCCTACTTTGTTTTTGTGAATATTAACAAATAAGTAACGTTATTATTCATGTCAAAATTATTATTATCAATAAAAAAAAAAATTCAAAGAGAATTTATGTACTAGTAGTGAAAAAAATAGTATATAAACCACGGTTGAGAAGATCATTATTGGCCAGGCGCCTTATATCCCTCGGTCTTCGCCCTCGGGTTACAATAGGCGCTGGATCAATAATGATTATCTTCTCAACCTTGGCGTATTCTACAACTAATATGTTAATAAGTAGAGCTCTTGAAATATTTATTATATGTATTTAAATAAAACAAGATAAAATTCAAAATCATCTTTTGGTAACTAAGAAAAAATGACAGTTGTTAAGGTTGTTATTTCTTTTGTCAGAACGTTGTTGACAAATTTGTTTTGTGATCAACTGCTGTTAGAATGATTTAATTGTAACATTTAATTAAAATGAGTTCTGAAAGTAATGATAATAATAATCCTGCAGAGGTAGAAGAGATTGCGAACGCAGCAATTAATAATCTTTTACCAATGCGTTCAAAAGATATGTACGAAAAAACTTATAATATATTTTGTAAATGGTGTTCCACGAAAAAAGTAAATAAAATTACGGAGAATGTTATATTGGCATATCTAGAAGAAAAATCAAGTAAAGTAAAGGGCTCAATATTATGGTCTACGTACTCAATGCTGAAGACCACTCTTAATGTGAAAGATAATATTGATGTAAGAAAATTTGTCCAGTGATAACATTTTAAAATTTATGGAAGCCATCACAATAGTTACTTATTTATGAAGGTAAAATTATTTGATAAACGTAAAATTTAATTTATAAAGAAAAGCTCATTCTTTAAGGTCGTTTTAATTTTGGGAATTTCGGGAGCTTGCCGACGCGAGGAACTTGTGAAAATGACAATTGATAATATTCAGGACATGACCACAGTTTTAATTGTGAAGATACCCGATACAAAAACTCATACCGAACGTACTTTTACAATTTCAAATTTAAAATCTATAGAATTATATAGAAAATATTTCGCTTTGCGGCCTAAACATGTCACAACTAAACGTTTATTCTTAAAATATAGGTAATAGAGGGAAATGCGTTGGAATTGGAGGAAATTGGGACCCCTGAACAGAGCTGGGCAGTAACTAGTTACTTTAGGAACTTAGTTACTAACTAGTTACTTTTACGTAACTTGTAACGTAACTTAGTTACTTTTTAAAATATGGTAACTGTAACTGTAACTTAACTTGCTGCGGAAAAGTAGTTGGTAACTTTACGGTTTTTAGTTACTAGTTACTTGAGTAACTTAAGTTACTTAAAGTAACTCAGAAATTAAAATGTAACTTAAGTTAGTCAAAGTAACTTAAAAAGTGGAATGTAACTTAGTCATAAAAAGTACCGGGGGGGATTAAAATTTCTAAGAAATATTTTGTTGAGGCTGATGCCTTTTTTAGAAACACTAACTAAAACTGTTTTGTTTTAAATAAATGTCTGTCCAAAGTGGGAGTGTTGAGCGCAGCATCGCGTATACCCTCTGTAATGTGTAACTTTTATTTTAATACATAATTAAATTCAATATTATTGTTGATTGATTTCAAGCCATAATAGATAATAAAATAAGTAATTATATTCATTAATAATAGGGTTTTTGTACGATAAACAGAAAAACTAAAAATGACACATTATTTTAACTTTTAATTCTAGAATTAAAAAGTCACTAAATGTTAAATTTGACTTATAAAATATATTATTTTCAAATGTTTTCCTCGCTTACAAATGATACGTTTTAATAAAACTGCCACTAAATCATCAAAATTATTATAATTTTCAGATTATACAAAAAATAGTGTATTTTGTTCGCTGTTCCAAGGGTTGCAAGACTTGAACTCGTCTCATTTTTGCAAATTGCAGGGCCTTTTTATAAGATTTTTGGGCCCTAGGCCAAATTTAGCGTAATATTTTGTTACTCCTCTCTAGGGACGGTTGGCGATTTTGCCGGGTCTCGGGAATATGTTATTAGCGTAGCGGGGCCCCAAATATTTATAAAAATATACTTTTTCATCAAATTTTGTTAGATATTTGAATGTGCGGGGCCCATGTGAGCGCGGGGCCTCAGATTGAAAATCGACGTCTGATCCGAGGTTTCCAATAAATTAATCATTATCCACTAATAAGTCTAGGAAATAATGTCTGCATGTTTTATACATTATAATGGTCATGTCATGTTAGAAAGAAAGTACATTGTTTATATCTTGGTATAAGAAATCAAAATTGAAAAATAAATTAATAAATTTTTAAAAAATCACAGCAACCGGGCCCTGCGGGCCCCTTGTCAAAGCGGGTCCTAGGCCATGGCCTCGTGGGCCTAGGCGGTAATAAGGCCCCGTAGGTCCGTTAACATTAATAATAATAATCTGATTGGGTGTTGCCAAGCAATAACGTTAAAATTTAGGTTAACGTAGTTAGTGCAAAAACTCCCTAATATGTATACTACACAATAACTAAGTCAACAGTCTAAGTCTACACTTCACGCCATTAAAAGTAGTTAGAATGTAACTCAAGATAACTAAGTTACTTTTAATGAGTAACTAGTAAATAACTTAGTTCTTTCACCAAAGTAACTGGAACTTAAGTAACTTAGTTACTTTTTTTTGGAGGTAACTGTAACTGTAACTAGTTACATTTTAAAAGTAACTTGCCCAGCTCTGCCCCTGAAGCTAATACATCGAGCACAGTTGCGACGTCATTATCATCTTTGGAATTAATATTACTAATTGTTCGAATTTTACAATTAATTTAAATATAACAAAATAATTTAAATATATTAAAATAAATAAGTTAATAACTAATTGTGTCTTCCTTTCAATTCATTAAATGAATAAATTGTATATTTTTAGATGTTTCTTAGACCATCGATTTTCCAAAATAAGTATTAAATCGCTTATTAACAACCGTGAAAAAAAGCTTTTAAAAACCGTGAAAAAAAGTTTTTTTTTCATGGTTTTGCATGATTGTCAAGGTAACGTATTAAAACATAATACATGAAAAAATGGCTACTTTGCAGCCAAAAATGAATGCATAAATGTCAACATTTTTTGACAGTTGTAGAAAAAAGTTATTTTGACAATTGTAGAAAAGATATATATCATATTGTCATCGGAAGTACATATGTGTGTAAAGTCGATCAGATATGTGGAAATTTATCAAAATTGAATTACAAAAACCCTTTAGTGCTCAAGGGTTTTTATAGTAAACAAATATAATGTACTTAAAATTAATTTAATAGTTTATTAATATCTTGACAGTACACTAAACTTGATTACACCAAATAAAAACCGATAATTATTGTTATACACATATCAGGACACATATAATATTATAATATTCTAAGACCGGCTCTGTGCGAATGACACGGACGACGCAGGATTGTTGTTATTTATAACAAGCTTTGTCCAAACATTCCCATTAACCTGAAAACATGCATATACAAATCTCCAGGATAACTTGTCCAATATGTGGATCCCATGAACTATGAGAGATACGAAGTCTGTTAAATTGGACAAAAATGTTCTCATTAGGAAACAATTTAATCGTGTTTTGTTATTTTCGGAAAATGTATAGGTTGATAG
The DNA here is from genome assembly GCA_943142095.1 of Ophonus ardosiacus. NCBI lineage: Eukaryota > Metazoa > Arthropoda > Insecta > Coleoptera > Carabidae > Ophonus > Ophonus ardosiacus. The sequence goes on from OW964834.1 coordinate 16,556,727, forward strand.
ATATAGGCGATGGTATGAATTTCGCAGCTTTTTTAATTTTTACAATTATTTTCCAAGTGTGAAATAATTCTGGATTTTAATTTGTATGTTTGTGGCAAGTTGCTCTTGTTCCATTAAAAAGAGAATATTTTTAGCTTTCCAACGATGTATAATCTTCATTTGTTTCGAACTACAAAACGATTATCATTCGTGCACTGCTATTATTAAACAGTTTCTATTTGAATAAAAATTTCTTGAATTAAACTTAATTTAAATAATATTGGAATTATAAAGTAGAATAGACTTATATGTTGTGATATTCATTAATTTTTTGTAAATATTATTTTGAAATAGAATATACATCAAGGTCGACCAAAAAAACAGTTTGAGGTGACGTGTTCATGTTCATGACGTTACATTTATTTTTTTAAACTTTGGGGCCCTTAACTTTTTTAATGAAAAAGTGCATCATGTAATGAAAACTTGACACTGATTCCAGTAAAATGAAAATGTCTTTCTAAATATTGTGCAAATACGCTATTTTATCTATCTATAACAATAAATTAATAATAATAATAATAATAATAATAATAATAATAATAAAATTGGGATTATCACGGAAACGGGATACCTATGTAAGAATTCAATTAAAACCTGGATAGGAAAAAATTTAAGTTATTTTCGGAATTTGTACAACTGAACAAACAAAGCATACGAAGAATTTAGAAATTTCATGAAAATTAATGTTAGTCCAGTGAACGGAGATTGAAAACGAGAGGGGTATCCTACAAAAAGTCAGAAAGTTCTGAATTTTTGATATGTTGGATAGGATGGTTGGTTAGTTAAAAATACAAATTTCCACAATCCCTCCTGCTCGGCTTTCCCGCCAACTTGTAAGAAACACCGACAATTGGCACTTTCTTCAGTTTACTGCCTATAACTTCTTTCTGCTGCAATTTAGAGCAAAAAAAGTTATTTCCGATTTTAAGTTTTTTTGTACGATTAATAATTTCTTTCCACTTTACAACGCAATAGCTTCGTAACACATCATTTTAGCGTAAAAATCCTCATAATCAATTATTAATTTTTTACCACGACCAATGCTTCGAATTGGGGGTCAATTTACAAAAAGACGATAAACTCTTTTTGGTTCATTATTTCTAATTATAAAAGTATTACTTCAGACAGAGTAATCTGTATAGATGCAAAATGAACGTAATGAAAAGAAGGAAGTGCTGTTTTTCTTTTAAAAAATTTCTACGGGTCTTGCGAAACTTCACTGACACATAATTACATTCATTTTGCATCTATACAGGTTATTCTGTTTAAAATAATACTATAATAATTACAAATAATGAAGCAAAGAGATATACTGCACTAAACTTGAAAAAAAAAATTTTTTTTTTTTAATTTTAAATTGACTCCAAATCCGTTGTCGGGTTATAAAAAAATTAATTTTGTATGTAATTAAATTCTCTACAAGACTGATTACGAGGAATTTTATGCTAATATGTCCTTCTAATTCCGAAACAGAGAAAATGTATTTCTGTATTTTATATAATATTATTTCTGTTTGGTTTCCATATTTTAGTATACGTACATTGTACATTTGCAAATGTGGTACTCCTGCTAGTATAAATATTTCGCCTGGGGTACAATGATATCCTCCACTATATTTTTTTAAATTTTTTAAATTTTAAATGAAAGTTCATTTAATTTTGAAGTAATTCGCATAAAAAGTCTAAATAATCTTTAATTTAATTGCAATTGATTTTTAAAGTCAAAATGACGTCACGGCGACACCCTTATCGTTCTCTCGCTCCGCACCAGTCTGACTAGTAGGCTGCGAGAGAAAGATAGCAATAGTGTGACGTCACAGGGACCTGACAACAAATTTCGAATATCTCCTAAAGTAATTATTAAAAAATAGTTTTTTATATTAATCGTTATTTATTGAGTGTACATTTTATTATTTTTTGTTATGATAGTAGTACACATCGTAAATATCGCAAAGAATTTGATATCCCGTTACACCTAAATTTAAATTAGTAATATCACGTAAAAAATATTTTTTCCTTTAGATACGTAATTTTTGTTATACTTTATCATTACAGCACTATAAATATATAACTGAAATATAACTATAGTTAGTTATTCATGTTACTAATGAGATAGAAGCAGTCCCCGGAAGCATTATTGCAGCACCACGAATGTGAAGAACTGCACATGACGGGTCGTAGACCGAGTCATGTCATCACACGATTGCAGTATTACGTTCTAGTTCACGTATGATTTTTTATCTACCAATAATTATAAATGTTTAAGAGAGGTATTGGATTCATGCTAAAATTCGCACATCCAGATTTTAGTGAATAAACACGATTTAATGTCCCTAGAATCCTATTATAACATTTTTAAAATGGTGTGTGTGTGTGTGTGTGTGGATGTGTGTATGTGTATATATGTATATGTGTGTATGTATGTAGGTGTGTGTGTATGTCTGGATTTTGGCGGGACGATTCTTCAAAAACTATAAGACTTAAGACCTGTTTAACTATAAATGCCTCAATCGGACATTCCTGGGAAGAGCTGAAAAGGTTTTGGTAACAATTGTACAACCGTAAGTAGAAGTTTCTTAGAACAAATCTTCTAAATATAATTTTTTGGAAATTTTGGTGTTACAAATATTGAAGAACATAAAATTTTCCATCTAATACATTTAAAATTTTTATTATATCTTGTATAGATTTAGAGATATATAAAATATAGAATAATTTAATCGCAGGGGCTAAGGCACTAAGGAAACCACTTGACAAATTCAAATGTTTATACCATAGTTTGTAAATGACAGATGTCAGTGTCAAAAATCAACAGTTTTAGTGACATTCTGATAGCTTTTTCTGGGAAGTACATTTAATCTTTCTTATTGTTTTATTAATTAAATATTTGAAATTATAGGTAAAATGCATATTATATCCATCAGATATACCGCCAATCTGGTTAATGAATTGGAAGAATCTCTGACATTTAAGACCTTCCTTATACAATGAAAAATAGACATAATTAGAATTATATGTGTGCAGAATTTAGAGATGCACTCGATTTTGGCCCGTCCCGGCCCGAAGCCCGCCTCGATTTCGAGTCGATCATCGAGCCGGGCCGAAGATATTTTTATCGCGCCGAATCGGGCTAATCATTTTCAAAAATCGAGGCTAGTGGGACTTTTGATTTTGGCCCGGCCCGAAAATTTCTGCATTTCGGGCCGGCCCGAAAAGTCTTATAGTTCAATCAAATGGGCAGTTTCCTCAATATTTTAATGAAAATGGATGAAGTTAAAAAGGATCAAAATGATTTAATAACAACAAACTTCACATATTAATAAATAAAAATGTATTATTTTACTTCAAGAATTCAAGGTTATTCATTAAAGCATAATAATTATATCGTGATGTTGCTATTATTATTGGTATTACTCGTATACTTAAATAAAAGTGATTTTTGTTCCTACCATAATGATTTCTTGTCCTATTTTGAGCAGTTAGATAAAAAATCCTTGTGTAAATTATATTTTCTATATAAAATTTGTGAAAAAGTTTTTTAAATTTTCGAAGGGCATTGGTAAATAAATTGTTAAATACTCATAAGTTTGTAATTTTTATAACAAACTTACACTAGAAGTGTCTCTTTTTTTTAACAATTTATGTTAACTAACGTCGAAAGTTATAAGGATGTAGAAGTTTTTTATAAATTTGGCACGAAAAAAGTTAAACATTTCGCCTCATATAAAAATCAAAATTAGGAATGTCGGATGCACCCAATTTCGAGCTTTGGCCCGGCCCGGCCCGATTTCGAGTCAATTTTCGAGCCGGGCCAGCTAATTTTTTGTCGAGTCGATCTTCGAATCGGGCCGGCAATTTTTATTTTCGGGCCGAGTCGATCCAAACCTCAAAACCCGGTCCGGCCCGGCCCGCATGCATCTCTAGCAGAATTCATGTTAAATACAATAAAAAACAATATTTGGGTTCTGTAATTTTTTTTGTTATAAAACGACGGTTCTATAGCGAAGTGCAATACAATACTTATATAGCCTAATATGAAAATGGCGAGAACAACAGATTTTTTGTTCGAAATTTAAATTAGAGCTGGAACACTGTACAAATATAAACAGTAGTCGCAGTCCCCATGTATATACCAAATATTTGACTTCGAATGTTTTAGCTCCACTTCTTTAGTTTTACAGCTCGCCGTAGGATTGTAAAATCAGGGAGCGGAGCTTAGTGGGCGTGCAGCCGAATAGTTAGATCATAGGCTTTGCGCCTATAAACCAGGAGGCGGAGCTTAGCCGGGGTGCTGTCGAATCACTTAGGTCAAAAGCACCGCTGAGGAGTGCAACTACTGTTTATATTCATACTGTGGCAGAGTACACGAGGAAAGTACTCTTGAGTGAGTACTTTTTATCGAGTTCTAAAAACAGTCTACCTCGTAGTAAATTAACACTTCCCGGACTAGAAACGTAATATATCTAGATCTTATAGGTACTATTTTACTTCTGAAATTATATTGAATTAAGCTAAGCCCGTATGTTGAAAATTGATTGGAATCCTTTAATCGGCCGTGCATAATTACAAGTATAAAACAATAATAAAAAAGTTCTTTGAAAAATTTACTTTCAATCTTTCATGGTGGGATGCTTAAGCTTTTCTATATGAAAGCTTTTGATCTAAAGCTTTCACTATTTTTCGTTTTAAATCGAGCAAAACTGAAGTTTCTGCTACACTAGTATTTTACAATACTGTGTTATACTTGCGTATAATGTGAAAACATCCGAGCATTGTAATATTATTTTATTTTCTTTTTGTAGCCTGTCGAACATATCAGAGTTTATTTGCGGTTATCGATTATAGATTTTAAAAAAGAAGGGATTTTATTTTAGAAAAGCCGTAAATCTTGCAAGAGATGCCAGTTCGCAAGTTTGACATATGCATTTGAAAAATTTATTCTGTTTCAACGAGTTAAATAAAAAGAAAAGTTGTAAAAATTCTGAATTGAACTAAACAGATTCGAATCTATTATCACCCTAAACAATCATCACATTATACGAGGTGATTCATAGCGAATGTTAAAAATTAATCCAGCTTGGGGTCAGTTTGAGTAAAAAATATTATATAAAGGTAGCTATGTCCGGAAACAAAATTCTGGAACCTTGTATTTCTACCTTATTCTAATATGGAAAGAAGCCGTTAGATTTTCGTGTAAATCAGATAACCGGAAATGACACTTTACTTTGAGCTCAAAATAGATTTTTTTCGAAAAATATCTTTAAATATACTTTTTTCGGGATTTATGTATGTTATTAGAAGAATACAAGTACCCTATTAAAAAATATAAACGTAATATTAATTCTGTTTTAATATTTAAATTTTTAAATTAAAATTATAACATAATTCAAAAGAAGCGGTTATTTGACATTTATAATCCGATTATGACATCAGACTTTCGACAGCGCAAAGTGACTAAATTATACGTGCGCAGTGGGACGTATTTCGTAGTGCAGAGTGGATAATCCGGTATAAAACATATTTTCTTCACGTTGCTATAAAATATATATATGTATTTTAAATTGAATCTATTTAAATTTCACAAAAGAATACTTACCACTTCATGATCTCTTGCTACAACCACACAACAAAATAATATAATAATACGAATAAGGTTATACTCGCTGTGGTTATATTCGGAATGGCGTAACGTTACAGTTATCTTTTGTCTTTTTCTACATCATGGTAAACAATACATATATATCTATCTTCGTTCAACATAGAACAAATTTCTGGAGTTACTATTTTCTTTTATCTCTTACTATGCACTAGTAGTATGGTAAGACATATCTTTCTTTTACAGCGAACGATTGTTATGTTGAAAGTCTGACGTATTTCCTCAGATATTATAAACAAAAAACAATAACTAATATGTATGTATAGTAGTTAAATACTAATACCTAATGAATAATAATAAGTAATTAAAAAAAAAAAATTAAAAAAATATAATAAAATATGATCTAAATGAAGCATTAGAGCAATTTTCAAAAATTAGCTCTGTTTGAAGCTCCGTAGTTCGCTATATATATAACTACTTTTGCCCTAATGCAAATAGGCGCTTTTTTGCGCCTATTTTCCCAAGTTGGCGGTGCTTCCCGACGGCCCCCGAGGAGGAAAACTTGCATTTTTTATTAGGACCTCTAAATATATAATATATCCAAAAATCAAAAATATCCAACCTTTTGCAGGGTAAATCTACCTAATGACTGGACTATAATATAATATAATTTTCAAAAATTGTGAAACTTCCCCATTATAGATTATTAAATTTTCTACAGGTATGCATTCATACTTTCTCTATATGTTTTATAGATAAATATTATAAAATAATCTATTTTACAAATCCCGGAGCTAACGTTTTAAAGATAAACACAATTCCTTAGTTACGCAGTTCATATTTCAAATGTATGTAAATGACAGATAAATATCACTGTCAAAGAACCTATCATTTCAAATTATTAATGTTAACGTTTTAAAAAGAAAATTGTAACAGTAAATAAAACAATAGTTATATTATACGACTGCAAAGGAATATAATATAATGAAAGTACAATAAAGTACAATAAGATGACAACACGGGGAAGCAGTTTAAATAAGATATTAAAAAAAATAACAAGACCTGCTTTTTTTAAAATATCTTATTTAAACTGTTTCACCGTTGTTATCTTATTGTACTTTATTGCACTTGTAGATGGCTCCGCATGTAGCTACTTGCTTGTACAGTGATCTTATCTCTTTGGGATGTTCATCATCCGTTCGCTCAGCCGACTCAATACTCAATAACTCAATGCCTCCTAAAGGCGTAAGTGTACCACACTGAAGAGCACCTATAGAGCGAAACGCGTCTGTGGTTCTGGCTGAGTGAGCCAGTCTCTGATAAATGACCAAGAGGTTGATTCAGAGACTGAAATCTTGTGAAACATGTCAAGTGTTAGTTTTTTTAAATATCTTGAATAATATATAGTTTCCAGCATCAATAAATATGTATGTAGGTATGTATTTAAATTAATAAAAGTTTAAAAAAATAACATTCGGTTTAGTTTCACAACAGAAGTACATTTTTACTTTATTTTGCAATTTCGCTAGTTGCAGCAACAGATTTTTATTAATAACTAGTACCAGTGCACTAAAATTTTGAACCTTTCTTATAACATTATTCACTCAAAATAGTTCCTCCAATATATGGTTTAATTTTTGAACACTCGTTATGAATCAGCCTGAATATGGCGTGAGACTGAGTGCGTTATGTTATCGGTTGTGATTTGAATCGATAGGATTCGAATTTGACCATTCAATGAAAGTAGATTCGCACACTTAGGAACGGGTAGTAGGTTTAGATGATACTCGTATATCGGTATATCGTATATCTTTGGTCACGGAGAGTAAGTGGTGTTCCCAACGCAAAGTAGACTTATTGGCACAAGCATTGTTTTAACTAAAACGCTGTTTTAAGAAATGTCAAATTCAAATTTCAATATTTAGATTTACCCTTATGTGTAAAGAATGATTTTTTTTTTATTTGTTTGAATACAAACTATATTCTCCTTTAACCTTTAACTATTCGCGTGCTCCATGTAACGTAAGTGCTCGCGTGGCGCCATATGATGCTAAATTGGAAAATAGGTTTTTTTTGGTTTATTTTTGACAGAAAAATATTTAAAAAAAATACATGTTAATGTTAAACACTCTAATATCAATGCAACATAATTACATTTTCAATATTTTCAAAATATAAACAAAAAAATATAATTTACATTTGAACACATGGTTTACAATGGGTTCTTTGATGTTCCTGGCAGACATGTTTTTGGCAGGTTATGCAAGTTGTTTTTTGATCTGGGGCACATGTGACATCTTTTTTGGGTTCTTGGCCCAGACACTGCAGGTGGGTCGACGGCCATTGCCTTGTCAAAGTGGATTTGTTTTTGAACTTAATGACGCGCTGTACTACTAAAATGATTATAGCTTCAAATTTCATAATAGAAAAGTAATAATAATGGGCATTTATATACCTCAGAACAGAGCTGGGCAGTAACTAGTTACTTTAGTAACTTAGTTACTAACTAGTTACTTTTACGTAACTTGTAACGTAACTTAGTTAATTTTTAAAATATGGTAACTGTAACTGTAACTTAACTTGCTGCGGAAAAGTAGTTGGTAACTTTACGGTTTTTAGTTACTAGTTACTTGAGTAACTTAAGTTACTTAAAGTAACTCAAAACTGTTTTGTTTTAAATAAATGTCTGTCCAGAGTGGGAGTGTTGAGCGCAGCATCGCGCATTCCCTCTGTAATATGTAACTTTTATTTTAAAGCATAATTTAATTCAATATTATTGTTGATTGATTTCAAGCCATAATAGATAAGAAAATAAGTAATTATATTCATGAATAATAGAGTTTTTTTGTACGGTAAACAGAAAAATTAAAAATAACACATTATTTTAATTTTTAATTCTAGAATTAATTTAGGCCAAAAAAATTTTCGGGCCCCCCTCCCGCTTTATAGTAAAAAACAAGTACGTACAAATATTTGTATAATTATAATGCAAGATTATTTATTAAAGAAAAAAATAAAATTGCCTGCTGAGAGAAAAGCTGATCAATTATACAGTACCGCATGCTCGATTCTAGTTTGAGGTGAAATCTTAGCATAATATTTTGTTACTCCTCTCTAGGGCCGGTTGGCGATTTTGCGGGGTCTCGGGAATATGTTATTTGATATTTGAATGTGCGGCGCCCATGTGAGCACGGGGCCTCAGATTGAAAATCAACGTCTGATCCGAGGTTTCCAATAAATTAATCATTATCCACTAATAAGTCAAGGAAATAATGTCTGTATATATTATACATTATAATGGTCATGTCGTTTTAGAAAGAAAGTAAATTCTTTAATCTTGGTATAAGAAATCAAAATTGAAAAATAAATTTAAAAAAAATCATAGCAACTGGGCCCTGCGGGCCCCATGTCAAAGCGGGCCCTAGGCCGTGGCCTCATGGGCCTAGGCGGTAATAAGGCCCTGTAAGTCCGTTAACATTAACAATAACAATCTGATTGGGTGTTGCCAAGCAATAACATTAAAATTTAGGTTAACGTAGTTAGTGCAAAAACTGCTTGATAATGTATACTACACAATATCTAAGTCAACAGTCTAATGCCCATATTCATAAACACTCGTAAAGTTTCAAAACGATTCGTTATAATTTTTGACAAATAGAATGAAATATGACAAATAAAAATTTGATTTTTATTTCATTGTTAACTGTTTTTATTGGATAAATATTATAACGAACTGTTTAAAATTTTTACGAGTGTTTATGAATACGGGCATTAGTCTACACTTCACGCCATTAAAAGTAGTTAGAAAGTAACTCAAGGTAACTAAGTTACTTTTAATGAGTAACTATTAAATAACTTAGTTCTTTCACCAAAGTAACTGGAACTTAAGTAACTTAGTTACTTTTTTTTTGAGGTAACTGTAACTGTAACTAGTTACATTTTAAAAGTAACTTGCCCAGCTCTGCCTCAGAACTATAACAAAAGAATAATTTGGGGGTAGAACTCCGCAGAAAAAAGTATATGAAAATTACAATACTTTAAACTTCCGTTGGCGCCATACGGAGCCACGCGAGTAGATAAAGGTTAAAATCATATTTTGATAAATTTGATATTATTTATTTTTGTTATTAAATAATGAAATTTGTCATTATATAAACACCGTTTTAGTTAAAACAAGGCTTGTACTACCAGCCGTTATTATTATAGATTTTAAGTATTTTGTTCTGAATATCGTATTTTAGATGTTAACTATGGTAATAGGCTGTGTATTAACTTAGAGTACCTGGAATTAACATCACATTACTTGTTTAAAATATGATTAAAACTCTCTGTACTCTTTTCAACTAGGAGGGTACTAACATACTCAGACAATTTTGCGTTATTTGAGTTTAATGTAGATATTATAAGACGTGGATAGTGACATTATAATTTCATATGGCTCATTCATGATGAATATGATACTACTACAGTTGAACCTATATAACCGCCAGCGAAATTAATTCTCGAGTTATAGAAATTTTTCATTAAAGAGAAAACATACTAACATACCTATTGTACATACATATGTTTTATTCGATAAAAAATTCTAAAATGTAAATATGCAAAATAAAACAATAACCTGTATTTGCGAAGAAAAAAAATACTATCCATAACTAAAAATTCCAGGTGTCGCTCGAAATCCGTTACATAGGCATTTAACATGGAAAATTAGAATTTTTACTTCTCATTAAAACTAATTATTATAAAAATACATGTTTGTGGACACCTTTTGCATCATTTTAATAATTAATTTTCCAAAATTAAAACGAAATAATTAAAGAATTGAAAGAAATTATAGCAAATTTGAAGTAATAATTATTATCCTCCGTAAAAAATGTTGGCGAGAGCATTCGTAGCACGATGGTAACATTTTTGTTTCTTATGTGGAGGGTAGTGGGTTTAAATCTGCCGAACTTTTTTTTCATTTTTTTGTTGCAATTTTAAATATGTATATAAATTTTAATACAACCAATTTTATCTAATTAAATTAAATAAATGTAAAGAAAAAAGATAGATTTGAAACTACTATCCTTCACATAAGAAACAAAAATGTTACCATCGTACTGCAAACGCTCTTTTGTCAAACTCTCTTTCGGGAGGATGATAATTATTACTTTAAATTTGTTATAATATCACTAATTTTCTTTAATTATTTTCTGTTAATTTTGACAAATTAATTATTAAAATGTTGCAAAAGATCCTCATACATGTGTACGAAGTTTTATAACAATTTGTTTTAATGGGAAGCAAATATTCAAAATATTGTGATTTCCCATGTTACGGCACGGGTTTCAAGCGCCAGCCAGTATAGAAATTACAGGTTATGATTTTGTGGAAAGTACAAAGCAAGTGGAATTATACGCTTAGCGATCACATGTTCCAAAACACAAAGTCAAATGCAGTCACGTGATCAAACTCTGAATAGAGTATTCCTCTATTCGGTGTACAAGTTTTGGAACGCACCTCTGTAATATGTTGGAAACTAAGCTACCCCCACTACGGAGCTTAGTTTGGTACAGGGTACAGCGCATTCAATCGTCATCCGCCAGTAGAAATTTGGTGAAATGAACATGGCATCATGAAGTACTACGTATTAATTTTCTGTGTACCCTATTTGAAAGTCATTTATAATTATACAGCAATATAACGGGTAAATAACAATTATCTAAAAAAAAAAAACAAAAAAAAATAAGATCTTTTTTGTGCCGGTGAGTGTATAATAAAATTACAAAATGTTTACAATGTTTACAAGAAAATTTATTTACTAATATGCTGCGTCAAATGTTCGGTATACGAAACACTCTACCTTGTAGATACATTGGTACATTATGTTCGAAGAGGTTTCTTTCGTTAGATGTTTTGCTACGTTGTTATATCTTGAATATTTCTTTATATTACTTTAAAAGAAAAAAAAAATGAGTAGGTAAATTAAATTCCGATGACAAACTGTTTCATGGATTAGATGTACTCGTACTTATATGAATTGAAAATTATTTTTATGAATTAATTTCTACACCTATTTATTTATGTTTTATAAGTTATAATTATTATTATATTTTTACCTCTCGCTTCCCTAGGTAAGGGAGGTATAGAGGTAGAGCCACAGATAGAGCTAAATATCTCATCCAAATTTTGATAGACACATTTTAATGTCCATAGAATCCAATTTCAAATTTTTTACATTGATTGTGTGTATGTGCGTTCGTTAATAGTCTTTATAGTCTAATATAATTACAAGGTTTTATTAAAAATGAATTTTGCTTCTTAACACACATACATACATACTTACCTACCTTGCTTACACGTTTCATACAGTCAAAACTATTCGCAATTATTTCACGGCTTTGATTATGTATTTAATTCACGTCCATTTAATTTTCTTTTAAATCCTTTCGTAGTTTATGCCTTGGTTTTACTTTCCTCGAGAATTGGAACCACAGTATACGAACGTTTGCGCATCTCACTCCGACTATCAGGTAATGCCGGTAATTTTCATTTAAATTTAATTAAATTATAAAATTCATGCATACTGCGCATGCGCTTAACTACAGTTTCGAAGTTTGTTTATTTTGTGATTTGTTTTGACATATGAGCATTAACGATCAACCAATAAAAAATATATTTTCGTACATGATTATCTATTTTAACAGACGATATTTTCATCTCTGGTTAAACTGCCGGTTAATTTAAATTTTTACGACTTATGTTATAATATCGATGCCATGTTTTTCTTTTAACTAACACTTATATTAACAGGCTGTATAACCGGAGTACCGGAGATGAATATATCGGGCCTAGCTCCAGTACAAAAAGTAACGTTCGCAGATCGCAGACATCTGACTATGGTAGAAATTGTGCGTATGCGTATATTTGATTTATGTAGGATTTAGTGAATGGTTAATTTTAAAAAAGATAATTTGAATTAAAATAAATTATAAATATAAAGTGCTGCATGACTCCGGCATAAGATTAGATAGGCTGTACGTAGAAAATAATTGTAAATAAAATAGTAGATTTGTACAATACTGTTTAATTGTGCAAATTAACCGTTGCCATCACGAGTACACAACAGTGGTAAAGTCCGGAAATGCATTTTTTTAAAAATTATTATTAATAGTAGTAGTTTCAGCAGCCGATCAAATCGTACAGATTACCACACGTGCAACATAAATTCTGCTTAATGATTTTTGTGTAAAATTAATTGGGAACTTTTGCGCAAGAAAAAAATGATTTCTTATGTTAAACGCGTGCGGTCCGCCTTTTAATTAACGCCCCATATATATAAAGCTCGCACTGAATGTAAATAGCAGCAAATATTTAATTTGATTACCAGAATAAATCTTTGAAAATGGACTATGTATCTCGACAAAGGTGCTGTCAAGAAACAAACTGAGATTAATTCTCAGAGAATAAGAAAAATACAAGTAATTTAAGCCGAAATTTAAAATTGCCTAAAATATTTCGTGTCTGCTTATGGAAATTTAATAATTATGAAACAAACTCGTCACCGTGCTTGCTACGATACAAAAGAATCCAACTATCAAAGCACTAATCCAAGCTTTTCTCTGGTCCCCGACTGGTGAATCAGCCCTTCAGTCAAAACATTCTCTTATTCAAATCCGTTAGGAGACGTTGATAATTTTTTTTATGGAAATACCGAAATATAAGCTAGATTTTGAAATTAAATTACATCAGATATGATACTCTGTATTAATATTGTGTTTGAAAACAAGCAACGGCCCATCCATCATAGCTGCTAAATATTTTACGGTTTAACATCTTTCATCAAGTCAAGTCTTTACGGCACCAGTCTCAAAACAAAACACTCTTTCGCATTGTCTTCATCTGATCTCACAGCAAAACAACGTGACAATAGAAAACCAACTCAATCCGAGAAATAAGCAGTTGTTTCGTTGCTCGTTTCATTTAACGTGAAAAACTAATAACTCTGAAGTTCGATTGTTGATTTTGAGTATTGTGAGTCTTCTGTTTGTTATTGTTGACAGTTACAGGTCACAGCTACTCAAGTAATGCCGACACGAAAACTTGAGAGTAAGTATTTAGAAAATAAGAGGACAGCAATAGTATATGCCAACAATTTATTGTTTGTTTTGTTAAAAATGATATTAAATATACTATGACGGCTATTTACATCTAAATCAAATATAATAATAAACCTTTCTTCACAAATTATTTTTTTTATTATCAATATGTACATTTCGATTGCAATGCAATGCAACTGATGATGATTGCATTGCAATCGAAATGTACATATTGATAATAAAATAATAATTTGTGAAGAAAGGTTTATTATTATATTTGATTTAAATTATATATCTTCACGTATACTCAAATAATTATATTTACATCTAATTTTGTTATAACTAGGAATGGATTCGAGATTCTTTGAGGCAAGTTTTTAACAAAATCGACTCGACTCGAATGTTTTAAAGTACAACTCGCCTTTTAAAACTTGACTCGAAAAGAATAAAACAAGTTTCGAGATAAATTAAGAAAAAACTATTTTCTCATTAAAAATAATAATAATAATAATAATAATAATAATAATAATAATAATAATAATAATAATAATAATAATAATAATAATAATAATAATAATGAAAGTCCTAAACATGAAAATGGTGATAAAATTATTTCTATATCAAACTTCAAGACAATAATAAAATAATTACAGCTGAGCTTAGCATTTGACGTTCTGCAACACTATACGTATGCGTTACCTTAAAATGGAATTGAAAAGTTTGGAGCTAGCAAGGTTGGAATTGAAAATTAAAATTTAAAAATGAAATTATGTTGTTGTAAACACATACATTAAAGCACATGTTTCGAGCTTAATTGCAAAATAGAAATTACTCTTGGCCATCAGTATTTATTACATAAATGCCCGTATTTACCAACATCAAATAAATCTTCGAATAGCTTATTCATTGAATAAGAGAAAAATATCGCATCGATGCCATAACACAAATGAAGGTATTTATTTTAGCTGTCATATTTTGATGCGATATTTTTCTCTTATTCAATGAATAAGCTATTCAAAGATTTATTTGATGTTGGTGAATACGGGCATAAGACTAGTGGTGGATTCAGTGTAATTGAGGCCCCAGGCCTGGAAACAACAGTATTTTGAGACTGCGCTATTAGAAAAATACTATACTTTTCTGGATTTGATTGCAAACAGAAATTTGTTTAATCATAACAAAGAATTTGACACCGTTCTATAAGTACAGTAGTCAACAATATCAAACATAAAAAATATTTAACAACCAGTCGACTCCCTAAATTTTCAACTGGAAATCTATGTTAAATGAATTTGGGGATTCTTATATTAGTACTCTTCCTAGACTATTCCAATTATCCAAATGTGGAAGCCGGAAGCGACTGTAAAAGAGATCTTGTTGAAAGTCCATATCTTGTAGTCGGATAACTTTTTATTTCTAAAATTTCAAAGTTGTTGTTCTCATTCGTTCATGCATTTTTTGCTTGGTTTTTCGGCTTCGAATTATTATTGATTTCTTGTTAAATTGTTGATATTGTTTCAATTTGTAATTTTGTGGGAAAAGTTTAACAAGTTTTATAACACAATTAATTTAATAAAATCTACTAATACAGCAATGAAATTGATAATTTAAGGTACTAAATTATAACCATGGAATTCAAAAGGAATTCAGATATTTAGAAGTACAAAGTATAAATCACACTAGAGATATGAACGATACTAATTTTATTATGGCATGTTTATAGAGTCAGCCGAGAAGTTTCGAAAGAGTTTCGTTTGGCCGTAATCAAACTAGCTTTTGAGCAAAAATATATTGCTAAAATTACTAAATCTGATATTCTACTATAATTTGTAAGATTCTTTGTTTTAGAAGAATAAAGTGCGGTAATATTCATAAAAGTTTTCAGGGCTATTCTTAACAGCACTCCGTGAGGTAATAAAGCTCTTAACGCAATTCAAAATCCAAATTAATATGTTCAAATGTTTATAAAATCACCAAGGTAAATAAAATAAATTAAACTTTAAACCAAAAAGAAAGAGAACCTAGCTCGTCTGTTAAGCAATGCTGTTATCTCTACTTATTGTGTAGAATTTAATGCAATTTTTCTTTCATTCCTTTACTTTCCATTATCCAATATCAATCTAACAACAGCTGCACAAGAACCTTATCAAGTTCTATGTTATTTGCAGTAAGTAATATTAATTATATGTACACCTTTAATATCATTAAAAATTTCCTTAAGTAAGACATCTAGTATCAGGTAGAATTATAGTCCTGTTAAGCATACATTTTATATAATTACAAATAAGTTGATGAGAAATATAAGTAATTATTTTAAACTTTATAAAACTTTGAATATTCTTAAGGTCATATTGTTAATATAAAAAAATCAACACCTATGTAGGTCATATACCTTTTCCAGTAACTCCATTTTGATTGATAAGAGTTTTTTGTTGTTCTAAATGGTGATTTAAATGCTGGGTATAAAAAATAAAATTTTGCTAATAAACTCAATAGTTTAGCATCAGTTATAATAAAGTGAAAATAAAATAGGTACTAAATTTCTATATTTACTCTTCGTGGAATAGTAGATGAATTTACATTTAGTTTGAACCGAATGACATCTGATATAAAATATTTAATAAAAATCTGTTGTGGCCAGCACAATACCTGTCGCCATTTCCATTTTTTATTATATAAGTATTGTATTGCAATTCGCTATCGAACCGTCGTTTTATAAAAAAAAAAATACAGAACTTTACCCAAATATTGTTTTTATTGTGTTTAACATGTCTTCTACACACATACAATTCTAATTAAATCTATTTTTCATTATATGAGGAAGTTCCTAAATTTAAGATTCTTACAATTCATTAACTAGATTGGCGGTATTTCTGATGGATATATGCATTTTACCTACAATTTTAAATATTTAACTAATGAAACAATAAGATGGAATAAATGTACTTCCCAAGAAAAGCTTTCAGAATGTCACTAAAACTGTTGATTTTTGATACTGACATCTGTCATTTACAAACTATATTATAAACATTTGAATTTGTTAACTGGTTTCCTTAGTGCCTTAGCCTCTGCGATGTATTACATTAGATTATTCTGATTATTCTATATATTATAGTGCCTTTATCTCTAAATCTATACAATATACAGGCTGTTAAAAAATAAGTTTCCCAAACTAAGAGGGCATATAGTTCTGTCCAAAAAAAAAGTTTAGTCAACATAATAATAATAATAATAATAATAATAATAATAATAAATTTATTTCCAACGATCAAAATACAATGATATAGGAAAAGTCAGAATAAAATACATAAAATGTACAATAATAAATCACAGTTCAAATTTATCCGACAAAAATTCATCTACACTATAGTATGCTTTTAATAAAAGATATTGTTTAAGCCCACTTTTAAACTTACTAACAGACGTAATATCTTTAAGAATCTGAGGCAGTCTATTGTATAATATCAGTCCATAATAACTTGGATTGCTTTCAGTTTTCTTTAATCTTGTTTTGGGTACTTGTAAATTTAGTTTACCACGAGTATCGTAACTGTGAACGTCACTTTTTGTAGGTAATTTATTTAAATTGTTTTTTATATGTAAGATTACATTATAAATATAGATGCAAGGTAAAGTCAATAGGCCCTCTTTTTTAAAAATATCTTTACATGAGGATCTTTTATTTAAGGAGAATATATTTCTAATTGCATGTTTCTGAATTCTGAAAACACGTATGGCACAAGGTGAGTTTCCCCAAAATATTATTCCATAACATAATATGGAATAAAATTTTGAATAGTAAAAAACTTTTGTTATATACAAATTAGTCATTAATTTGAGTTTTTTAATTATATAACACAAAGAAGATAAAGTTTTACAAATAGAATCTACATGGTTATTCCAAGTTAGATTATTTTGAATATTTAGACCTAAAACTTTTGTAGTTTTGACACTGAGCAATGCTTGGCCATAAACATTTATTGTGTTCTCGTTATTTATATTACAGTTTGAAAAACTCATCAGTGTGGATTTATTAACATTTAGTGCTAGACCTAGTGATGCAAACCAGGAAGATAAATTGCCAACAATATTTGGTATATCCTGTAAAGATGATACAAGAAAAGCTACATCGTCCGCGTAAATAATAAATTTATTGTTATGAAAAATATTTTTTATTCCATTGATGTAGAGGATAAATAGTATTGGGCCAAGAATTGAGCCTTGTGGAACGCCACAATTGAGTACTAGAGGATCAGACGTTTGATTTTCATGGCACACAATTTGTTCCCTGTTGCTGAGATATGAACGAAACCAATCAGCACAAATGCCTCTAAAACCGTAACTTTCCAAAATATTAAATAACATATTATGATTAACACAGTCAAAAGCCTTTGACAAATCTAAAAAAATACCATATATGTTATTTCCTTTATCTTTTTCATTGAAAATGTGATCCAAAAAATCTATTAATGCGGATATTGTGCTACATCCTTTCCTGAAACCATGCTGTTCTTGAATTAAAATCTGATTCTTTTTTAGAAATGCGAGAATTCTCAACAACATCACTTTTTCAAAAAGTTTATGAAAGGTAGAAACTAACGCAATCGGTCTATAGTTGGAAACATTATTTCTATCGCCCTTTTTGTGAAGTGCAATAACTTTAACTATTTTTAATCTATCCGGAAAAATACCATTTGCAATGGATAAATTAATACAATGTAATAGTGGTGTTAGGATCCTTTCATAACAACTTTGCAGAATGTTGTTTGAAATCCCATCAGTTCCGGCTGAAAAAGAATTTTTTAAAGATTTAATTATAGAAATAAGTTCAGGTTCAGTAACAGGATCTAGAAAAATAGATAATGAACAGTTTACTTTAGGTGTTGTATTATTATGAAAGCTTGGTGGTAGATTTTCTTGAATATTGTGTGGGATATTTTTAAAAAAATTATTAAACATGTTGGCAATATCCACCGGATTAGCAACACTATTTTTACCGTCCGTGAGGATACAGATTTTTTTCTTCTCACTATTACTGTCGTTTATATTATTTGTGATAATGTTCCATATCTTTTTTGAATTATTGTCACAATTTTTAATATTGTTCATGTTGTAATCCTTTGTCGTTTTATTAAGAAGTTTACGATACTCGTGTTTGTAATTATTATACGATTCTTTGTTAATAAGTCCTAAATTGTATAATTCATACAAGTGTTTCACTTTTTCTGAAAGCAGTTTAATATCATTTGTTATCCATGATTTATTTTTAATACGATTGTTATTTATTTTTACTTGTGGGTGAGACATTTCAAAACAATACATAAAAGATTCCATAAAATTATTAAAACATGTGTTAACGTCTAATTCATTTAATACATTAAGCCAATTTACTTGAGAGAGCAAATATTCAAAATATGCCATATTAGATTTAGAATAAATTCTTTTTTTAACTATCATAGACTTATTGTTACTATTGCTTTGATTTTTACAATTTACAGCTATATATTGGGCAGAATGATCAGAGATATTATTATGGATGACTCTCACAGTATATTTATTTTGAGAGATATTTGTCAAAATGTTGTCAATACAAGTTTTACTATTGGATGTAATAAGAGTTGGTTCGTTAATAGTATGGTGTATGTTATGAATATGTAACGAATCTAAGAAAGTTTTTTTCTCGTTTGTATCTGTAAGCAAATTTATATTGAAATCTCCTAAAATAAATATATTAGCATTAGAGTCAATTAGAATTTTTGACAGACATATATCTAGCTGTTTTAAAAAAATATTTAAATTTGCATCAGGTGGCTTATACATAACTAATATATAATACATAATATTCATATGTTTAAATTTTATACCACAACATTCAAAAGTCATCTCAATATTGTATTCATTAATGAAATCAATGTTTTGGCAATGAATTTTATTATTGCAATAAATCGTAACACCTCCGTGTTTATGATAGCGTCGCGAAAAGGAGCATGCTAAATGAAAATCTTTTATATTGTGAGAAGAAAGTTCATGTTCTGAAAGCCAGTGCTCTGAAAGACATAGAATATCGCAAGCTTGTGAATCTAGAAAAATTTCTAGTTCCTCCACCTTATTTCGTAGACACTGAATGTTTTGATGCACAATGTCTATTGATAATTGTGAATTTGAGTTATTGATGTCACGGTCCCATCTTGGTCCCATCTTCAACTGTTTTTGAGAAAGAGGCCATTTTGAATTAAAATCGAACAAAAAGTGGTAAAGGTAATGCTTGAACAAGATTTCTATGCCAGTAAAGAGACTACAAAAAAACAATAACATATTTTATGAAACATTTTTTTCACTTTCTAATAGTTACGAAGTTAGTTGAAAAGTAAATATTTGCCAAGGCCGTCACAACATTTGTACAATTATTCGATTTTTTTTTTTTTTTTTGAAAAAGAAAAACACATCTAAGATGACCTCTGAAAGATAAACAAAAAGTCTCATTTAATCATAATTGTAACTCTTATAGTTTTTGAGATAGCAGAGGTAAACCCCGAAAAAATTCATTTTTTCACTGCCTTATATCTCGGAAACTATTAAAGATCGGACCCATGTTGATTAAACTTTTTTTACTCATTTTGGTCAGTACTATATGCCCTCATAATTTGTGACACTTATTTTTTAACACCCTGTATAATAAAAAATTTATGTTCTTCAATATTTGTAATAACAAAAATTTCCTAAAAATTATATTTAGAAGATTTTTTTGAAGAAACTATTATTTCAGGTTGTTCAATTTTTACCAAAATCTAATCAGCTCTTCCCAGGAATGTCAGATTGAGGAAACTGTTGTTAAATATTTTTTAAGTCTTAAAGTATTTGACAAACCGTGGGTCCAACATCCACACACACACAAACGCGCACACACA
This sequence comes from Ophonus ardosiacus, assembly GCA_943142095.1. Lineage (NCBI taxonomy): Eukaryota > Metazoa > Arthropoda > Insecta > Coleoptera > Carabidae > Ophonus > Ophonus ardosiacus. The sequence continues at coordinate 16,577,350 of OW964834.1, forward strand.
CACACACACACACACACACACACACACACACACACACACACACACACACACACACACACACACACGGACACACACACGGACACGGACACCATTGTAAAAATGTTATAATCGGATTATAGGGACCTTAAAACGTGCTTAAATTTTTAGCATGTTTCCAATACCTTTCTTAGCGAAGAGGTAAGAATGTGATTTAACTGATGAACATGAATTTTATTTGGAATTTTGAAAGTAAATCCATTTCTTCACCATTATTAGATGTATAATAAAAAGAGATAATATAAAATTTAAAATTAATAATTTTTAAAATCAATAACTTTTCATCGCCTTTAAATTTGTTGGTAATTTCATATCAATCAATATATCAAGCAAGGAAATTAATCGAACAGCAAGACTATTTTTCTGAGTCAAAGTTAGAGAATTTGTAAAACTTAAAGTTTAATAAAAGTTTCATTTGTCTTTGCTTTAGAGATCGCTGTAACATTTTGAGATCTGCACAAGCTGTAAAGCAGCAAGATAACCCAGTTTCTGTTTCGCGCATTTACAATCTTCTTAGTCAGGAAAAATAACCAAATCCATCAACTCACATAACGAAAATCGTCGTAAGCAGTTTTCTACTGCCAGAGACAGAATCACAGAGACGAGAGATATTATTTACAAATCTTTTTATATAATTTTTTTGTAGGTATTCATACTCGTATAATTGCAAACAAACCTAAAAATATTTTATTATTCCGAGCTCATTTACAAACATAAAAAATTTAATGTGGCCAACACAAAACCTCCCGCTATTTAATTTTTATTAATTTAAATACATACCTACGTATTTACTAGAGCTGCAAACTGTTCCATTGCATATAACTATTGCTTTATTTACTAGTTTCTGTTTAAAATGTCACTATTATTAATTTAAAGTGATTAGTTTTTTGAAAGTGACATTGACCTGTCAGTTACATTCATTTGAAATATGAATTGTGTAACAAAGGAATTGTGTTTATCTTAGGCTTCGGAATTTGTGAAAAAAAAATATTTTTAAATTTATCTGTAAAATATATAGAAAAAGTATTAATGTATTCCAGTAGAAAATTCAATAATCTTTAATTGTCATAATAACATAAAATGCGAAAAAATGGCATTTAATGGTATTTTTTGAAGAAAAACCATTATGAGCTTCAGGTAAAGTGCCATTTCCGGTTATCCGATTTGCACCAAAATCTAATAGTTTCTTTCCATATTAGAATAGAGTAGAAATACAAGGTTACAGAATTTTCTAAATGACTGTATTTAAGTTAGAGCGTTAACAAAATCCATACACATACACGCACACACACACACACTCACACACACACACACTCACACACACACACACACACACACATACACATATACAGACATAAAAATGTAAAAATTGGATTCTAGGGACCTTAAAACGTGGTCATTTACTAAAATCTCGATATGTGATTTTTAGCACGATCCCTATACCTCCCTTACCAAGAGTAGCGGGAGGTAAAAAGATAAGTAACTTAACTAATGTAAAAAAAATTCTACAAATCTATTAAAAGTATGCTTATTGCTTTCTACCTCTCGCTAAGAGAAGTATTGGATTCACGCTAAAGATCGCATATCCAGATTTTAGTGAATAAGCACGATTTAAGGTCACTAGAATCCGATTTTAATATTCTTAGCATGATGTCTGTTGTGTGTGTGTGTGTGTGTGTGTGTGTGTGTGTGTGTGTGTGGTGTGTGGTGTGTGTGTGTGTGTGTATGTGTGTATGTGTCTCGTGTCTCTCAATGTTGGAGGGACAGTTACTCTAATTGACAGAAAAATGTCAGTGGTGTCAAAAATACAGATATATTACTGAAGGCTTTTTCTGGGAAGTACATTTAATATTGCTTATTTTATTGTTAATTAAATATTTAAAATTATAGATAAATATATTACATATTAGTACAAAAAGACGTAGTGTTCAGGATAAAAAACTGGAAAGAAAGAGCACAGGACAGAATACAGTGAAAGAATACCACAAGAGAAGACAGGGGTCTACACATTATTATATTACACATACGCATCAAAAATACCGCCAATCTCGTTAATGAATTTAAAGAATCCCGAACGCTTAGAAGAGTAGGAGGAAACATATTTATAGAATGAATTAAAAAATATAAAAATATATTAACAGTAAACGTAATTAGAATTTTTGTGTGTGTACCAGAAATGTTAAATACAATATGTACTTATATAGCATAGAGGTCTTGTGCTGGGCAGATTTTTAATATTAGTTTTTCGGGTTAAAAATGACATTTTATAACACCAGTGTAAAATGACTGACCATTTTAATTTTAACATTAGCGTTAAAAGTAAATTAGTTACCTTGATAATAACATAGAATAACAAATCGACATTTTTGACATGCGTATGTCAATTTTTTTTTGAGAAATGCAAATTTAAATGAAAACTTAGTATTTGTAGAAAATATAGTGTATGATGTAGGTACGTGTTAAAAGTGATTTTATTTAGTTCAACGGGTTGGACCACTTCGCTACGCGCGCTGACTTCCTTCTTACAAATAAAATGTCACTTTTAACGCATATCATAAATAACTATTTAATTTTGAACCCCATATATTTTGTATACTTTTACTTGTAAAAATAAGTATATTTCATTGCACTATGAACTATGACTATGACTTACACGTTGTCAGTGACACACCCTTTGAGTATTTTCACGTTAACTACGTTTTGTGAAGCAAAATAATAATAATAATAATAAACAATTCTTTTTTCCTAGGGTTATCGCTCAAATGTAGCTGTAGACACGTGTTTCGCTCTTTTTAGAGCTCATCAGTACAGGATAGCTAGTTAATAGGTGGACATTAACTAGAGGTAGTAATCAAAAAAACTGACACAGTGTAACAGCACTAGCAAGCAGCCAAATACACCCATGTTGTCTCGGTCAGCATTTCCACACACATTGTGAATAAATACAACGTCACAGCGGCGGTGATTTATAACCACCCACCAGACCCGTTACTTGGACCCCCAAACGTAAATATACGTAAACAATAATTTTTCTTTAGCGCAAAATTTGTAAACAATTCTCTTTTCCTAGGGTTATCGCTCAAATGCAGCTGTAAACACGTGTTTCGCTCTTATTAGAGCTCATCAGTACAGCACAACTAGTTAATAGGTGGACATTAACTAGAGGTAGTAATCAAAAAAACTGACACAGTGTAACAGCACTAGCAAGCAGCCAAATACACACATGTTGTCTCGGCAGCATTTCCACACACATTGTGGGTAAATACAACGTCACAGCGGCGGTGATTTATAACCACCCACCAGACCCGTTACTTGGACCGCAAACGGCTGCTTACTAGTGCTGTTACACTGTGTCAGTTTTTTTGATTACTATCTCTAGTTAATGTCCACCTATTAACTAGCTATGCTGTACTGAGGAGCTCTAATAAGAGCGAAACACGTGTCTACAGCTGCATATGAGCGATAACCCTAGGAAAAAAGAATTGTTTACAAATTTTGCGCTCAAGAAAAATGATTGTTTTCGTATAATAATAATAATTTTGAATATAAGTGGACAATTTATTAGTAGTTTTTTTCTCTTTTTACAATTGACGGTTATAAGGAGCACAATATAAATTAGTCCCTTTATGTACCCACTCAGTTGCAAAATTTAAAAAAAAAGTATTTTATACATATATTTTCTTTTTAACCCTTGTGTACATGAATAGGTACACTTGTACCTGTGGCGTTTTTAGCAATGTCTTTTTGTACTGTTTTATTAACTTAAATATCTGACCCTCATTGACATCATAGATTTAATATAAATAAATATAATTACCGGAATTAAATATATTTATTAATTAGAAAAAGGCCCTTTTCATGCCTTTTACCTTAATAATACGGTACCTCACGGATAAGTATACTTGTGTAACCTATTTTCACTCATATATTTGTAATATTCAATTTGTGTAAGGATGTATTATTAAAATCAAGATTTATAAAAATGAAATATATTTATTGATAAGAAAAATTATAATTCACATTTAGCAATAGTTTCTATGTGTTCATCGCAGATCTGGCGAGTGTATACTTTGAAAGATTTCCGTGTTTTACGCTGGAATATGCATGCACGATTTTTGTACAAGTGCGCATGCGTAATGCTCACTTACCTCCACTAACTGGTAAAATATAATTCAAAATAATTTCGGACAACTGCTTTCACGGTTTATAATATTTTATATTTATAGAAACCCTAATAAATATATAGAGGTACGTATACCTATCCGTGTGTTAGCTTGAAATATTAAACCCGTATACACAACGGTTAATCATAAATATCATGTGTTCGAAGTGGGAGAATATTTTTTCTTCTTTAGTTTCCGGTCATATGGGTGCTTTATATATATATATATATATATATATATATATATATATATATATATATATATATATATATATATATATATATATATATATATAGTTTTTCTACTCCCTACTGTATATGATGCTATATTCGCAAGCTGAACAGTGTGGATATGATAGTCATATCCACTCTAGGGTGGATATGAAAAATTCGCACGTTGAACAGTGTGGATATGATAGTCATATCCACTCTAGGGTGGATATGAAAAACAATTGAATTAATTTTAATCCTATTAAATCAGTAGATTGTATACTGCACTGAATTTTAAATAAATAAAAAAAAATTAACTAAACTTATTCGCTGGTACATACAATTTTGTATACATGATTTTTTTTCATTTATATATTTTAAATATCTTGGTCGTAGAAAAAGTATACTGTACAACTCGAGTGGAATGCCCATATCCCATTCGTATCCTCATGGGATAAGAGCATCATATCCACTCTTGTTGTACAATATACTATTTAGAGTTAGAGAATAAAATACTAAATTTTTTCATGTTAAAGTTTTTAAATTTATACCTCTGGTAACCGTGTAAATTTAATTTAAATGCTAGATCTAGTAAGCTATTTCGAAAATTGAGTAAATTGTGTGAACGCCACTTATAATTGAATTGATAGTTTAAAAGACGTTTATTTTTTGAATTAATTGTATATCTACTACTTTCATTTTTACAATGACTTTAAATTAAGTTTATTCGGTCATTAAAAGCGTAAATTAAAAGAAACATCCTGTAAAGTTTTACGCGACATATTTGAAAAAACTGTTTTCCTATGTTAAACTCTTGAGATAGATAATATCAATTATTATAATATCCAGAACATAAATATATGTAATATAACCCTTGGCAATATCTTCTCTAAAGTTTCAAATTAATTGTGCAACTTCCTGGAAAGGCGATGTTGTAAGTAGGCCATGAAACATTTGTCCTTGGACGTCAAAGGGACCAAAACACGCCTTAAATGCGTACAGTTAAAGTAATGCTGTCTATTGTCCGTCCTGCATACTGATCGCAGAAGGCCTTAGGGGGATTTTTATGTTACAGAGCTAAAGGACAATAGCAAACAACCCAGGATAATACAGTACGAAGCTTAGCTCACATCCTTTGATAAGGATTAGGGTTTATTTAATTTGAAAAGGTTAAATCGATGTATTCTAATTAAAATAAATTTACGATATCGTAAAATATTTCATCTTAAGTTTTCTACTTCTAATTATTAAAGTAGTACGAGGTCCACACTAGATTTATTAAAAATGAGATAAATGGTTCACATTTTTTTCAATATTATTGAAATATATGTTCAAAGTAGTTCCCTTCAACAATAATAAAATTAGCCATTCATTTCTTTTACTTCTTAAAAGCTTCTATAACCAATTTTCTTTTGGAATGTTTTAAATACCCAAAAGTCACATATTGCTAAATCAGATAAGTTTGGTGAGTGCTGCGTATTACTTTCATTTTTATTTTTTCGCCAAAAACTGAAAAAAATGATTTCTAGTTAATTTCATATTTTCACTGCCAACGATACTTAAAAACAATTATTAACTGAGTTCTAATTAACTTAATTTTTGCAGCTTGAACAGGGAGAATCACAATTTATCAAGAGTGCTTATATTTTGTCAAGTCCAGGAACAGAAACTGATATCAAACAGTCTAGTTTCTAAAAAGAAATAATTAAATTCAAAACAGCGAAGTGATCGATTTCTATGCAAGTAAGTGTATTAATCTATATGAAAAAATCTGTTGTGGCCAGCACTAACCTTCCGTCAATTCAATGTATTTTGTACAAATCCGATACCAAAAGTTCATTGGAAAAGATTCTATATATCCTGTAAAATTGTAACACGAACACAATATTTTTTACAATTTCCATATTGCAAGTTCCTTTGAAAAGGTTCTATAAATCCAGTATAATTATAACACGAATGTACATTCTGTAAATTGCACTTCACACTTCCTCATTCCTATCCAACGCATCTTCTTCACACATTTCTTCCTCTCTCAAATATTCTGCTACACAGTCCTTCCATCTTCTCTTTGGCCTTCCTCGTTCTCCAGACATTGAAACTGCAAGTCACTCGCGAGGGACACTATGCCACTTATTTTACTTTCTGATCCTATACTTTCCACTTTGATTTTGCACTTGACACTGACAACTGTCAATTAGAATTTTTTGAATATATGGAATATATCTACTGTTTCCATATTTTTTGCAAAGCTGACTGATTTTTGAAAGTTAACCTCTCTTAATCTCTCTATAACTCTATACCTATTGAATATGAAGGAAAACGTATAATCAAATCGAATAGAGAATAAGATTTTCTTTCATATTAATGATCATAAAATGTCGAAAAATGATATTTAACTGCGTTTTTTAAGAAAAACTGTTAAGATCTTCAAATAAGGGAACTTCCGGTTGACGAATTACAACCAAAATCTAATCAGCTCTTCATATGCATGTAAAGAAGAGCAATACCAAAGAATTATAATTTTTAGAATTATAGTATTGGGAGAAAAATTTGTCACATAAACACACACAAACTCACACACACAAACACAGATATACACTCACACACACACACACACACACACACTCACACACACTCTCTCTCACACACACACACACACACACACACACACACACACACACACACACACACACACACACACACACATACATACATACAGACATCATCGTAAAAATGTTAAAATGGATTCTAGGGACCTTAAAACGTGGTCATTTACTAAAATCTCGATATGAGATTTTTAGCAAGATCCCTATACCTCCCTTACCAAGGGTAGCGGGAGGTAAAAAAGTAGGCTGATAACTAAGTAATAACTGTATCTGTACGGTAATATTATTCCATACTAACATGTCAACAACAGTTAAAAGAAAATAAAATTAACGTATAATGCTCTTCGTTAATACATGCAGATAACGTTATTGTATTGTTCTTAACACGGTTTATTTTATTCTATAAACATGTGGAGTAAAGCACGTACAGTAAAATTTTTGAAAGAAATCCGATCAAGGCCATCTATGAATTGTATCTATGAATTAAGATTTTGTGCTGTCAAATTTAGTAGTGACTTTTACTTAATTTTTATGAGGGTACATAATATCTTGTGTACCTCATAAAAACTATGTAAACGACACTACTAAATTTGACAGCATAAAATCTTAATTCATAGATGTAATTCGTAGATGGCCTTGATCGGACTTCTTTCAAAAATTTTACTGTAATTTGAATATTTGTCATAATGACATAAGTCAAAATATTTGTTCTGTTTATCATAGCATTCTGAAAATAGCGTTAATGAGAAAATTTCAAAAGTTGTATTTATTAATTATGTCTTCAAACAACGGAGGTTATGAATAATAACTAGCATTATTTTTGTAGTGTGTTCCGGTATTAGATGTTTTAAAATCCTCGTTCTAGGAGCTCGGATTTCAAACCGACACCTGTGGTAATTATGATATTCATAACAATCCTAAGAATGTTAATAGCTAAAATTTCAGTTTTTATATAAGAGATAATACAAATTTGACTTTTATATTTATTATTGGGCTCCTTATGGTATGCTCTTTTTTGTCATGAAAACATTTAATATTTACTTAAATTTCACATTGTCATACTGCTTTATTTCATATGACAGATAAATAATTCTTTGAAATTGCCCAAATTTTGTTTTCCATGGCCTACCTGATTTTTTTTATTCTCTAGTGTGACTTCGTATGTAACGAATTTTAGTCAGTTTTGTGAAAATTCCTAAAATATCATATAGTTTCAGTCCAGGATTAAAATGCATTTATCACGTACTTAGATTTGTATAATCATGTGAACAGAGAATTATAATTTAAAAAAAGATATATGAAAGATGTGATGCGATTATGATATACCTGTCATAATTTGATTTTGGCGCTTTCGTGCCTATTGTGATGAGGCGAGACTTTGAAAGCTTGGCATATTTTCTTAGTTTGAAAGGCAAAACAATTTATATTCTCGAGGCCAGGGATTACAAGCGGTAGCAGCCTAACTTGAAACATTAGGTTTCATTCGGTTTCATTACTGGGTCACATAGCAGGACGCAAAGCGTTAAAGGCGGAAGTAGTCTGTTTTGATTCCGAGCTCGTTACGGAGCGAAGGAATTTGAGGGCGTTTTTGTTCAGCGAAGGACGAGCTACGTTTTTGCCTCAAAGCCTACCAAGATGGTGGATATTGTTACTTAATTTGTTGTTTTACAAATGGTTGGTAATTATTATAATTGTGAGATGGTGTCGTTTTTAATGTAATTAATTACTGCCACGATTACAGATATTAAGGATAATAACATTTTGGAGCAATACATATTAAGTTTAGATTTCTTGCCTCCAGAATATCTTAAATTCGCTGAACGATATACATTTTGTATTTTAGTAGATCAGAAACCAGAATTTGAGCTAGAATTTACACTTATCAAAACAAATAAATAAGATCTCATTATGTAGAATAATTTATTTTTCCTACTAGAGTGCGTAATTTTTCAAAAAAGTAAATAGACCTTGCTATGCAACATATACATTAGGTTAATTTACCTGGCAAGTAAATAATTAGTTAAACAATAATGAAAGAAATAAATTTTATCAAGATATATTAATGTACTTACACTATATAAAATATGATGTGGCCAACACAAAACCTCCCGCTATTTAATTTTTATTAATTTAAATACATACCTACGTTTTACTAATGCTGCAAACTATAATATGTACCATTGCATATAACTCTTGCTTTATTTACTATTTTCTTTTTAAAATGCCACTATTATTAATTTGAAGTGATTATTTTTTTGACAGTGATATTTACCTGTCAGTCACATTCATTTGAAATATGAACTGTGTAACAAAGGAATTGTGTTTATCTTAGGCTTCGGGATTAATAAAAAAAATTATTTTTAAATTTATCTGTATAAGTATTAATGTATTCCTGTAGAAAATTCAATCATCTTTAATTGTCATAATAACATAAAATGCGAAAAAATTGCATTTAATGGTATTTTTTGAAGAAAAACCATTATGAGCTTCAGGTAAAGTGCCATTTCTGGTTATCCGATTCACACCAAAATCTAATGGTGTCTTTTGATATTAGAATAGGGTAGAAATACAAGGTTTCAGAATTTTCTGAATGACGGTATTTGAGTTAGAGCGTCAACAAAATCCATACACATACACACACACGCGCGCTCATACACACACACGATCCCTATACCTCCCTTAGCAAGGGTAGCGGGAGGTAAAAATGGAACAAATGTAAATAATATTATTAACATAATGAATTGAAGAATATTAATATTTTTTTGACATACAAAAAAAAAATATATCATCACGGCATATTACCCATTTCTGGGTGTGCCATTATCTACACATATGTAGACATCGGTAATGATGACGATATATTTTACCGTTTGGGCGCTTACCAGGCGTCACCTCACGGGCACTCATAGGTGGTGTGGAGAGTGCACCACAGGGGTCACTTTTGTGCCATTTAAAATTGGAAATATTTGGCGCCGGTCGGGATCGAACCCGGTTTCCTAGGTTCGCAACCAGACACTCAGGCACACGGCCACGGGACCCCATAATGACATAATGAGTTCTAACCTAACCTAATTTTTAAAATCAGTATTAAATTTACAATTGAAATTATTAACAAAGTATATATTTTCCCGTGTCGTCACTCGTCACTTCACGCGGCAGTACTACCCTTCGAACCCAAGACCTTCACTTTGCCGGAGTGACGCTCTTACCAACTAAGCTATTGGCTGCTCTATCACTGCTATTGCATCTTTCATTCGAGGATACTATTTTTATTCGTCACGTTACTCGAGATGGGGTTGGAATTACCACTACATTTAAACAGCCATGAACCAGCCATAATTTTATTCTTGGCCGTATTGGACCAGAGCAGGGATGTGCATTTACGCGTAAAAAATATTTTTTACGTTTATGTGTAAAAAATGTTAAATAAATAAAAAACATAGATAATGTATAATTTTAGTTTTTCATAAAATGACTTGTTTACAAATGCCACATTACAGCAACTTTTCTTAATCCTATCATAAATATATTCTAAAACGACTTAAACTATGTTAAGTTTATAAGAAAGAAACTGAAATTATTGTAAAATATTAAAAAAAATTCTGAAACTATAGATAAGTTAAAATAAATTCCTTAAAATTTGTATAAAATTAATTTTCAACAAGTTTGGAGCTAATGATTTAAATCTATTTCATATTATTTGAAACTATAATGTTATTAATAATTAATAAATAGAAAATGAAATTTTAGTTTTCCGAATTTTTTAATTCGCCGTCTATTTTTAAATGTCCTCAAATTTTATTTCTTTAGAAAACTGCATAAAATATACATAAAACATATAAAACATTTTAAATATAATATAATATGCTTGAAATTTACGTATTTAGTCTAATTTTGACGTAAAATGTGTTTAAAGTTTGACGTTTGAGGTTATATCTCAGGAATATATTTCCCTACTAATCTGATTGTTGATAGTCTGAAGGTACCTAATTGTTTGTCTGAATCAAAGAAACATGTTGTTGCCATGTGGACTGTTTGTTCTGAAATATTCTTTACAGTATAAAAGAAAATATCTTTATAAAAAAAATATACGCATGGTAATAATATTTTACATTATCTACGTAAAAAATTCTCAAATATTGTCAATATAAAAAATATATTTTTTCGCGTAAAAAAGAACGTATAATACATACGTGACGTATTTTACGTTACGAACGCATCTCTGTGGACCAGTTTTTATAACTAACGAAGACTTAGTAACGTCACAAATTGATGCCGCGGAACTTTATGAACAAAATTATGAATGAAAAGTTTAATATTTTTTCCGAAATATTGTATATGATTGAAATTACATAAAGATACGTTACGAAGAAAAAATTAACTTTATTTTTTTGAGAAGAGCCCTTTCTAGAAGACCAATTCACCTGTCTCCTATCTCTCTGATTCTTTCGCATGTTTCAGTTATATTTTGCATAACAGCAATAACAGTATTTGGAGATGGTTTATTTAGTTTTTAAATTAATTTTTATTAATATTTCAGTTGCATGAAAAGTGTTGTATGCAACACGTGTGGAAATTGTTTTTTGAACATAGCACTCGACTAAAAACACTAACTTTACTCAATTGTTATATAAATAACTATTTTAGCATTATATCAGGATCTACTATTTTATGGATCATCTTACCTATGTATAACAATGGTATAATTTTCATTAGCTATAATGTTTTGCCCTATTCATTTTAAACTTTCGGATGCATACGTTTCGTATTCATAGTATGGCATGAACAAATAAAATAAAGGAAGGGAAATGTATCGGACATAAAAGGTAGTCGCAGTCACTCCTACGGTTTTTTTTTTCTTAATGTCACTTAAGACACAGACACACATGAGAGTAAATGTCGCAAGGTTTGATTGTTAATTGTAAAGTTTTCGTAACTGACTGAAATCATTTGCGCTGCACTTGCGACTGACCGAGTTTCGGTTCTAGTCATACCGTTTACCGAGGAGCTTCGTACTACCCGATAGAATATTGTTTGCAGTACGTATTTGTACGTAATACTGTACTGGACTTAGGCTGAAGTAATAGTTATCTAAAAAGTATTATTATTTTGAAAAGGTTCAAGTTAATAGTCTATTATTTTAAATGTGTATTTTAATACGTAAATAATATTCATTTGTAGAAAATTTGAGTAGTGTTCTTAAAACATAAAGTTTTATTAATGTTTGGTTTCATTAAATTATTTATCAGTAATCATAGATAAATATAATTAATTAAATACAAATTATTTTAATGAAATTGATAATTATTTAAAGTTTATTACAGCCGTTTGAAAATTTACCCATTATAAGGTCAGTGCCTGTTTTACATATTAGGGTAACTTAAATGAAAACCGAAAAGGCGATGAAAAAGATATTTTAAAATTATTTATGCACGGACGTATCATAATTTGACAATTATACACGAATTTCTTTGACATAAACGTCATTTTATAGCCCGCGGGCCTCATTATAGCCCGCCGGGCTATAATTAAACGTCAAACCAAATTATAACCTGCAATGTAAACAATTTAAACAGGCAACATGAAAAGTTTTTATTACAAATCGAATATTTTTTTATTCTTTAATGAAAAATGAAAATTAATTTTGTGATATTTATATGGAAAGCACGGGATACACAAAATAAAACTCAAATGATCATAACTAATAAACAAACAATAAATTATTGTTCTCCGCTTTCATAGCAACACTAGATACTGGATGTACGACGACAAATTTTTTTCGATACAATTTTTCTAAGACTCATAATTCGAAAATTTTCGTCCATGCATAAAGTTTTATATGTACCTCGAGCGTAACTTGCTTTTATGGCCTTTGACGTGTTTTTATCCCTCGGCTTACGCCTCGAACTCAAAATCCCGCCGCAGGCCATAAAAGCCTCCTTACGCTCTTAATACATAAATAACTATTACATCCCTAGACCGACATCATCCCCAAGAAATATTTTTCCTTTATTTATAATTTTTATTGACTGCGTTCATTCAAGTTTTGCATTATAATTTAACTTGATTTTATTATATTTTAATTACTAAAATGAATAGGAAAGGACCTCCCCAACAAACTACTATTAAGTGTAACTGCGCAATATATATAGGCTCTCCCAGATTTAAACGGCATAACTTGAACCATGGATTAAACACGTAAAAATAAGGTGACAAGTTCATTTGAGCAAATGTCCGTAAATGCTTTGTTTCAGAGATATTCATGTTTTTCTTATTGGAGCAGCGCTACCTTAAAAATCAACTTTATAGCTAGATATCAAATATCTTATTAAGTTATGACATAAAAATTAAATTAATTATAAGTAAATGATTTGGTTATTACCTAATTTCGATACAAAATTGTACATTGCAATTAAAGAGAAAAAATTCCACTATGAATTTCAATGTAATGTTTGGCTGGATATTATTGAAAATACTTTAATAGGCCCTTTCTTTTTGTCACATCGTTTAAATTCAGAGAGGTTCTACAATTTTCTAAATAATGATTTGAATGATTTAATGGAAGAAGTTACATTAGCAATAAGAAGAAACTGTTGGCTACAGATAGATGGCTGCCCTGCACATTATGGGAGACAACCGAGTGGTTAAATTTACACTATCCACAACGGTGGATTGGTCGCAGAGGACCGGTACCATGGCCAGCCCGTTCGTCCGACCTAACACCTTTAGATTTCTTTGTTTGGGGTGCCATAAAAGAAAGAGTTTATGATGAACCGATAGATAATTTGGACACTCTACGCAGAAAAATTATTCAAGTATGCGAAACCATATCTCCCGAGCAATGTCACGCTGTCATGCAGAGACCAATGCAGTGACAGGTCGTTGTCGTGCCTGTTTGCTTGCTACAGGTGAACATTTTGAACAAATATTATAAAAAATCGTTATTATTTTATTGTACATAAATAATAAATTTGTTTGAATTCATCAATAATTTTCTTTTTTGCCCCGAAATTAGGCAATAATCAAATCATTTACTTATAATTAATTTAATTGTTATGTCATAACTTAATAAGATATTTGATATCTCGTTATAAAGTTTATTTTTTAAAGTAGCGCTGCTCCAATAAGAAAAACATGAATATCTCTGAAACAAAGCATTTACGGACATTTGCTCAAATGAACTTGTCACCTTATTTTTACGTGTTTAATCCATGGTTCAAGTTATGCTGTTTAAATCTGGGACATCCTGTTTATATTTATATATATATATATATATATATATATATATATATATATATATATATATATAATATATAAATTATAATCCTGGAAACACTGTAGTTTCAGAATTGGATACCATAAACAACGTCATTTCACCCGACACTTAGAAGATAAGAAAATGTTATAAATAGGTGTAAGAAACAAATGTAGACGATTTTTGTATCATCCTGGCTAGTAGCAACAACTACGTTATTATAATAAACAAATATTGAAAATAAAAATTTGTTTTTTTTTATAAGTATTAAAATACAAATTTTAATTGGCGCAGTCTTGGTAGGATAGCCGACAAGAATCCAGTGAGTGCATAAATCCTCGTAAGTCTGTGAAACGCTTGTCGAAAATTTTCAAATCTTCATAAGAGCTATCCGAACACCATCTACGATCTCCAAACGACCTAAACAGTGGTCATACCAGTGCTATTCAAACATCATCCACAATCTTCGAACGACCTAAACAGTGGTCGCACCAGGGTCTACCCACGACCCATCTTTAAAAGCCGAGGACGTCAACCCACTTTCCAATCAGGACCACCAATCCAACAGATTCTACAAGTGCGTGACAAGATACAACTTCCCGCCCACTTGAAGCGCATCAAGACCTTCACTGCAATGAAAAGAGTAGCCTACTTCACGATACTCCTGCTGTAAGTTTACTTTCATTGTAGATATACTTTTACCGGTAGTAACAATCGGCTCACAAAAATACTGTTACACATACTTATACAAATCTACATTTTGTAATCATTATAAAATGCCAATACATGTCTTCAGACGAAGAAATTAATAAATTAAGTAATCAATTTAATAAAAAAATACCAATTACACTTAAACCAAGTAAATTAGGTAATAGTAGTAAAGTCAAACAATTACCAACCAAAGACACACCCGATACACCTCTAACATACTCAGTACAAGAATTAAATAAGTGCCAATTTGTACCAACCATGGCAACCACAACAATTGCCGATATTCGAAATTTTATCGATGCAGTACCTGAGTACAATGGAGAGATCAAATCTCTCCCTAGATTTATAAAAGAAGCCGATAATTTCTATACGGTAATGGATTCTTTAAATTTAACAGCAATACAAAAAACATATTGCTTCTCTATGTTACAAAAAAAATTTGTTGATAAAGCAAAAGACATATTAGACTCTCAAGAATTCACATCTTGGCAAGAGATAAAAACATATCTTGAAACTAACTTCGAAGATAAAAGTACCTATAACACGTTATTATTGACAACAATTAAAATCACACAAATAGATAATAATGTCAATGATACTCTAAAGAAATTCAAAAACCTTTATCAGAGAATGGTTTCCAAAATTCAATTATTACAATATGGACAAAATGAAAAAAAGTGTTTAATAACCGAAACTCAAAAAACAGTAGTTTCCCACTTCATTTCATTATTACCTATGAATTTTAGAGGCTCATTCATAAGTAAAAACCCGCAGACACTCGACGCCTGCGAGCAACTTTTAACAAATGAATATAATTCTATGCAACTATCACACAGATCACCCATGCACAGAGGAATACCTCAAAACACACAAAAATCACAGAGACTCCCTAATATTCCACCACAAAAATTCCCAGCACAACAATTTCCTTCACGCCCATTCAACCCTCGAGACTCACGCCCTACTGGACCACAAACATTTGCTAGACAAAACATAAAAAACTTCATAGAAACAAAACGCACATTTAAACCAACCCCTATGTCCGGCACAACAAAAACAACACTACCAATGTCCACACAAACTATAAAGCAGAATTATGCTTTAGAAACAGAGGATGACGAAGAAATTAATATTCAAGAAAACACATATGAACAAGAATTAAATGAACAAAATGACACTTTTGAAACCCAGTCTTTTTTAGAGTACGACCCAGAACTGATAGAAGAAAATACGTAATGTTTTCTAATACAAAAACAATTCCAATTATTATATTTCAAAATTTCAAAATTCTCATCGACTCAGGATCAGATGTTAACCTAATAACAGAAAACACCGTGAAACAAAACAATATGAAAATTTTAAAAGAATATCTAACATTTAAAACCGCAACAAATAAAGTAAAATGTAATGAATACGTCGAAATCAGAATATTCAACAAAAGTTATAAATTTTTCATTCTAAATTTTCATTCAGAGTGTAATTTATTATTTGGAACAGAAATACTACGCGATACAAATACTATTATAAATTTCGCAGAAAATTCTATTGAAATGAAACAAATGAAATTTGATATTCAGAACTTGAGTAAACAAAGTAAAGAAAGTCACGTACAAATCCGAGACGAGCACTTACAACCAAACATAAAAAATGAACTATACAACTTATTAGAACAATATGACTCACTTTTTCCAAAAGAAAACGAGACACTGACATGCACAGATAAAATACAACACAAAATTTACACTTCGGACGATACCCCCGTATACACAAAAAACTATCGACTCCCGCATGTATTTGAAAAGGATATTGAGGAACACGTTCAGACTATGTTAAAATCAGGTATTATACAGAAATCAAAAAGTCCATATAATTCACCAATATGGATTGTACCAAAAAAAATGGACGCCTCAGGCAAACAAAAAACCCGACTAGTAATTGATTTCCGAAAACTAAATCAAAAAACTAAAGAGGATAAATTTCCTATTCCAAACATTGACACACTTTTCGACCAAATAAAAAAACCAAAATATTTCACTACTATCGACCTACATTCGGGATTCCACCAAATACTCGTTGACAAAAATGACAGAGAAAAAACAGCCTTCAGCACCACTTCAGGGCACTATGAATTTTTGCGTATGCCCTTTGGCCTAATTAACGCCCCTGCTACATTCCAAAGATGCATGAACGAAATACTACAAGACATAATTGGCAAAATATGTCTTGTATACTTAGATGACATCATAATTTTTGGCAATACCGAACAAGAACATTTAGAAAATATTAAAACAGTCTTCGAACATTTAAAAAAGGCAAACCTAAAAATTCAATTAGACAAATCCGAGTTTTTCAAAACAGAAGTTGAATACCTGGGTTTTATAATTTCAAATGAAGGCCTTAAGCCAAACACAAAAAAGATAGACGTAATACAAAATCTCTCAATTCCGAAAACAGTAAAAGAAATAAAATCATTCCTAGGCAAACTTTCCTGGTACCGTAGATTCATCCCAAACTTTTCTAAATTGACGAAACCATTTACAAACTGTTTACGAAAAGGATCAATAATAGACATTCACAATAAAGAATACCAAGAATGTTTCACAAAAGTGAAAGAATTAATTACAAACCCACCGATACTCGCATACCCAGATGTCAACCAAACCTTTATATTAACTACCGACGCATCTGACTACGCAATGGGGGCGGTACTCTCTCAAAATCAAGATTCACAAGAGAAACCACTTGCCTACGCATCAAAAACTTTCAACTCACAAGAACAAAATTACTCCACAGTCGAAAAAGAACTGAAAGCAATAGTATGGGCCATTCAAAATTTTAAAACGTATCTCTACGGAAGAAAATTCTTAATACGAACAGACCACAGACCATTAGTCTGGCTTTTCAACATGAAAAATGCAAACCAGAAGTTGATGCGATGGAAGATCGAATTGAGCGAATATAACTTTGAGATAGAATATATCCCTGGCAAAACAAATAAAATCGCGGACTTTTTAAGTAGAATCAAAAACGAATTCAAAATTAATTACAGAATAGGCGACGTAACAACGACCCCTATCTTTGCACACTGCATTTCAAAAGACTATAAATTCGGTAAAGGACTAGCAAAACAAATCGACGATCAATTTAATAGCAAAAAATTTTGCAAGGACATATTACCAAACAAAATCATAATTCAAAACTTACATGACAAACAAATCTTCCATCTATTTTCAAAAAATTCATTCAACGATACATGTAACCCAAAATTACTAAAACAGTCACTGACCCAACTACGTGACTATTTAATAAAAAATGATATACACGAAATTAACATCCCGTATTTATCATGTGGTCTCGACAAATTACAAAAAAAAGAATTAATTAAAATTCTGACTTCCATATTCGAGAATACCTCTATACAAATTAATATTTATTCGTTACCCCAAAATTTTGCATTAAGTGACGAACTAGAATCAAGAATCGAACTAGAAAAAGTTATAAATCAAGATGATGACTCAATAAAAAATATAATTAACACAGAAGACGATATTGAAACCATACATAGTGACCAAGAACACCCCGTCAACGGTTTAAAAATTTTAGAAAATAGAATAAACACAGCAGATAACCAAATTATATTCTCTTTTGATGAAAAACAGGACGTAAAAATCATAAAACTCTTTGGAAACAAAAAACAACGCCTCGTGGTTACTATCGAAGAAAATAAATCCGAAGATCAATTGCGAGAATTTATAAAAAATTACATCATACCCAAAATTAGATATTACTGTATATGCAATGACAAAATATTCAAAATTTTAAATAAAATAATTCAAAAATATTTCGAAATAAACAGCATTAATATCATTAGAGTTAATAAAGAAGTAAAGGACGTAGAACAACCAGACGAACAAAACGAAATTGTTTACCTATATCACACAGGGGTCACCAATCATCGCGGAATTATGGAAACATATAAAAAACTAAAAGAAAAGTATTACTGGCCTAAAATGATAGATACCATCACCTCACTTATAAATAATTGCCAAACATGCAAAGAATGCAAATACGACAGACAACCCATACAACTTACTGATAATCTTACCGAAACACCCGAACGACCCTTTGAAATTATAAATATCGACTTACTAACCCTCAACGGACAATATTATTTAACAATATACGACCAGTTCTCTAAGTACGCACAAGCATACCCTGTTAAAACGAAAGATAGTAAAAACATAGTCAAGACTTTAGAAACATTCATCAAAATAAAAATCCCACCAAAAAAACTAATATGTGACCAAGGTTGTGAATTTAATAATATATCTTTACGAACATTCTGTCATAACAATGATATCAAATTACACATAACATCAGCCCAAAATCCAAAATCAAATGCCATAGAAAGATTTCACTCGAGCCTTATCGAGCATCTGAGAATAAAGACACGAACCTGTAATTTAAAACCTTTAAAAGAAACAGTAGACGACTGTATTTTCGCATATAATAATTCAATCCATTCTATTACAAACATGACCCCAAATGAAATACTTTACGGTAAAGATTACACAAATTTCAGGCCCAAAGAAAACGAACAAGACAAATTACAAAAATACATGACAAGACGACGCGAAGAAATAGAACAAGTAAAAACTAATATTAGTAAAGAAAAACAAAAACGTTACAAAAACCCCAAGGAGAATAAAAAGATTAATAAATTAAAAAATTCTACAGAAGCCTATATAAAACAAAATCCCCGCTTGATAACTAAATTTAAAAAACCTTTATATATAAAAACCAAGATTAGAAATTATAACGATAAATATAAAACAATAAAAGCTAAAGACAAATTGAGAGAGCGAAAAGTAAAAATTGATAGAATCAAAATTTAATTGTTTCAGAATCCATCACGGATTCGCAGATGTCAAGAATATCACAAACAATCCCGGGTTTATATTACATAACATTGGTGAGTGCCATTTAAAAGAAAACGAACAACTACATTATTTTTACAATGACATAAGCCCTATATACGACGAATATTTAAAACTAAAACAAATTATCAACACGGAAATAAAACAGTTAACAAATTCAACAGTTCTTTTTGAAAACACTAAAATTGTAAATTATATGTTCAAAGAATTAGAACAGAATATAGCTAAACTATTTAATAAAAGGAATAAAAGAGGACTCATTAATGGATTCGGATCCATAGTAAAATCCATAACCGGAAATTTAGATTCTGCTGATGAAGAACGTTACAATTCAATATTAGAACAACTCAGTAATAATCAAAAATTATTACAATCACAAACAAATGAAATCGTACATCAACAGCAAGCACTCACAGACAAATTTAATAAAGATTTACAAACTATAAATCTCAACGAAAACAAATTACGAACCTCACTCAGTGAAATTTCGGACATAATTAAAACAGAATTGACTTGGAAAACACTTACACACGCAGAAATACAGATTAACAAAGTATTAATTTACATCCAACAACTCAAAAACACAGTCGATAATGTCATAAAATCATTAGAATTTTGTTCATTGAACCAATTAGACATTACAATTATAGATCCCAATAACCTTTTAAATATTACACAAAATCCGAATATCTTTCAGACGATTGAAACAATATATGTCACATGCACGCTACAAAACAACAAAATACACATCCTTCTAGCCGTCCCAAATTACACAAAAAACCTTTACAAAGTACAACAATTCACACCGACACCGTACTATGATTCTTCTTACAAACAAATACTAGAATATAATACTATGTACATTACACATAACAATAAATATGTATCCATTCTTAAGTTTATAAATAATAAATATTGTATATCTAATCATAATCCTGTAAATAGTTGTATTAACAATATATTAAATAAACAAGTATATGATGATTGTTTAAGCGAGCAAATCACAATGAGAAACTATATTTCTCAAATACCGTTCACGAATAAAATAATCATTTTCTCACCAAACTTACAAAATTTAGAATTTAATTGTGGAAATAATTATAAGTATAAACAATTACAAGGTATTTTCATTAACGATCAAGATACATGTACTATTAAGAATTGGCAATCTCAGAAATATAAACCCCTCTATCAAGAATATATTTTCGATAACATAAAATTCACAGAATTAAAGAAAGTACCTCAAATCACTAAAATAAATGAAGCAAAATTAAATGTTACACATTTAAAACAAATCGAATCTGTTGAACAAATAAATAATCAACATATACCTACGTTTTATGTAACCCTTTCTGTTATAATAATTATTATTATTTTAATATCATGTAAGAATAGAATATATACCTTAGTTATGAAACGTAAACAAAAAATCTGTTGTGGCCAGCACAAGACCTTCCGTCAATTCGATGTATTTTGTACAAATCCCATACCAAAAAGTCCTTGGAACATATTCTATATAATATCATGTAAAATCGAACACGAACACATACTATTTCTTACAAATTCTATACCAAAAGTTGATTCGAAAAGGTTCTACAAATCCAATAAAATTATAACATAAATATACACTAAGTAAAATTCACTAGACACTTCCTTCATTTCTTCTTTCCCCTATTTTATTATGGGTCGCTGTTTCCTCTTCTCTTCCACTCATTCTTGTCCAACGCATCACACAGTCCTTTTTTTCTCAAGTCTTTTGCTATACAGTCCTTCCGTCTTCTCTTTGGCCTTTCTCTGGGTGTCACTTGCGAGGAACACTATGCCATATCAATTTTAGAGCCTATACGCTCCATATTTGGATTTGCACTTCCAACTGACATCTGTCAATTAGAATTTTTTAATATATCATCTGTTTCCATGATAAATGGCAAAGCAGACTAATTTTTCAAAATTAATTTCTTTATAACGCTTTAAATCTACATCTATTGATTATGAAGGAAAATGTATAATAAAACCATATAGACAAGAGTATTTTCTTTAATATGTATAATAACAAAATGTCAAAAAATAATATTTAACTGCGTTTTTTTAGGAAAAACTGTTAAAAACTTCAAATAAGGGTACTTCCGGTGGAGTAATTATAACCAAAATCTAATCAACTCTTCATATGGTTGTACAGAAGAGGAATACGAAAGAATTATAATTTTTAGAATTGTAGTATTTGAGTTATCGTCGGAGAAAAATTTGTCACACACGGACACACACACACACGGACACACACACACACGGACACACACACACACACACATACAGACATCATCTTAAAAATGGTATATTCGTATTGTAGGGACCCTAAAACGTGCTTACTCATTAAAAACTCACCACCGAATTTTTTGACCAAAGACAATACCTTCCTTACCTAAAGGTGACGGAAGGTAAAAAGCGTTCCAAAACAGAATAATATAGATTTAGAATTAAACCCGTTGGAATAACGTTGTTTCTTGATGGGGAGGAATTATAATCCTGGAAACACTGTAGTTTCAGAATTGGATACCATAAACAACGTCATTTCACCCGACACTTAGAAGATAAGAAAATGTTATAAATAGGTGTAAGAAACAAATGTAGACGATTTTTGTATCATCCTGGCTAGTAGCAACAACTACGTTATTATAATAAACAAATATTGAAAATAAAAATTTGTTTTTTTTTATAAGTATTAAAATACAAATTTTAATTTATATATAACCTCTAATGACATCTTGTCAATATGACAGATAACCGTTGAATTTTCCTATAAGTACCTTGACATTTGATTGACAGCAATGTATTTGCCTGTCTTATTTAAAATGAAAGAAACATAGGGAATGAATTTGATAGAATCATTATATTTAAATATTGTAAGAAATTTAGCCAAGTCAACACAAGGTGCACACAGTATATTTTGTACAACTAATTTAATTTAGAAAGCAGGTATAATGATTTAAACAAAATTAACCTCTATTGACGCCTTGTCAAATTCGTTCCCTATGTTTCATTTTAAATCGGACAAGCATATACATTTCTGTCAACCAAATGTCAAGTCGTAACCATAGAAATGACAAATCCAATGTTTCACGTTAAAAAATGCTCACGGTGTATATATGTACATAGTATTGTTTTACAAACGAAATATAATACAGAATTATTTTCTTTGATATAAATTATAAAAGTATGAAATAGTATATTACATCCGAGGTAGGAGATGTTTCATTACAGCCGAGGGCTTATGTATATTACCGAGAGGCGAAGCCTCGAGGTGAGATAATGCGCGAGGCTATTATGAAACTCCCACCGAGGTAATGTATACTATTTTATTCACAATCATCTTCATTTTAAATCAATAATTTTCAAAATGAATCAATGAATTATAACCTTTAATTTTATTAATATTTTGACAGCTGTCTTAAAATTTATTTAGCCTACTTAATTATGGGGATCTACGGCAATGTTGCTAGGCAACCCCTACATAAACATTTCCAACCCAAGAGATGGAAGTGAAATCTATTATTTCCAACCCAAGAGATTGTCATTAAATTTAGGAATGACGTATCCAGAAGGTTAGGAATCTGTATATTACTATAATGATTGTGATTAAAATACTTAAAAGATTATAAAAACTAACCGAAATAATACTTCTCAAATTAAAAATGTCTTGTGACAGCTAATTTTGCTCTGAAGATTTATTACGTAATTGCGAATTTACGTAATTCACATTTTACGTAAGTCGTGGCGTCGTGGGATTACTGTATTTTGGAATATTTATATACAGTGACATGAAACTGACCTGTTATCTTATTCCTTTTATACTTCAAATGCATTTGGTTTGGAAATTATAAAATTCTACAAATGGAATTTCCTCGAAATATTGTTTGTTCGAGAGAGGAATACTCGTCTCTTTTTATGTTTAACTCTATAAAAGTAAAATAAAATTCTAATGATTTTTCAGAATGAAATTATGCAAGTTAAGTACATAAATATAATTACCTTATTTATTTCAAATTTTCAAATTAAAGTAAATATTGTTTTTAACCGTTTTTATAAGAAACTAGACGGTGGATTGTTTTCTAATTTTTAGAATGGTTGGATAAGACATAATAATAATTACAAAATTTGAAACCATAAAGTTGGAAATTAATTTTTACGCGAGATTCGCTCGTACCTCCTTAAGAAGAATTCGAACACATGAAATTATAAGTTGATAATTTATGTATTCCAAATTTAATTAATAACTTTCTATTTAAGGTAGTTATATCGTGGAAGCATTTTACTAGAATTAATTGAAATATAAAGTTCAACTAAATTAAATTATAATCTACCTTCTCTCCCAATTTAAAAACATTCGACCACGCGGTGGTTGAAATATTTGTAATTAAATTTGACCTTTTTAACAGGTGAAGAATATTAAATGGCAAAATAAACATAACATCTTAAATTATAATTTTTATTCCAAATCGCGATATAATCCAAAAACTAGTACTCGTCTGTCATGGAAGACTAATAGGCTATTCCACGATATTTTTTTATTTTTTTATCTTGAACTACATAAGTATATAAGACAATATGTGAAAATCCGAGTTTAAAATTCCTCCAAATAAGCGAGATATTAAGTTATGAATTTTAAATTTCATTTGTGACGTAGGTAATGTGGGTATACCAGAAGTAAACAAACAGTGGTTCACAGACTTACGAAAAAATGTTGAACAAATTACAAAATAATGTATATTTGAATTGTAATATTATATTTTATTATTAGGAAAAGAAAATATATTATTGCAATTAATTAATTTTACTTTTTTTCTTATTTTATAAAAACATTTTGACATTCCCGAAGTTGGTAGCGCACAGCGCGTGGTTGGTGACTCACGATTTCAAACAAATTTCAAAGGAGTACAGCAGATAGATCAACAAACATGCAAAGACAAGAAAATCACCCGAACAGCATCCGAACATATCCGACACGCCCGAATAATTATATTCCTAGTTGAAGCGAAGTGAGAACGGAGAACGGAGCTCCATACTCCATACAGTCGGTGTTCAAACTTAATCCTATTTGCCCCGTGCACATGTCTTACATATGGAATGCCGTTTTAGCATTTATTCCCACATTTTAAAACAGTCATACAAATTAATGTATCAAAAAAATAAACTCTCATTAAAAAGAAAGATTTAAACTGATTGTTGATAATATAATTACAATTTTTTTAAACAAACATTTTAAATCAATAGTCAACACACAACTTTATTTTTAATATTAGTTTAATTTTATGTTTGTTCAATTTATATGATTGTAGTTAATCTCTAAACCAGTGGCGGCTCGTGAGGTGAAAAGTAGGTGAAGAGATATTTAAGAATGAATGTCGAAGGGATGGGGGTATTATTGGGGGGGGGGGGGGGTGTTGTAATTATTACGTACGATAAATTTCAAATATATATTTTAAATCAAAAAAATATTTATAAACAAAACAAAATTATATTTTTTAAGTCATACTTTATAAATTAGCTCAATACGCCTATCCTTCAAAAAAGTTTTTGCAAATAAAAGCTACCACATAACCAGGAAAATTTATTGTACCAGGCAGATTTAAAATGTAGATTGTGCGTTCTTCCACAGTATTTAACATTTTTTATTTTATTTAAATTTATTAATGTTGGGGTTGGTCGACCACTTGCCAATACATTATTATCATATATTCATCTAGAGAACTGTGTTTCCAATACATTGTATATAATAACATTATGCAGATTCATTCTGATGATTTCAATATACAATGTGCAATCTGTTAAAGAGTTAAAGTATTAATATTAACAATAAAATATTAAAGTGAATTTATTTTCACTTAAAAATATATTAGTATTACCTTCCAAATAAGTTAAAATTATAATAAATAAAATAATAACTATTCAAATTGTTTTAACAAGCAAATTACAATGCATCAATTGCAATGTGGAGACGAGGTGCAGAGTACGAAATGTGGTATTCACCATTCGCTTCTGTAAGCGGAGGGGAAAGCATCGTTGCTATGGCAACCATTCTATCTAGCCAATAAACGCTAGCTGCGCGCGCAACTGTGAAGAGTTTATTCAAAATTTGAATTACTCTTCATGTAATGCGGGTTGCGGACGATCAGTTTATATAATTTTTAGTAGATAATTTGATTTCTAAATTATATTAATGTTTATTTCAGGCTTTATAATACAAAATAAAAAAAAGATAATGTGAAATTAATTTTTTAAAAAATATTTTGTTTTCTGAAATAACAGGTGAAGTTGCTCTTCACCTTCTTCACCCGAATAGCCGCCACTGCTCTAAACAAACGTAAAAATTCAAGTATCATAGAAATGAAGTAACATTTTTTTATATGAATGAATTAAATTGACTCTTTATTTTCACGACACATGAATTAAAACGACTGTTTATTTCTATGATACTTGAATTAAATTGTTTGTTTCATTCTATGATACGTGATTTAATATGATTGTTGATAATTTTATAACAATCAATTTAAAAGGCACTGTCATATAAATTCATGTATCGTAAAAATAAACTCTTATTAAAATGAAAGATGTAAATTGATTGTTGTATTAAAATGGTTGTTGATAATATAATTACATAATTTTCTAACAAACATTTTAAATCATCGGTCAATACAAAAAAATATTTTCAATAATTGTAATAATCAAAGTATAGCAGAAATGAAGTAAACATTTATAGGAATGAATTAAATTGACCCTTTATTTTCACGACACATGAATTAAAACGATTGTTTATTTCTGTGATACTTGAATTAAATTATTTGTTTAATTCTACGATACATGCATTAAAATGATTGTCGATAAATTTAAATGTATCAATTTAATTAGCGCCGTGGTGTCTATTTCAAGAACTATTTGTAATTCGGTCATACTTTAACAGATGGCTTTATATATGAAATATATGCTTATGCGTACCGAGTGAAGTTATAAGAACTATAAGATAGCTATAGGCCATAGCCTTTCGGTCATTTTTTATAAAGTATATTTTACTGTGCTCGCAATCGAGCGTCACTAATAAATTACAGATATACACAAAGCTACAATATGTAGAGCCATCTGCGGAAGAATGACCGAATTGCAACTAGTTCTTGAAATAGTCATGACGGCGCTAATTAAATTGATACATTTAAATTTATCGACAATCATTTTAATGCATGTATCGTAGAATTAAACAAACAATTTAATTCAAGTATCACAGAAATAAACAATCGTTTTAATTCATGTGTCGTGATAATAAGGGTCAATTTAATTCATTCCTATAAATGTTACTTTATTTTTACGATACTTGACTTTTTACAATTATTGAAAAGTTAGTTTTGTATTGACTGATAATT
Source organism: Ophonus ardosiacus (assembly GCA_943142095.1). Taxonomy (NCBI): domain Eukaryota; kingdom Metazoa; phylum Arthropoda; class Insecta; order Coleoptera; family Carabidae; genus Ophonus; species Ophonus ardosiacus. The sequence continues at coordinate 16,604,676 of OW964834.1, forward strand.
TAAAATGTTTGTTAGAAAATTTTGTAATTATATTATCAACAAACATTTCAATACAACAATCAATTTACATCTTTCATTTTAATAAGAGTTTATTTTTACGATACATGAATTTATATGACAGTGCCTTTTAAATTGATTGTTATAAAAATATCAACAACCATATTAAATCATGTATCGTAGAATTAAACAAACAATTTAATTCAAGTATCACAGAAATAAACAATCGTTTTAATTCATGTGTCGTGTAAATAAAGGGTGAATTTAATTCATTCATATAAATGTTACTTCATTTCTATGATACTTTTACATTTGTTTAAAAAATATCAACAATCATATAAAATGAACAAATATAAAATTAAACGAATATTAAAAAGAAAGTTTTGTGTTCACCGTTGATTTAAAATATTTGTTTGAAAAATTTGTAATTATATTATCAACAAACATTTTAATTCAACAATCAGTTTAAATATTTCTTTTAATTTTAGTCTATTTATAAGATACTTCAAATTCATTGATTGTTGATATTTTTTAAAACAATAATATATTTTCATGTAACAGAAAAATATACTAAAATTAAAAAGAAATATTTAAACTGATTGTTTAATTAAAATGTTTGTTGATAATATAATTACAAGCTTTTCAAACAAACATTTTAAATCAACAGTCAACACAAAACTTTCTTTTTAATATTAGTTCAATTTTATGTTTGTTTAATTTATATGATTGCTGTTAGTCCCTAAACAAAGGTAAAAATTCAAGTATCATAGAAATGAAGTAACATTTATATGAATGAATTAAATTGACTCTGTATATTCACGACACATGAATTAAAACGATTATTTATTTCTGTGATACTTGAATTAAATTGTTTGTTTTATTCTACGATACGTGATTTAATATGATTGTTGATAATTTTATAACAATCAATTTAAAAGGCACTGTCATATAAATTCATGTATCGTAAAAATAAACTCTTATTAAAATGAAAGATGTAAATTGATTGTTGTATTACAATGTTTGTTGATAATATAATTACAAAATTTTCTAGAATTTGTTAGAAAAATTTGTAATTGTATTATCAACAAACATTTTAATACAACAATTAATTTACATCTTTCATTTTAATAAGAGTTTATTTTTATTATACATGAATTTATATGACAGTTACTTTTAAATTGATTTTTATAAAATTATCAACAATCATATTAAATCACGTATCGTAGAATGAAACAAACAATTTAATTCAAGTATCACAGAAATAAACAATCGTTTTAATTCATGTGTCGTGAAAATAAAGATTCAATTTAATTCATTCATATAAATGTTATTTCATTTCTATGATACTTGAATTTTTACGTTTGTTTAGGGACTAACAACAATCATATAAATTGAATAAACATAAAATTAAACTAATGTTAAAAAAAAGGTTGTGTGTTGACTATTGATTTAAAATGTTTGTTTAAAAAAATTGTAATTATATTATCAACAAACATTTTAATTCAACAATCAGTTTATGTCTTTCTTTTTAATGAGAGTTTATTTTTTCGATATATTAATTTGTATGACTGTTTTAAAATGTGGGAATAAATGCTAAAATGGCAATCCATACTTACATCAACAAAAGTAAAACTCCCGGTATTTTTAGAGGGAATAATTAAAAAAAAAATGTTGGTATTTTTCTTATCGGTTAACTGTTATCTTTCATATTTTTGATAAACTTTTACTCTTTTCGATTACGGTGGAATAGCCTATTTCCTAATTTTAAATAAAGATTTGAAAATTATTTACCACCCAGATTTAATTTTATTGCCTCTAAAAATAATAACTGACAGTTATCTGAAGATAAGAGAAATAGGTAGAATTATATTTGAGAATCATGTATAAGCGTTCCAGCTGGAATATTAGTTAATAACGCCCGCTCCCGGTATTAACGAATAAAATGTGTTCTTTGGTTGAAGAATTTCAGATGTACATTCGAAAGAAATATATTTTAAATGAATATTTTAAAAGCATGAAAAGTTTAGTCAGTAGAATACTAACTTCTGTTATTTGAAGAATGTTTTGTTCCGTGCGGCCCGACCTCGAATAAAAATGTTTGTTGTCTCTGTTCAGCTTGGAATCGCTTGAGACACGTCGCATTTAACAGCAATTATATTTTTTATACAAATTAATCAACCACAATATCAATGATTCGAATTTGCTGTCTCAAATAAATTTATTTGTGCGTCCTTGTAATACTAGAACTTCAGCTACCTTTTCTTTTAAACTTCTCACGAACAAATTATCACTTCATTTCGCCAATACACAGTGTTTGTAACAGTTTTAATATCTGTGGTGACAGTTTAGATTTTAGCGTTTAAAAGAAAACTCGCTGAATTATTGCCTAGCAATTTATAATTTACTTTTGCTGTATTCATTTTTCTTATTTTTGCCTTATGTATTTGAATAATTTCATATACCTCTGTATCATATATAAAATTTGTATACTTATAATTTCATGTGTTCGAATTCTTATTAAGGAGGTATGAGAGAATCTCGTGTAAAAATTAATTTTCAAATTTATGGTTTCAAATTTTGTAATTATAATTATGTCTTATCTAACCATTCTAAAAATTAGAAAAAAATTCACAGTCTAGTTTCTTATAAAAACGGTTATAAACAATATTGAAAATGTGAAATAAATACGGTAATTATATTTATGTATTTAACTTGCATAATTTCATTCTGAAAAATCATTAGAATTTTATTTTACTTTTATAGAGTTAAACATAAAAAGAGACGAGTATTCCTCTCTCGAACAAACAATATTTCGTGGAAATTCCATTTGTAGAATTTTATAATTTCCAAACCAAATGCATTTGAAGTATAAAAGGAATAAGATAACAAGTCAGTTTCATCTCACTGTATAAATATTCCAAAATACAGTAATCCCACGACGCCACGACTTACGTAAAATGTGAATTACGTAAATTCGCAGTTACGTAATAAATCTTCAGAGCAAAATTAGCTGTCACAAGGCATTTTTTTATTTGAAAAGTATTATTTCGGTTAGTTTTTATAATCTTTTAAGTATTTTTCATACTTTTATAATTTATATCAAAGAAAATAATACTGTATTATATTTCGTTTGTAAAATAATACTGTATATATATTGCGAACTTACACTTGATAGTAGTTTGTTGGGAAGGTCCTTTCAAATGAAAATGGCGTTATGAACATAGGTACTATTCATTTTAGTAATTAAAATATAATAAAATTAAGTTAAACTATATAATGCAAAACCTACTTGAATGAACGCAGTCAATAAAAATTATAAATAAAGGAAAATTCTTTCTTAGGGATGATGTCAGTCTAGGGATATAAATAATTTTAAAATATCTTTTTCATTGACGTTTCGGTTTTCATTTAAGTTAGCCTAATATGTAAAACAGGCATTTGACACTTGTAATAAGTAAATTTTCAAACGGCTGTAATAAACTTTAAATAATTATCAATTTCATTAAAATAATTTGTATTTAATTTATTATATTTATCTATGATTACTGATAAATAATTTAATGAAACCAAACATTAATAAAACTTTATGTTTTAAGAACACTACACAAATTTTCTACAGATGAATATTATTTACGTATTAAAATACACATTTAAAATAATAGACTATTAACTTGAACCTTTTCAAAATAATAATACTTTTTAGATAATTATTACTTCCGCCTAAGTCCAGTACAGTAGTACATACAAATACGCACTGCAAACAATAATCTATCGGGTAGTACGATGCTCCTCGGTAAACGGTATGACTAGAACCGAAACTCGGTCAATCGCCTGTACACCTCGTCGCAAGTGCAACCGCAAATGATTTCAGTCAGTTACGAAAACTTTACAATCAACAATCAAACCTTGCGACATTTACTCTCGTGTGTGGCTATGTCTTAAGTGACATTAAGAAAAAAAAACCGTAGGAGTGACTGCGACTACCTTTTATATCCGATACATTTCCCTTCCTTTATTTTCTTTGTTCAAGCCATACTATGAATACGAAACTTATGCATACGAAAGTTTAAAATGAATAGGGCAAAAATTACAGGTAATGAAAATTGTACCATTATTATACATAGGTATATCATATGATCCATAAAATAGTAGACCCTGATATAATGCTGAAGTAGTTATTTATATAACAATTGAGAAAAGTTAGTGTTTTTAGTCGAGTGCGATGTTCAAAAAACAATTTCCACACGTGTTGCATACATTTTTCATGCAACTGAAATATTAATAAAATAGTATATTATGTGGCATATGTGTGAAACTGAAATTGTAAAATAGGCTTCACACACGTTTTACATACTATACTTTTTCTACGACCTTGCAATAAAATATATTTTTTTTTCACATTGTCATTCTTTTAACGTAAAGCCTCTGTATTATCGACTTGTGTAACCATGGTTACCAACTTTACGGGTGTTTAACAGCTTTGTTTTATTAAAATACAATTCAGTTTGTAATATTTAAAATAATGAACGGTGCGTGAAATGCTACTTCACGCACACTGTACGTGAAGTAACACTTCACGCACAGTGTGCAAAAAATCAAACTTCGCACATAAAAATTGATACGTGAAGTACTCACTTCACGCATGGAAGTAGAAAAAATTAATTTAAAAACTAAATAAAACATCTCGAAATACTGTTATTGCTGTTATACAAAATTTAACTGAAACATGCGAAAGAATCAGAGAGATAGGAGACAGGTGAATTGGTCTTCTAGAAATAGCTCTTCTCAAAAAAATAAAGTTAATTTTTTTCTTCGTAATGTAACTTTATATAATTTCAATCATATATCATACAATATTTCGGAAAAAATATTAAACGTTTCATTCATAATTTTATTCATAAAGTTCCGCGGCATCAATTTGTGACGTTACTTAACGATAAATAAAATGAGAAAAAATCATGTCAGCCGTGATTCGAACTCAAGACTTTCACAATTATAATAACTGGTCCACAGAGATGGGCACGTAACGTAAAATACGTCACGTATTATACGTTATTTTTTACGCGTAAAAAAATATTTTTTATATTGACAATATTTGAGAAATTTTTACGTGGATAATGTAAAATATTATTACCATGAGTATATTCTTTTTTATAAATATATTTTCTTTTATATTGTAAAGAATATTCCAGAATAAGCAGTCCATATGACATCAACATGTTTCTTTGATTCACACAAACAATTAGGTACCTTCAAACCATCAACAATCAGATTAGTAAGGAAATATATTCCTGAGACATAACCGCATAAACGTCAAACTTTGAACACATTTCACGTCTAAATTAGACTAAATACGTAAATTTCAAGCATATTATATTATATTTTTAAAATGTTTTATATAAATTTTAGACAGTTTTGTAAAGAAATAAAATTTGAAGACATCTAAAAATAGACAAATCTCGGTGGCTGACATTATCTTTTCACTCTTTCCTAATTTATTTAGAATATGTAGGGTTCATAGTCCATGTTCATATCCCATTTGTAGTTTAAAATTAGTATTATATCTCAAATATCTTATTACTTTTACACCCGAATAAACCAATAAATGTCGTAAAACCTCAAAATTCAAATTAATTTTCAAGCTTGTGAACTTGATTTAATAGTTAATGGTATTTCATAAATTTTCTTTTATACCATAAACGACTCCATATTTCCACGATTTATACAAACTGCATTATACAACAAATTATTTTCAAATTTGAAATTCAAGCTCTCAACACTGTAATGGATGGGTTTTTCAAATTTAATAACAACGTGTCGTGGTCGTACTGATGTTGAGTTTATTAAATATAGATTAGACTTACAATGCTGATAGTACAAACTATATTTTACTATTACTATTGTTATAATAATACATTTGATTCTTAGCGTAGTTTATATATAATAATGGTTTATTTTTTAATGCAAATAATGTTGAAGATTAGGGGTGTTTAATGGTCAATCTCGTGATTTTAGTCACGTAGTCTTCTTGTGAAAATAATTAGTATGAGAACATTCAATAAAAGATGTTTGAATAGTGAGCAAATATTAAACAGACATATACGAGTAGAAAACATGATGAATCGGAATTGGGAATATTGTGTAAATACAATTAATAAAGAAGATAACTTACAGATAGAAAAATAATAATATACATGAATAATATAACTAACATTTATTGAGAAACATATTAAATAAATAAATATATCATCACGGCATATTACCCATTTCTGATGTGCCACAATCTGCTTTATCGCAGATATCGGTAGGGATGCACTCGATTTCGAGCTTTGGCCCGGGCAGGCCCGAAGCATGCCACGATTTCGAGTCGATCATCGAGCCGGGCCGAAGATATTTTTTTATCGAGCCGAATCGGGCTAATCATTTGCAAAAGTTGAGGCGAGTCGGACTTTTGATTTTGGCCCGGCCCGAAAATTCGAGCTTTTCGGGCCAGCCCGAAAAATCCTATTGTTCGATCAAATGCACAATATCCTTAATATTTTAATGAAAATGTATGGAGTATGGAGTAAAAAAGTATCAAAATGATTTAATAACATTATACTTCACATTATAACAAATAAAAATGTTATTTTACTTCAAAAATTCAAGGTTATTCACTAAAGCATAATAATGCTATTATGATATTACTATTGTTACTAGTCGTATACTTAAATAAAAGTGATTTTTGTTTCTATCATAATGATTTCTTGTCTTATTTTTGAGCAAAAACAAAGTTAGATAAAAAACATTGTGTAAATGATATTTTTTGTATAAGATTTGTGAAAAAGTTGTTTCAATTTTAAACGCCTTTCGTAAACAGAGTCAAATACTCGTAGGTCTGTAATTTTTATAACAAACTTACACTAGAAGTGTCTCTTTTTTAACAACTTATGTTAACCAATGTTGAACGTTATAAGGATGTAGAGGTTTTTTTTAAGTGTGACACGAAAAAAGTTAAACATTTCACTTCACTTAAAAATCAAAGCCGGCCCGATTCGGGTCAGTTTTCAAGCCGGGCAGCTAATTTTTGTCGAGTCGATCTTGGAGTCGGGCCGGTAATTTTTATTTTCAGGCCGAGTCGATCCAAACTTTTGTGCCATTTAAAATTCGAAATATTTGGCGTCGGTCGGGATCGAACCTGGTTCCCCAGGTTCGCGACCAGTCAGCCGGGGACGCTGCCACAGGACACCACAGAAACATATAACTAATAAATTAATAACTATATTGTGTGAGGTAGGTACATTACACCTTCCCCCTAAGAGAAAGTTAACTTACGGGTTAGCTTTTAACTTAAATATTCTTTGGCTTCGTCTTACAGGAGTAATTTCAGATTCTTCTAATTAAAATGGTTCAATTTTATTTGTTGGTAACTGAATATCAGTAGGTGATACTTTATTGTTACATTTTAATACATTTACTCAAAATGGATTTCAGGGATGGCCAAAATGGATATTGCCGCTAAAATCTGAAAACCGAAATTTTTCGCGATTACAATGCTTCCTTTACTACGCACAATGAAGTAATTAAAGAAAAACCAAGTATGTATTTCTCGTTTTCTATTAAATTTGGCATCTTTAATTGATACTAGTGACACTGACAAGTTAAAATTCAAGACCGACTCAATACAGCAAAAAAATCGTTGTACGCGTTTTTTTGCAAACTAGTGTACATTTGAAATCAGGAGTGGGATCACGTAAAAGTGAAAACGATATTGCGATTTTCGAGAAGTGAAAACGATATTCGTTTCCTTAGCGATCACGTAAAATTAGTCACTCACTACGTTTTCAACTTCGGTTATTTCCGTAAAGTGACTACGTTTTGCGAAAACGATATCGTTTATAGACTAATGTTTTTGTATTAAATAGTAGTTTTGACTTTTGACAGATAATTTATATGAATGTCATTAAAATTTTTAATTTAATATCAAAACGTATTATTCTGGCCTTTCGTTCATAATAGCAATGCTATAAGAATTGAAGATGGATACAAGTTAAATTATCAGTTAGTTACAGATGCTATGTGTCATCTAATTTTGTTCCTTTTCGTATTCCAGAAGAAAAATTTATGAAGTAAACAAAAATATTTCTAAATGTATAATTAAAACTTTAAGAGACCATTTAAGACTGCAAGTAGACAAGATAGTAATTTTAAAGTAATCTAGTTTTTATTACATTTTGTATTTCAAGTAAGTAAAGTTGAGCTACATTTAAATAAAGGCGCATAACCTTCGGACAGGTTGCGGAAAATGATCAATTCATAAAATTTAATTTTATTGGTAATAGTTATTAAAATTTCCTCTTGGATTTATTCTTGTAATCAAGATTCTTGGGCTGGAATCAAAATATGCTTTGTTGTAATCAACACTTTTACAGTTACTAGAATATCAACAATGCCAGAACCCAGAAAATATTTCTTTTAGGTAGTTCTTTCTGCTAACTAAGAAAATATCTAATCAGCAAGATTTCAATTTTCCATCATAATTTTCAAAAGAGTAAAAATATAGTTATAGCAAATCATACGCATTTGGTTCTTTGTTAGTATTAAAACATTCATGAATTTTTCCTAGATTCATTCTTGTAATCAATATTCGTTTTATATTATTGTATTTCATTATAATTATTTCATTTTCGCTGTGCTAAAAAGAATACCTTTCAAATTTGATATATTAATTTAATGACATTTCTTTCCAAAACGTCAAATTTAATTCACTGCTCACTTACATTCTTTTACTTAAATGTAAGTAAATTAGAAAAATATATACCTATACCCAAATGTATGAAATAAAAAGGGACGTAAGATACGACTATCGTTTTCACATGCTTTGAGAGTGTCGACTAGAATTCACATTTTTTTCGTTCCAAAACGATATCGTTTTCCGTTTTCACTATTTACGTGATCACATTTTCACTTGTCGACAGTCGCAATATCGTTTTCACAGTTACATGATCCCACTCCAGAACTGTGTGAATAAGGAATTGTGTTTAATCTCTAAAATATAGGCTCCGGGATTTATAAAATAGATTACTTTATTAATTTATTTATAAAATATATAGAAAAGGTATGAATACATACTAGGTACTTGTAGAAAATTCAGTAATATTTAATTTTTATAATAACATAAATAGCGAAAAAATTATATTTAAAAATATTTTTCTAAGAAAAACTACATTGAGCTTCAAGTAAAGTGCCAATTCCTTTTATCCGATTTACACCAAAATCTAATGGCTTCTTTCCATATTAAGGTACGGTCAGACACTCAGCTACTTTTACTTTTTTTCATGTGAACATCCTTGCAACTTTAAAAGTTTTTTTAAGAGTTACGGTAGCTGTTAGTTTGGTTGAAACTTTTGTTGCGGCAGCACATGCAGTAAATTTGATAATAAGGTAGGTTTTATCGTAGAGGGAATGAAGAAGTGGTTAAGGAGGCGATGGAATGAAGAGGGTTGCATAAGCAAAAATATCATTTTTTGAACGCGTCCCTTCGAAATTATAATAAAAAATAACGGATATATGTATATTAAAATTTTGTAAATTATATTATTATGTTTATGTCCTGAAAACTTTTCTGTTGAAAAAATACAACGGATATGAAAAAAAAAATTCTTTTCCGGTTTATAACTTGAAACACGTAGACTAAATCATACTCAGGACAAAATTTATTAAAAACCATAAACAGAAACATAAATTTTATAAAAGTGTATGCAATAGGTTTTTAAAACGACGCGTTTCAAAAATATACCAAAACACATTCATTTAACTGCCGCGGCACTTAAAAATAGTTTGAAGATTATCTTACAGATGTCAGCACTAGAGATGTATATATACAGGATGTTCATTTCAAATGGGCCACCATTGCTATCTCGAGAACTATAAAATTATATAATAATTATATAATATATAAAAATTTTTTTCGACCAGTGGTTCTCAAAATACGGGACTCAACTTTTTTATTTTAAATGTGATCATATTTTTTTTATTTGCTTATTCGATAGAGAATTTAATTCTGAATTCAATGATATAATATTATCATATCCTCACATAACGATTTTTTTGAGTAAAATAGATATAAATTTTTTAATTAATTTGATTAAAATATGATATTACTAAGAGTGCCATGAATGGAAAAACTGAATACAAGTAATTTTTTAACCTGGAATTAGAGTGCTCTGAATGAAATAAGTGAATATTTTGTTTTGTTAAGTGATCATAACTGTCAAGTGAAGTTCAAAATCATTTAATTTAATTTTAAAAATGTATAATTTTACTCACATTGAAAAAGTTGAGATGTTTAAAACATACATTTTATCAAGAAAAAATTCGCGAGCTGCAGTTAATATGTATAGGGAACTTGACCTAATATTACGTGGTAATACTACTGCATTTATACATAAACCCAGAAGACCGGTGGATGAAAACAATGAAATAAATGTTTTGGCATATTTTGAAGCCAATCCAAGAGCTTCTGTACGAATGGCCTCTGATGAATGCAGATTAAGTGTAGGGACGGTGCATAAAATTTTAAAACGACACAAGTATAAGCCAAAGAAATTCCATAAAGTTCAACACTTGCAACCTGGTGATTATGACCGCAGACTTGAATTTTGCCATTTAATCATTAATGAAGGAATTGATATTTTAAAATGTGTTATTTGGATGGATGAATTAAATTTTTCCAATAATGGAATGTTTAATGTAAAAAATAAACATTATTGGAGTTCCGAGAATCCTATTATGGTACGTGAAAGAAGTTTTCAAAGAAAATTTAATATAAATGTATGGTGTGCAATTTTGCACGATACAGTGTTTTTTCACATGTATGAAAGTACTCTAACTGGAGATCGTTACTTAGAATTTTTAAGAAACAGACTTGATGATATATTGGATGATCTGCCATTAAATGTCGTTAGAAATCTACACTTTCAACAGGATGGAGCACCAGCCCATAATTCTCGTCAAGTAACCGCGTACCTGAATGAAACATTTCCAAATCAATGGATTGGTACCAAACCCTTTAGACTTTTTCTTATGGGGTTATTTAAAAGATAAAGTCTACGATACTGTGCATCAGAATCTACAACAATTAAAAAACAGCATTGAAAATATTTTGAACAATATTGACGGAAGAAAATTAAGATTAGTTAGAAATAGTTTCTTTCATAGAGTACAGTTATGTATAAATGAAAATGGAGGCAATTTTGAACAGTACTTATAAATTTAATGGAGTTTATTTTATTTTTGTAAATATTTCTTCATTATAATTAAATATTAAAATAAAAATTATAACGGTTTTTACCTCCCGCTACCCTAGGTAAGGGAGGTATAGGGATCGTGCTAAAAATAGCATATAGAGATTTTATATAATAAGCACGTTTTGATGTCCCCAGAATCTGATTTTAAAATTTTTACAGTGATGTCTGTAGGTATGTATGTGTGTGTGTCTGTGTGTGTGTGTGTCTGTGTGTGTGTGTGTGTGTCTGTGTGTGTGTCTGTGTGTGTGTGTGTCTGTGTGTCTGTGTGTGTGTGTGTGTGTGTGTGTCTGTGTGTCTGTGTGTGTGTGTGGATCATGTGGACACGATTACTCAAATACTATCAATCAGAAAAATTTGAAATTTTGTATACCCATTCTATACTAATATGGGAAGAGCTCATTAGTTTTTAGTGTATATCGGATAACCGGAAGTATCATTTATACAAACTTTTAACAGTTTGTCTTGTAAAAAATTCATTTAATATAATTTTTTAGCAACTTTTACTAATTAAAATAGAATATAATGGTTTAATCTTCAATTCTACGATAATAACATTTAGTAAATAACTCTAAATAACTTTAAATATGAATATATAATATAATTTATTTCCATGTATCACCTAGCCTATGCGTCAAACAAAATCATAATTTTAATGACAGGTTTGACATATTTAAACAAATGTCACTGACAGGCAGCAATTATATTAAAATTAATAATGAAACCGTGTTAATGAGAATATAATAGTAAAATATTTTATTAAGGTTTGTAAAAATAATATATTTTCCATCATACATAAATGTTAGATGAACAGGATGATCTGATTTAAATTTGCTAATTGCTATTTTTGCAGCACTATAAATTAATATTAATTTACAACTACACATTTACGAAATGGATTATGTACGGCGAAGAATTTACAAAGATTGCGTTTTAGAGCACCTAGAAGATGATGCTGATTTTTATAAGAATGTACGTGTGTGACGATTTTTCCATAAAGCCTATTAAAATATGATCCAAAACTTCTCAAATTTGGTATTTAAAACTCATATATGATTTGAAACAACATATTAGATTTTAACCATATATGATAAATCGGATGTAGTACTTAATTTGGAGCTCTAACAAATTTTTGAGGAAAAACAATAAAACAATCCAAAATTTCGTATTACAGACTTTTCTATTTATTGGACAACAAATTAGATTTTATTTACAAACGATTAACCGGTAATGATACTTTACTTAAAACTCACTGCTATTTTAAACATGGAATTGGCGGGAGGTCATGTGTTGGCCACATCAGATTTTTTTCATTCATTATACTTTTATTCACTTCTTTCTATCATGGCACTCTAATTATGCGTAAAAAACACATGTACATATTCAGTTTTTCCATTCATTGCACTCTTACAGGCCTATTCTACTAAAAAAATATGTATCGTTATGACTTGTTACTAGGCGATAAGTCGTTATGATAACGATTTTTACCAAAACCTTATTCTGTTAATTTATTTATCGTTACGAATCGTTACATATCGTTATTTCATATTGTTTATTAACGACAAGTTCACATGCATCGTTGAAGTCGTAAAGTTAGACATATTTTGAGAACAAAAGTAAAAATGGCTGAAGAAGATATTTTGTTAATTGTAGCTGAGAAAGAGATTCTGCAAAGATGAGTAATTTATTCACTTCTGTACACTTATTATATATATTATACTTTTTAGTATTAGACATTTTATTAATATTTCAGAAATATATTTAAAAATTTAGATTTAGATAATATTTAGTGGACGAAGGACTCCAGGCTGTTCTGCATGTTGATAAGGGTAGAAAAAAGAAAAATCCAAGGTTTTTTCGTTGCAGAATGTAAATAATAAATAAATAATTTTCAAATACATTCTGCAACGAAAATCTTTTCCTTTTTTCTACCCTTAGATAATATTATTTAATATATTGATATATAATATAATATAGAATATAGATGCACCATCTATGTATTTAAAAATTATATATTTGTATAGGGATGTCAGATTATATAATCGCACACTGCGTGATACATCAGATCCTTTTACCCGGTCCCACAGAATTTAAATGACTTGTAAGTCTTCTCCATATTTCTTCCAATTCTTCAGTGGACAATTTATTAATTTTTAATGAACTGCTATTTTCCAGTTCTTCAACATATATTTCATACTGTCTTTGAGTTGTCCTCAAAGTCTTTTTCTTTATATCCATTGTCAAATTCAATTAAATAAACAAACAATGAATCGATATGTCAAATTTAAATTGAAAAACATAAAAATTTATTCTGTCAAAATATACATGAAGTTATATTATCGTTTTAATCCTGATAACGATAATTTATAACGATATGATTAGTAGAATAGGTTTTTGGCATTTGTCGTTATTAAAGTCGTTTAACCAAATGCTTAGCGACAGTCGTTCAGTAACGATGTCGTTATTAATTTTTTAGTAGAATAGGCCTGTTAGTAATATCATATTTTAATCAAATTAATTTAAAACTTTATATCTATTTTACTCAAAAAAATCGTTATGTTAGGATATGATAATATTATATCATTGAATTCAGAATTAAATTCTCTATCGAATAAGCAAATAAAAAAAATATATTCACATTTAAAATAAAAAAGTTGAGTCCCGTATTTTGAGAACCACTGGCCGAAAAAAAAATTTTTTCTGTTCCCTAAATTTGTCTTGTATAATAGAAATTGTTTGCCCATTTAACCGTTTTTGTAGCTCTTATAGTTCTCGAGATAGCAATGGTGGCCCATTTAAAATGAACATCCTGTATATATATGAATAAATATATGGAAAGTAAACATTGAATTTCTACCCAACTGAATATGTATAAGCATATGACATTTTTGTAATTTGATTTACAAGCTTTTATTACTGCGGCTATTTCCATGAATGGTTTCTTAGAGAAAATAAATGTATGCTAAAAATGTAAGAAGTATGATCAAAAATTAGTCTCGAAATGTTCTGTTGTCAACAAATAAAAACATATTATTAACATTTAGTGTTTTTTAGTAAAAGTATTGTTTCACCAAATACAAGAAATCAACTAATAACATGAAACAATATATTTTAATGCAATTGAAATTTGAAACATCTTTTATGGTATCAGAAAACCAGTTGAGAAATTCGAATATTTGTACTTAATAGATAAATTGATAAATATTAGTGTCAAAAATAGAGAATAGTTTATTTACATATATTTTAAGATCGTGATATAATTTTGATGGAGCAAATGTAACACGGTGAAAAAATAACCCTAACAGAAATTTAAACAAGTCTCTTTGCACAGTAAAAAATTATGCACGAGTTAAACTTTTAGTGGATCTCTTCTATATTTAAAACAGTAGTATTGATAATATGAATTTATTTTCGATTGAATTAAACCGTAAACCTTTAAACTGTTTATTAACATTCAATTTATACATACAGTTGAACTTTTAAAAGATGTCTGACCATGGTTATCTTCAAATTGAATAAGTTAAGATTTTAGGTCCGTCCATTCTGTCAAATTCAGTAGTATCGTTTACATAGTTTTTCTGGGGGTACAAAATATTCTACTGATATTTTTTTATTTATAGTAATGTATGATACAGTACGAGCATTCAAAATTTAAAAATAAGTCAAATGATAAGTTTAGTTGGCAGTGAAACTTATAGAAAATAACGCTATACACAAGTTAGTATATCCAAAATAATAAATGAGCTTACATTACAGCGACAGTGTTGTCAACAACGTGCTTCGTTTTGAAATGTCATGTCGTAACTTACTCGAAGTAACATGAATTTTTGAACGACATGCATATTATATCCATCCTTATCGAGCGCCTTACTAGTCAATGCAAATATGAGAAAGATAAATGTATACCATTTTGTTAATTCCTTCATGATACAACATTTATCGAACATCTTTAAAAATAAAATGTACAAAGTATTGCATACAAAACATAACATCTATAAAACAAGGCCTCTGAGCGTACTCATCGCTAAGAGCAGTAGTTGCTCTTTACTGAAAATTATTCGCGGTGAAACTTGCTTGCAAACAAAATTCATCGTAAGAAAATTAGCCTATCATTTTTTGCAATGAAATTTCCCCGTCAGGAATTTGTAGTAAAACATTGGCTATGAAATATACATATAATTAAATAATAAAACTTTGTTCATCAAGGAATGAATTCCAATATTATTTGTTGTTGTAATGGCGATAATAATGTGTTGTCCGTAACAACAGTATTATTCAAATAATATAGTACCGATATTATTTTTTGCACTTATATTTTCGAAAACATTATTCAATTTTTGTACCAACGAGAGGAAAATAAATGTGTACAGAGAGTGTGCTGATGAGTTCGGAGAAGTTAAAGTCATAAAGAAAACATCTGAGTTTTGTAAATTATCGGAATATCGTGCTCGAACAATAGTACATCGAGGAAAGGCTGTAAAACGTAAACGTGCACGTTCAGAATTTTTTTATGAATTTGATTTCTTTTTTTCGAAGGTGACGTGAAGAGAAAAATTTGCAAATTATTCACTAAAAACAAAGTGTGACATCTGTCATTTACAAATTATGTTATAACCATGTGAATTTGTCAACTTTTCCTTAGTGTATTTTAGCCTCCTCGACATATTACATCCCGTTATTCTATATATTATAGCGTCTTTATCTCTAAATTTATAGAAGATATAATAAATTTTTTAAATGTATCAATGTAGAATTCTATGTTCTTCAATATTAGCAATATCAAAAATTTTCAAAAAATAATATTTAGAAGAATTTTTTTTAGAAACTACTACTTTCGGCTGTCCAGTTGTTACCAAAACCTTTTCAGCTCTTCCCATGAATGTCAGATTTAGGAATTCATAGTTAAACTGGTCTTATGTCTTATAGTTTTTGAGTAATCGTTCCTCCAACATCCACACATACATACATACACACACATCCACACACACACACACACACACACACACACACACACACACACAGAGAGAGAGAGAGAGAGACAGACATTATCGTAAAAAGGTTAAAATTGGATTCTAGTGACCTTGAAACGTGCTTATTTATTAAAATCTGGATATGTGATTTTTAGCATGATTCCAATACCTTTCTTAGCGAGAGGTAAAAATTCTCCCCGTATTGCTCAGTGGCAATACAATTTTTTAACTGAAATTAAACAGTTCAGAGACCATGATGTAGAGAAGAAAGGATTGGTTGACGATATCAGTAAATGTCATCTCAACACACCTGTATCGCCTCCCAGTGCGAATTATCATTCAGAATTATTTGAAAATTGGTTTGAAAATCAATTACTCGCAAATATGCAGCCATCATCAGTCATTGTTATGGATAATGCATCCTACCATTCTGGGCAGACAGTAAAAATTCAGTATTCGTCAACAAAAGAATAATACATTAACATTTTTTTTTTTTTTTTTTAAATGAAATAACAATTCATTTCCATTTTATAAATCAAATGACAAATAAATATGGGCATAAAAATATTAAGGAAAAAATAAAATATTCGGAACTACAGTCTGGAAGATTTTATTGATTTTAAACAAACGTTTCGATCATAAACGTACTACGTATATAAATTTATTATCCATGATATGCGACGGATATCCATGATAATATTAGAATGTGATATGTACATACCGACTTTCATATACTTTTTCTTTACATATTATGGATATTTTCCATACATTAGCCATTTAAATATACTATAATGTATGTAACTATAAATATTGCCTCATGGATATTGCTAGTATATTGTCTTGTGTATATTGTTTAGATATTCAATGAGCCTGTTTCACATTTTTCAAAAACTATTTTAAATGAAAGTTTATGCAATGATTTTCTTAGTAATAATTTTTATGTTAATAATTTGTTGTTATTTGTGGAAATAATTAAATAAAAAGATTGGCGTCCTGAAAAACTACCCCCCACTCCTGTGACGTAGAAGCACATACATTACATCATTAATAGCTAATAGGAAAATAGTTTTTCCATCACCTACGTTTATTCATATTATTTATATAAATAAACGTAGGCTAAAGTTTGTCACATGTCATAAAAAATCTTTTAATTTGACATTTGACGCTGACATTGCTCATTGTAAATGAATAATAAAGTAATAATGGCTAACTCAAATTACACTCAAGCTAAGTCGGACAATTTACCGAAGGTCGATAGCTGGATGATGGCTGAATTTATATCCGAACGATTGTTTTACTGCTACCGAAATAAGGGGTGTTAAAGAGTTGAGGTAAAATAAAATATAAAAACTGAATTTACTATATAAATTGATAATATATTTTACTTTAAAGTTCTGGTCGTGATTCTTACATTGAATCTGCTATAGGACATCTAGATCTATCATAAGTGAAGCAACAAAAATATACTGTTATCGTGAAGGTGGATGAAAGTTGAAATGATCTTCACAAACATGAAGACATGATTTTTCTGACAAATTATTAGCTCTTCGGCCTTCTGCTTCTAGCCGCAATTTTATTTTCTTCGCATCTTTTGTAAAATTTATAAACTCTATAGTAGGTTTGTTCCTAACAGTATTTTTGTAAGAAGGCACAATACAATATCGTAAATTACTCATTTTATTTTGAACTTTTTATTACCTACATATTATACAACTTGAACCAATCTAAAAATTTGACATTTGTTTGACAACTTTGACAATACACTTGACACCTTAGAACCGCTGAAGATGTATGTACTCTGACGTCACATTCTGTTTCAGATCACGTGACTTATTCAAAATTTTATCCAAATTTCAAAAAATGATTGTAAAATATTTAAAAGATATTTCGTGATATTTTCAAATTTGAAGTTCTTTAAAGAACAATGTCTTTTAAAATTTAATACTTAGAAGTCATATAAAAAATTTTGCAACAGCCCTATTCTTATTACCTGTATGAACATCGACTTTCTGATATTTTATTAATATTATCATATTGTCGGCTGAGTATGATGTATTTTACAAATTCTAGCTTTAATTACTTATAAAATTGACACTATGTCGTACATTCGTAGTAGGTAGTGAAATATTGAAGTAATTATTGAGGAAAATATATTCTTTATCAGTAAAATAATTCTACAATATAAATTTGACTTTTGCCTTTGGTTGTGTGACTTTTACACTGATGTCTGTCGCATCAGTGTTGCCGTTTTTAGTACAAATGTACTAGATTTAGTACAATGGAAATTATTTTAGTACACTAATACCTTTTTAAGGAATCTAGTACAATTTGTAAATTTGGCAAGTTATGACATTTTTATTATCATTATTAAAAATAAAATACATTGGAAATCGAATTTCGCGCGATAATCCACTTTGAAGGAAGTGTCAGTTTTCAATAGTAGATTGCAACACCACAAGTAGATGGAACTGCGTTGGTAATAATTTTAAAATTCGCGGTTCCTTTATTCAAGGTATTAGTAACCAGAAAAACCCTAGATTTAGTTAGTTACTGTTACAATTTCTAATATTTTGAGCATTAAAAAATACTTATTCAATCCAAAATAATTTGAAAATATTAATTTTTATATTTAAAAATGATAAAGGCTGTTTTATTTATTTAGGATATAAATAAATGTTTTTTTGTTTTTTATTTATTTTTGTAATAGAAGAATAAAAATATGAGTTTTTTGATATTTTTATTTCAAATTTTTAAATTTCCCGCGTCAGTACACTTGAACCCAATTTATAGTATGTTCCGAAACTTAACCACAGTGACCGCGGTACTTATTTTCAGCGAACCGGTGAAGTTTTGAAACGCGGTACCTGAAACTTTTGGTTACTTTTTAGTAACTATAAGAACCGCGCACACAGCAAACAGCCCGGTTCGCTTGGTTAAGATTTGAACAGCTGACCGTGAGCTGACCTTAAAAGCATCTTGATAGTTGTTGTGATATTTATAAAAGAGAATATTATTTGAAAATGGAGGTAAATGTTTATTTTTTTTATTAATGTACGAATATTATTATAGTTATTGATAGGAAAAAGGAGTTATATACAAGTGTGGGCACTGCTCACTTGAAATTGGGGATTTTGAGGATTTAACCTCAAATATTCCGGAACACAAATGTTTGCAAACTGCAAAAAACATTGTAGTAAATGACAATGGACTGTTGTTTAATGAAACACCCCTGGAAACACCGACTGTATCAAAAGAAAACAGTGACATAGATGATAATAAGTGGAACGAAGAGGCCGTAAAACAATTAATATCCTGCTATAAAAAACACAAACACAAATTTGAGTCACCGAAATACAACAACACAAACGTCTGGACTATTATAAGCAATGAGTTACAAAAATATAATATCATAAAAATGCAACGAAATGCGCTGAAAAATTTAGGAATCTGAAAAAAACATATCAAAATTAAACAGCATAATAGTAGCACGGGGAACGAAAACAAGTCGTGGGTGTATTATAAGGTATTTATTGTTTATTATTTAAATATAAAATATCAATAATATTATGTACATAGGATTTACACGAAATATTCTTCAAAAATCCAGAAGTCATCCCAGTAGCCACCTGTTCGAGTTCTGGAGTTCAGAGACTACGAAGTGATTGTAGGCTGAGTATAATGTATTTTACAAATTCTAGCTTTAATTATTTATAAAATTGACACTATGTCGTACATTCGAATACAGTTGTTAGTTAATATTAAGAATATAAGAATGTATACACAATTTTTTTTTAATTAAAAAAAAAATGGTGCCAAATAATTTTATGAAAATTTAATTAACATTCATATTTCAATATCTTACAGAAGTCATGTAGGTAGTGAAATATTGAAGTAATTATTGAGGAAAATATATTCTTTATCAATAAAATAATTCTACAATATAAATTTGACTTTTGCCTTTGGTTGTGTGACTTTTACTCTGATGTCTGTCGCATGAGTGTTGCCGTTTTTAGTACAAATGTACTAGATTTAGTACAATGGCAATTATTTTAGTACACTAGTACCTCTTTAAGGAATCTAGTACAATTTGTAAATTTGGCAAGTTATGACATTTTTATTATCATTATTAAAAATAAAATACATTGGAAATCGAATTTCGCGCGATAATTCACTTTGAAGGAAGTGTCAGTTTTAAATAGTAGATTGCAACACCACAAGTAGATGGAACTGCGTTGGTAATAATTTTTAAATTCGCGGTTCCTTTATTCAAGGTATTAGTAAGCAGAAAAACCCTAGATTTAGTTAGTTACTGTTACAATTTCTAATATTTTGAGATTTAAAAAATACTTATTCAATGCAAAAAAATTTGAAAATATAAATTTTTATATTTAAAAATGATAAAGGCTGTTTTATTTATTTAGGATATAAATAAATGTTTTTTTTTTGTTTTTTATTTATTTTTGTAATAGAAGAATAAAAATATGAGTTTTTTGATATTTTTATTCAAATTTTTAAATTTCCCGCGTCAGTACACAACCCAATTGCACAGACGACAAACCCAACCAGATACACAGCCTAACGTTAGAAAATGTACTCTGACTATATATTTAGTTTTAAATTTAATAGATGGCGCAGGCGACGCAGAAAGAGAATGAAATGTAGTTTAGAGAACAAAGTGGTGGTGTAGTTGACAATATTTTCTTCCTCTGACGTCGCACCAGCCTGACTGAGGGGTGGGGGGTACTAAGCACAGAGGCACAGAACGATGCTGGTCGAATTGACTAACATAAGAAAATGTATTGTAAACTAATAAACTAAGTTCAATATTTGGTTACTTACAATTACAACACTTTATATTCATTGCATTAGCAACATTATTTAATGGGTAATATGAATTTAATGGACTATTTAGTAAGAATGGAATACTTTCACACTTGAGCAAATTTCTAAGGTAGTAAGCTAGTAAGGTACATCTCTATATTACTAAATAATACACAAATAAACAGAAAAAAATAGAATTATATATAATACATAGCAAGAATTCATAATAAATTAAACAAAAGAGACTTAAAATAAAATATTACTGACTGTTCTTAATTTATGCTTCTTCCTTATCTTATTTACATTTTCTGATTTTGATTCCCATACATATTCTTTATAAATTTTTACTACTATTAAAAATTTTAACAAATGTTATTGATGATCATTACATTTATTGCCAAACCAATCTGGGAATCTGATTTTGGTTCGGTTCTTGATTCACTTATTTAAGTACCTATATGAGTAGTAACAATTATAACTAATAATATCACAATCTTAATAGCATTATTATACTACTAGTACCTGACTAAAAGTATTTTCTAAACATCTTGATTTAATTTGCTAGTAAGTAAATATTTTAATCCTATTTCATGAAAGTTTTGTGAAATATCGATTATAGCTGTCATCGTTTGAATAAGACTTAATAAATATTTAATTGCAAAACGCGAAAAAATGGCATTTAATGGTATTTCTTGAAGGAAAACCATTATGAGCTTCAAGTAAAGTGCCGATTTACACCAAAATCTAATGGCTTCTTTTCGTATTAGAATAGGGTAGAAATACAAGGTTTCAGAATTTTCTGAATGATAGTATTTGAGTTAGAGCGAAGACAAAATTCCTACACATACACACACACACACACACACACACACACACACACACACAAACACACATACACACACACATGCAGACATCATCGTGAAAATGTTAAAAATGGATTCTAGGGAACTTAAAACGTGGTCATTTACTAAAATCCGGATAGGTATGTGATTTTTAGCATGATCCCTATACCTCCCTTACCAAGGATAGCGGGAGGTAAAAAAAAATCAAAAATTTAATGTGCACCTCCCTTTATGATTACTATTTATCCTCCCGTTTTGAAGTTAAAATTAATATTTTATATTTTAGTTATTAAAAAAATATGTATAATTTATAGGCGTACAAGGATGTCATGTGGTGTCCACATCAGATTTTTACCTCCCGCTACCCTTGGTAGGGGAGGTATAGGGATCATGCTAAAAATCACATATCGAGATTAGTAAATGACGGTCCCTAGAATCCAATTTTAACATTTTCACGATGATGTCTGTATATGTGTATGTGTATGAATTTTGTCTTCGCTCTAACTCAAATACCATCATTTAGAAAATTCTGAAATCTTGTATTTCTACCCTATTCTAATACGAAAAGAAGCCATTAGATTTTGGTGGAAATCGGATAAACGGAAATGGCACTTTACTTGAAGCTCATAATGGTTTTTCTTCAAAAAATACCATTAAATGCCATTTTTTCGCATTTTATGTGATTGGAAAATCATAGATTATTGAATTTTGTACAAATATACATTAATACTTTTTCTATATATGTTACAGATAAATTTAAAAATCATTTTTATCTCCCGCTACCCTTGGTAAGGGAGGTATAGGGATCGTGCTAAAAATCACATCGAGATTTTAGGTAAATGACCACGTTTTAAGGTCCCTAGAATCCAATTTTAACATTTTTACGATGATGTCTGTATGTATGTATGTATGTATGTATGTATGTATGTATGTGTGTGTGTATGTGTGTGTATGTATGTGTGTGTATGTATGTGTGTGTGAGTATGTATGTGTATGGATTTTGTCTTCGCTCTAACTCAAATACTATCATTCAAAAATTCTGAAACCTTGTATTTCTGTCCTATTCTAATATGAAAAGAAGCCATTAGATTTTAGTGTAAATCGGGTAACCGGAAATGGCACTTTACCTAAAGCTGATAATGGTTTTTCTTCAAAAAATACCATTAAATGCCTTTTTTTCGCATTTTATGTCTTATGAAAATTAAAGATTATTGAATTTTCTACAGGAATGCATTAACACTTTTTCTTTATATTTTACAGATAAATTTTAAAATATTTTTTTTTTATTAGTCCCGAAGCCTAAGATAAACACAATTCCTTTGTTACACAGTTCATATTTCAAATGAATGTAACTGACAGTAAATGTCACTGTCAAAAAACTAATCACTTCAAATTAATAATAGTGACATTTTAAAAAGAAAATAGTAAATAAAGCAATAGTTTTCTGCAATGGAACAGTTTGCAGCGTTAGTAAATACGTAGGTATGTATTTAAATTAATAAAAATTAAATAGCATGAGGTTTTGTGTTGGCCACATCAGATTTTTTTTTTTTAATCCCGAAGCCTAAGATAATCAAAATTCCTTTGTTACACAGTTTATTTTTCAAATGAATGTAACTGACATGTGTGTATCTGTATGTGTGTGTATGTGTATGAATTATGTCTTCACTCTAACTCAAATACTATCATTCAGAAAATTCTGAAACCTTGTATTTCTACCCTATTCTAATACGAAAAGTAGCCATTAGATTTTGGTGTAAATCGGATAAACAGAAATGGCACTTTACTTGAAGCTCATAATGAGTTTTTTTTCAAGAAATACCATTAAATGCCATTTTTTCGCATTTTGTCATTATGAAAATTATAGATTATTGAATTTTGGACAGGTATACATTAATACTTTTTCTATATATGTATTTTACAGATAAATTTAAAAATCATTTTTCTTTTTTAATCCTGAAGCCTAAGAACAAAATTCCATTGTTACACAGTTTATTTTTCAAATGAATGTAACTGACATGTAAACGTCATTGTCAAAAAATTAATCACTTCAAATTAATAATAGTGACATATTAAATAATAAAGAAAATCGTAAATAAAGCAATAGTTATATGCAATGGAACATTATATAGTCTGCAACATTAGTAAATACGTAGGTATGTATTTAAATTAATAAAAATTAAATAGCGGGAGGTTTTGTGTTGGCCACATCAGATTTTTACCTCTCGCTAAGAGAGGTATTGGATTCATGCTAAAATTCGCATATCCAGATTTTATTGAATAAGCACGATTTAAGGTCCCTACAATCCGATTATAACATTTTTAAAATGATGTCTGTGTGTGTGTGTGTGTGTGGATGTATGTGTGTGTGTGTGTGTGTGTATGTATGTATGTCTGGATGTTGTAGTCACGATTCCTCAAAAACTATAAGACTTAAAAAATATTTAACTGCAGTTTCCTCAATCTGACATTCCTGGGAAGAGCTGAAAAGGTTTTGGTAACAATTGAACAACCGGAAGTAGTAGTTTCTTAGAAAAATTCTTCTAAATATAATTTTTTGGGAGTTTTTTTTATTAAATATTGAAGAATATAAAATTCTCCATCTAATACACTTAAAAATTTTATTATATCTTGTATAGATTTAGAGATAAAGACTCTATAATTTATAGAGTATACTAATCGCAGAGGCCAAGGCACTAAGGAAACCAGTTGACAAATTCCAATGTTTATAACATGACATATGTCATTGTCAAATATCAACAGTTTTAGTGACATTCTGATAGCTTTTCCTGGGAAGTATATTTAACTTTTCTTATTCTTTTATTAATTAAATATTTGAAATTATAGGTAAAATTGTGATAAAATGCATATATCTATCAGAAATACCGCCAATCTGGTTAATGAATTGGAACAATATTTGACATTTAGAAACTTCCTCATACAATGAAAAATAGATATAATTTGAATTATATGTGTGCAGAAGACATGCTAAATATAGTAAGAAACAATATTTGGGTAATGTTCTGTAAGATTTTGTTATAAAACGACGGTTGGAAAGCGAAGTGCAATACAATACTTATATAGCCTAATATGGAAATGGCGAGAGGTCTTGTGCTGGCCACAACAGATTTTTTCATTTATAATACATGTAGGTAACGATAGTTCAAGTACTGAATTAGAAGAGTAATTTATTATATAAATTATGTATGTATGACTATAACATTATAGTTAATGTTAAATATCTGTATTTAAAAATTGTATGTATATAAATGCAATAAAAATTGAGAACAACTCTATGAGTAAAATTGTTGTGATAAGTTAAAAAGTTGTTTTAATTCCTATTTTATTTCTTATTTTCGCTAGGACAGACTTACCCCCTTAAAATGACCCTTTGATGTAGTTTGTACCAGCAAAGGGCGGTGACACACTGGGCGGTTTTTTCTGTGGCGGTAAATTGACCGTAGCCACCTACAGAATTTGACGTGATTACACATTCAGCGGTAAAAGTGCAACCGCTTGACTTGGCATTAATGAGGGGACTTGGTCGTATCTACCTTGCTTTTGCTTACTTGAGTTTCGCTTTGGCAAATAAGAAGTTAATTTAATTGGTTTCGCGTTTTATTACTTGGTCATTTTGAGTAAAATTGAAATAGTTAAATATATAGAATATAAATGAAACGATAAGAAGTTCTTGCTTTATGGCTATTGCATCGTCGAAGGAATAGGAAAAGAAAGAATCACCTTATTTGGATTCGTCAAATCAACAAAAAGAGAACACAGTTTGGAGCTTTTATTTGAGGATCTTATGAATAACGACACCTCTTTCCAAGCATTCCTGGTAGCGTCTCGATCTTTAAAACTAGGTATTTCACTATTTGTCCAATAAAAGTAGCTCGCTTGTTCTATGTATTTTGTACAAATTCCTTACCGAAAGTTCCTTCGAAAAGATTTTATATATCCAATAAAATTATAACACGACCATATATTTGAATATATCACCAGTGTCCAGTGTTTAACTGTATATCTATTGAATATGAAGAAAAATATGTAATCAAACCGTATAGACAATAACATAAAATGTCAAAAAATGATATTTCACAGCGTTTTTTTTTAATTAAAACTTTTAGAACGTCAAATAGAGATCCTTTCGATTGTTCAATTATAACCAAAATCTAATAAGTTCCAAATATGAATGCAAAGAAGAGAAATGTGAAAGAATTATAATTTTTAGAATTATTGTAGTGTTGGAGTTACCGTAGGAGAACACACACACACACACACACACACACACACACACCAGGGCCGTAGCCAGAGGGGGGCTGGCCAGGGCTAAGCCCTGGTAAAATAATATTGAGCCCTGGTAAAAATAATCAGGCTTACATGTAGAAAACATAGTATAATTACGT
Source organism: Ophonus ardosiacus (assembly GCA_943142095.1). Classification (NCBI taxonomy): domain Eukaryota; kingdom Metazoa; phylum Arthropoda; class Insecta; order Coleoptera; family Carabidae; genus Ophonus; species Ophonus ardosiacus. Next base: position 16,630,997 of record OW964834.1, read on the forward strand.
ATATCAAGATTAATGTACGAATATTTGTAACCCTAAAATCTTATTCTTAAAATCCTAATTAATCACTAGATTTACGGCATATAAATTTAGGATTCAGATATTAGAGTGATAAAAATGCAACATCGGACACAGCCTAAGAATAGTTTCATAGTTTCTATTTTATGAAATATACCTAATATTAACATTTACTCTGAAGCATCAAGTTAAATCGAACTGTATAAATCACTTTTGTTTTTGTTGTTCTCAAGTGTTCCCATATAAACCCATAAATGTCAATAGTAGAGTACGCAAGATTCTTATATGCATGTAGGCCGTTATGTTTAATTATTACCAATACATAATTGCACATAATACATTTTTTTTACTTAAAACTAAGTACTTATTTCAATTCATCTATTTAAAATTTTAAATATAAATGTAACAATATCTAAAGACCGGTTGAACTAACGTAACAAATTATCAATATTGCATTGAAATGATATGTCAAATAAATTATATTGCTCTTGTTTTTCTTTGAAGTAATAATTTAAAATTATTCAAATGTCAAAAATTTTGCAAAATATGCACTTATTTTACTTCGCAAAATTTGATTTTCTTAAAATTATGTATGCACTTAATAGGCAGTTCACCATTAGAAGTTGTATTTATGTGAAGTAGAACCTAAATACTAAATGCCAAAATGCGTCATCGGATTACATGTGTACACGGGATTTTAGTTTTTCTATTCGCCTGTTCATTCTGCGGCAAAAACTGCTGAGTGCAAAATTGTACAGCATTGTATAGCATTAAAAGTTGCATGCAAAACATTTTACATTTTTTTATTACGTTTTTGATTTATTCACAATTTTTAAAATTACAAAATTCCTAAGGATCCCAAAATTTGCTTTAAAAAAAAAGCACTAATATATCTGCGCTCCTAACTATTAGATATTTAGAAAAAAACTAAAACTAATATACGTAAGCCCTGGTTGAAAAAATATGAGCCCTGTCTAATATTTAGTTCTGGCTACGGCCCTGACACACACACACCGACATCATCGTAAAATTAGTAAAATCGTATTCTAGGGACCCTAAAACATGCTTATTTATTGAAAACTCACCATCGAATTTTTTGACCAAAGGCAATACCTTCCGTATTCAAAGGTGACGGAAGGTAAAAATCGAAATTTTGACAGCAATATATTATAATTCATTTCACATTTCATTCCAATGCAATATTGGCAATTTAAGCCAAGTTTAATATTTAAGTTACGTTGGTGCAACCAATTAGTGAATTCAATTTTACGCGGTAATTAAAAACTTATTTAATAGGAATTCATATCAATTTATTTAACATTTGTACATCTACAAGTAATTTAATGCATACTAGTATTGCAAATTTGTGGACTATTTCTCGGATACGTTATATTTATAAATATACTTATGTGTAAATAAGATTGGGGACATTAGAAATTGTGGTGTTGATTAGAAATGCAGGAAATGTATACGTACTTGGAGCGAGTAATAAATAATTGATTATGTTGTGTATGTACTCGCTTCGGTCCTGTGTTAATTTTGTGTAAATGCGATAACACTTTCATACCGCAATCAACCGTAGACATGCTTAATTGAAAATGCATCCACTCAGGGGCACTCAAACATGTACTGAGTTTACATGCAGTATTGAAACCGTTTTCAAAAGGTTTTTAGTTACGAAAACGTCTTGTATACAGTGTCAATACGGTTTTGAATTATCTCAAATCAAAACTAAAGTTCATGGATTTGCCTTGAAAACTAGTTTCAAAACTTCTCATGCAAACACTGAAAATTCAGTTTCAATACTGCGCATGTGTACATAGCATAACATTTCTGCCGCGGTGTGTTACTAATCTACAAATAAACTGACAATTGTGTAGTTTTAGTGCATAGTGGTACGAAGTAAAAAAAAAAAATTAATATTGGCAAAACGAACTATTTCAATTGAAGACGACCTGTTACTTACATCAGCCAAAACCGCATGCGCCGAAACTGGTTCCAAATCAATTTGTATACGTGTTTTGAAAATTGCATTCAAACAGTTTCGTGTAATTTTGACTGACAATGGGGTATTCCGGTGATACGGAATTAATGCAAAGTAATAACTTTTTTCTATAGTTTCCATCTTCATATAGTAGAAAATTATAATAAAACATGTTTAATAAAAAGTTTTAATTCATAATTTAATATTACAAAATTGGAATTTTTACAGCTCTAGAAACGTCCTTGAATTTTGTGACGTCAAGTTGATAATCTGTTGCTTATTTCAAAGTAAATATTTTCGTTTAAAAACACAGATGGTGCCAGTAGTTAACACGCGCGGGTATATTTATTGTTTGACATTTCGTCCACTTTATAATTATTACTCCTATTTTTACCATAAACAAACACAGGACAAACACCGAAATACATGCTGCTACTAAAATCATATGTAAACAAGCATATTTAGGATCTGAAGTTCGTTGCAGATGTTACCATCGAGTTGACGTCATAAGCGCGCCATGATAAGAAAATTTGAATTGCGATAAAAAAAATTAAAATTCATATCTCATGTGATGCATACATATTCTTACTCAAAGTTATATATTCAGAGTCCTACTGGTCTGTACTAATGTAAAAAAACATTTTTAAAAAATGTCGGAATACCCCATTGAACCCATTTTCAAAACTGCATGTAAACGTAGGATTCAAACTACAGTGATAATTAGATATTTCAATCACAAAAGAATTACACTATCTATATTTACAAAATAAAATACTGATCTTACATAGAGTAGCATATAAATATATCAAGTTATATAATTTTTTTCTGTAACCGTTCTGATAAATTAGAGACCAAAATATAATTTATTTCAAATTATGTAAAGTTGTCTATCAACATGGAATCTGAAAATTCAACCTATTTAAAAGTTCGGGCTTGGGCGATAGTCTCACCTCTTTAGCCTAAGTCCATGTGCTACTGCACCAGCCCTGGGTATCATTCCATGTACCCAGGGGCGGATCTAGGTTTTTCGGGGCCTAGGGCTTGAATTACAAGGGGGGGGGGGGGCATTCTTTTTTTTCAGATTAAAAATATTTCAATTATTTTAAAAATAATTCACTTTCATTACTGGTGTTACACAAACTTACGTTTTGGTCATCTTTAGTTTCATTCAAATTTTCTAGATCTGCAAAAACAATTTCACTCCCGTTTATGACTTTCTTCCGGACATTTTAAAATAGGTGCAATATACTAAAAATTAATGAATCTTACTTATTCGCATTCGCATTACAAGGAAATATTTTTAAAATATTTTACTTACAATTATTTATTGAACTAAAAATTGATAATAATAATTCAATTTTTGTGGGCCCTTTGACGCTTGGGGGCCCAGGGCTTAAGCCCTATTAGCCCCCATGTAGATCCGCCCCTGCATGTACCTCATGTAACTCAAGATGTCACAGACTTGTCCTCTCTTCCCAAAAAATTCTTAGTATAATTATTAATCATTCTTAGTCGAGTGAATTTGGTCTTAATGTTCCATATATTTATTTCAATATTAAATACAAATTATATGTACGTTTCGGGCAAAAATTAGCCCATCTTCAGCTATATAAAATTTAAAAAAAATTTGTTACAATAATGTCAAAAATAAAATATAAAATGTTTTCAACTCACTAATAATAATATATAAACTTTCACATTTATGAAATCCAATTATTAATACATTTTACAGTTTATAGAAAAAATCATATCCATGATTTATAGGTAATCATAACAGGAATGATGAAAAATAAACTGACATAAGCTATCACCATTTTATATAGCTGAAGATGGGATTTTTACCCGAAACGTACATATAATTTGTATTTAATATTGAAATAAATATATGGAACATTAAGACCAAATTCACTCGACTACGAATCCTATGAAGATTCCCAAAGGACACTCCATTTATTAATTATTCTCAAATAAATAACTTATATACCGGCGAGCATTAATAAGTTCATTTTATTAATAATCCCGCAAGTATCTAAATCTTATTGAATCCAACATTACAAAATAAAGATTTTATTATTTATTCATTTGCTATTTATTTTATCATTCCTGCAGTACACGCAAAAACAAAAATAAAATCTTTCCGAAGAAAAAAGTATTAACCTCTAAAAGTGTCATTTTCTCTTTCGGAAATTAGTACATAAACTGTTATTTTTTGCAACGGTCAATCGAAAAATCTATTTATGTTAAAATACCATTAAAACTGTTGTCGGCTTCTGGTATTATGAAACACCGGTGACCCCAAAATTGCATATGAATTGCAATGGGCGAATAGCAAGGATTTAGGATTCTCTTTAGCAAATAGAATAGAGATAGAGACACAATTAAACGACAAAGATAGCAACAGAAATTATCATTTAATGGCGAGTAAAATTTATATGTATCTAATTCGTTATGAATTATTTATTAGGTAGGAACGGATAGATGGGGTTAAGTTAGTAGATGTAATAATGCAGACAGAATCGTTGTAGAATGTGGTGATTATTGTGACACACATATGGGGATATTACATTGGATAAATGATAAAATACATAACGTGGAAATCAATAGCATAGGTAAATCGATCTCTATGTTATAGAGTTAATTCATGTTAAATGTTAAAAGTTTAACTTTTTGAGTAATTCAAACTCCTCTTCTTCATATTCATAATAATAATTTATCTTTAGTACCTACTGACTAAAGAATTTAGAACTCAGCACATTATAATATTGAACACATTACTGTTAATTTAAAATTACGAATAATTTTTGTTGATAACAACGAAAAACAATTTACTTAAAAAAGATATCTGCCTTAATTTATTAAAAATCAGAATCAAAATGAGAATTATATTTCAACTCGTAAAATCCAAACCATATCTCGATAAATCGATAGTAATGCTGTCAATAATACTCGATTAACCAGTTGTCTGATTAACCAGTTACCAGTTCCTACCCTACGGTTTATTTATTTAGTTATTTAAATCACTCACTGAACGGGGCAGAAGTCCCAATTACAGAGTAATTGGTGTTAACAGCTGATATCGAAATTTTTACACATACTCCGTTGGAATTTTTTTGCAAGAGTTTACAAGAAATCGAAATTCGGTTAAATAGTTTATCAGTTAATCGGTTTGGCGTTACCGGTTATTTTGATTAATCGTTTAGCCGATTATTGCATATAACCGAATATTAATTACGAGTATGATTAGTGGAGTAAGCTGCAAGTAGTCGGTTTATGTGGTTTTTACAATAATAAATTCTTAATGAGATTTAATAAAATTGACGAAGATATTCATTTGTTAGCCTAAGTAAATTGTTTTTTGTTTCATTAAAGTATATTATTACTATTAGCCAATTAAGAGGTTACTTGACTCTATGTGCGTATTGCAAATTATAATAAAAATAAAATAAATATATCATCAAATTTTCAAAAATTTAATAATCGGAAAATATAGGTAAACATTGGTTCGTAGCCCTGAGTTTTATTAATGATAAATAAATTTAAACTTACACACTGTTTTATTTCTAACACAAAAAAAATACTGGTTACATACATTAAATATAAAATAATTATAAATACTTACATTTATTGTACACTTCTTGCAGGTGCAGGAATGGCACAAATATTTATGAGTTAAATTGTTAATTTCCAAACCGAATATTGAACATTACTTACCGAAACCAAATAATGAAATGCGAATCTACTAATTGTCCCAAATCTCTAATTAACTCTCATCTCTAATTAATTGTCTCGCGATCGCTGGAGATGCACTTATAAAATGTTTGGAGCGAGAGTGCGGGGCCACTCTTACGTAATGATTTATATATAAATATAAGACCACATGTGAATATCCGAGTTAAAAATTCCTCCAAATAAGCCAGATATTAAGGTCCGAATTTTAAATTAGCTTTGTGACGTAGGTAATGTGGATATACCAGAAGTAAACAAACAGTGGTTCACAAGTCACGAAAGAATGTTAAACAAATTACAAAATAATGTATATTTAAATTGTAACATTATAATTCATTATTAGAGACAAAATAAATTATTATACTTAATTTATTTCACTTTTTTTGTAATTTTATAAAAACAAAGATATTAGAACGTCACCCGAATTTTCAAAAATTTAATAATCGGAAAATATAGGTAAACATTGGTTCGTAGCCCTGAGTTTTATTAATGATAAATAAATTTAAACTTACACACTGTTTTATTTCTAACACAAAAAAAATACTGGTTACATACATTAAATATAAAATAATTATAAATACTTACATTTATTGTACACTTCTTGCAGGTGCAGGAATGGCACAAATATTTATGAGTTAAATTGTTAATTTCCAAACCGAATATTGAACATTACTTACCGAAACCAAATAATGAAATGCGAATCTACTAATTGTCCCAAATCTCTAATTAACTCTCATCTCTAATTAATTGTCTCGCGATCGCTGGAGATGCACTTATAAAATGTTTGGAGCGAGAGTGCGGGGCCACTCTTACGTAATGATTTCTTCATAATATTTAATTTTAATTTAAATATTAAATTTTTAGCGGGTTGTTACAGATGAAATGATCGTACCGTGTGCACGTTTACCAGGCGTTACCTTACTCATTGCTGGCGTGGAGAGTGCACTAGAGGGGTCGCTTTTGTGCCATTTAAAATTCGAAATAATCTTGGCGTCCGTCGGAACCCAGGTCCCCATAGAAGTACAACATTTAATAACAAATTATTATCTGTGCTAATTATGTTCCGACTGTGCATTTCCAGTAGAGGTCTTCCATTTTCCAGTTCCTGTATCTTCCAGAGACATAGAAGTTAGATGAGGTGGAAGAGGGTGCACAGTAAATCACAAGTTATTACTGTTTCAGTGGCATAGCCCACTGCGTCCTAGGTTAATCAATGTCCTAAGAGGTTAGAACGAGATGGATAATATAAATTAGAAAACGAAGTAGTAAATAGGTCGTTTAACAGAAACAAAAACATTAGATGGAAAATCGAAAGAAAGTGGAAGACAATTTTATACAATTTATACGAGCTTATAAAGCTATTGATTTTTATTTAAAAATTATACGGATTTATTCGTCAAAGGTCCGGTGTTTCCATCTCTGGTAAAACTGTCGGTGGTATTGATTTCGACATACGAGTATGTATAATTTTTACTTATGCCGTTAGTGGCGACAGTTATGAATAATTCTGAATTATTTGTCACTTATTGTTTCTTTTTTTACCTCCCGCTACCCTAGGTAAGGAAGGTATAGGAATCGTGCTAAAAATCGCATATAGAGATTTTAGTGAATGAGCACGTTTTGATGTCCCCAGAATCCGATTTTAACATTTTTACAATGATGTCTGTAGGTATGTGTGTGTGTGTGTGCGCGTGCGTGCGTGTGTGTGTAAGTGTGCGCGCGCGCCTGTGTACGTGTCTGGATTGTGTGGACACGATTACTCAAATACTATCAATCAGAAAAATTTTAAATTTTGTATACCCATTCAATACTAATGTGGGAAGAGTTCATTAGATTTTAGTGTACATCGGATAACCGGAAGACCGGAAGTATCATTTATACAAGCTTTTAACGGTTGTTCTTGTAAAAAAATCATTAAATATAATTTTTCACCAACTTTTATTGATAAAAATTTAATATAATGGTACAATCTTCAATTCTACGGTAATAGCATTTAGTAAAAAACTTGAAATAACTTTAAATATTAAACATTAAAACATAAAAATGAATAATGAAACCGTGTTAAGAATACTGTATTGATTCTAATGAAATTCATACATAAATATTAGATGTACAGGACGATTCGATATAAATTTACAACTACAAATTAACGAAATGGATCATGTAAAGCAATAGATATATGGAAAGGAATGTAATATAGTTTGCAGGATTAGTAAATATGCAGGTATGTATTTAAATTAATAAAAATTTAATAGCGGGTGGTATTGTGTGACCACATCAGATTTTTAAAATAAATATTTGTCATATTTTTGTATATTATTTTCATTTTACATATCCCTACACTTTTTTTCTTTCAATAGGCTATTCTACTGTAATCAAAAATAGTAAAAGTTTATTGAAAATATGAATGATAATAGTTAAAGGATAAGGAAAATTATATTTCTTTTATTATAAATTATTCCTTCTAGAAAACACGGGGAGTTTTGCATTTGATGATGTAGGGCATGTGCACGAGTGTTTGAGCTAATAGGATCTAAGTATGAACTCTGACTTTGAGAAGCCCCGCCTTAACTAAGAATATACTTCTTCGGGTGTGTCGGATTTGTTCGGTTGCTCTTCGGGTGACGTTCTAATATCTTTGTTTTTATAAAATTACAAAAAAAGTGAAATAAATTAAGTATAATAATTTATTTTGTCTCTAATAATGAATTATAATGTTACAATTTAAATATACATTATTTTGTAATTTGTTTAACATTCTTTCGTGACTTGTGAACCACTGTTTGTTTACTTCTGGTATATCCACATTACCTACGTCACAAAGCTAATTTAAAATTCGGACCTTAATATCTGGCTTATTTGGAGGAATTTTTAACTCGGATATTCACATGTGGTCTTATATTTTTATGTACTTTAAGAAAAAAAAATTAAAAAAATATCGTGGAATAGCCTATTGACAGTTAACAGACTACTGATCATTTAACGGGGGCCTAAGTATATAAAATATAGAAAATTTGTTTATTTTTTCCATTAATAGCACGATCTCACTATATTTAATGAAAGTAACAAAAAACAGATAGGCCGCGAAAAAAATGCGCTGTCAATATAGAAAGTTATTTATTTATTTGAAATGAAGTTGCGAGAGTTATATCTAATTGCCATATCACTATGAATACATCGACTATAGTAGCATGTAATTTAATATATACATAGCTATTTGATAAAGTATCATATTCCAGACTATTCATGTACCGTTCAGGCCAGAATATACTAGGGCTGGGTCCCATGTAACATAAATACGAGTACCTTTTTGAAGAATTGTAAAACAAAATCCATAGAACCACTTAATAGAATACCTTCTCCGATTTCGAAAGCAATGTATATATTATAATTCTCAATTCACGATTTTCACCATATTATTATAAAGGTATAATAGTCGATAAATTTAAATTTAGTTATAATTTGTTAAACCAAATTAATGATTTCTGCTTAATTTTCTTAATAAGGAATTTATTGTAGAACGGATTGTTTATAATGATTAAAACGTCACAACTTTTATGTTTATAAAAATGCCCAACGTGCATTCAGTCGATTAGAACTAATCGACTAAACTTCAACTAAAATACTGTCTACATGTAGACGTTTATTGTCCAACTTGCCATTGTTTAACAAACTCTACTAACTCAGTAACTAAGTAAGTAACTTGTCTTGTGTGAACAGCAACTTCACGTGACTAAATTACTATGCAGGATGTGCACCGAAAGTGGGAATATAGGAGTTTACATGGGATTTTAAATAAGTGCGGATATTGGGCCTCTTGTATGGCAGAAATGAACAACAACAAATAATGTTACTAAAGTAAGGACGTCAATGACGTCATACATACAAGTTTACATGGGACACTAATTTATAAAGCGCGAGCAGTCATGTGACTTTGTTAAACCTTGACAATCAGATATAATGTAATTATTTTTCATTCCAAATTTCATTATTTTTCAATTTGATGTGGTTTATTTAACTCGCCAAGTAAAGTCCACACTTCTGGTGACAAAGAAACCACATGAATTTAGAAAATTTTGAAATTTGAATGAAAATTTATGGCATTTGTAATATGATTACTGGCTGTCATACTAATGAAATTATAACAATTTTTAATTACTTCTTATTTGTTTCAGGTAGCTGTGATCAACTTCAGACCGACTATAACTAAAACAAATATAAACATGAATCGAAAACGAGCAAAAAACAAAAGTAATTAATCGGAAATATGATTGTAAAGATAAAATGAAGTAACTAAACTGTTTTAAAAATAAAGTGGAGTGTTTTTAAGTGAAAGAAAAGTATGTTTTGAAAAACTATCATTAATTAATGGTTACTAGGTTACTAGGTACAGGAATATATTTAACAAATTTTAATAATAATTATTTAACGAATTATTTTAATTAGTACGGAAAATAATGTGCATTTACTCTTGAAATTAATGTCGGTATTTGTACTCACAGAAGCATTAAAATTATTAACAAAATATTTTATTTAAACTTATAAAACACATACGATATGAAAATATGAATTAAAAATATTATTGCAAATTATTACATATGAAGGATAACTATTTAAAATTAAATATAATGGCTGCTAGATAACTTCAAATATTTTTGGTTTCTTATCTACTTTTTGTTCTTCAATATTTCTTTATATTAAACCGCAATAAATAATAGTAATTTATTTTAATTTAACATTTTTTGCAATAATTTCTTTATATATTTTTTTATTATGTTTCCCCTAATTAAATTTTTCTAACATCTTTTACCGTAACTCGAAGTGTCGGGATTTAAAGCAAGTTTCTGAGCAATGCAGTCTCACAAACCAACTATTCTCATCGCTCCAGCGTTGCAAAACAGCAGTTGTTCACATCCGAGATATATACACGCATCCATCCTATCAAATCTGACACCTGGTGACGTCATACAAGCTGCCATAGTTCTGTGTTTGACCACTGGAGTGTTAGCGGCCAACATGTTACTCATATTCGTCATTAATTCAAGAAGATATGCCAAGTACATACATTCGCAGGTAAGAAATATTTATGCTTTATATCCCCGAGTTCATCTCCACGTCATCACTTTCTGATGTAAGACTTATTAAATTTGTCTTTTATCTAGCATCTCTGTCGTACATACATATATGAGACTTTTATTCGTTATGTCATTTAGTGATGACGCGAGACGAGATATGGCGAGAAACAATTCACTCTCGACTCGTCTAGAAAATTCGAGACGAGATTTCTCTGCATCTCGTCTTGTCATATTTTTTCTAACTTCCTCTCGATCTCGACTCGAGAGTCTCGAAATTCTGGAATTTATAATTAGAAATAATAAATAAATAAAAATTACAAGCAACATGAATTTTATAAACGGGTGCCACTGATTAAAACATTATTTTACTAAGTATGTGTTTGAATGGTAGTGTAAAGTTGTAAAGTCAGGTATTGTGGTGACTGTCAAGACAACTATCGGAGTAGCTGGCAAGCGACTAACATGTTTTGTTATTACATTTAATTTAAAGCTAAAAGTTAGCCATGTATTGTTTATTTTGAAAAATCACAGGCATCTGAAAAAAAGGAATGCAACAAAAAAAAAAAGCTTCATAGCAACATAAATAAAAAAAATAATAAGTCAGTAATGAGTCAAGTAATGGTTCAGAAGTAATTTAGCTCCTCTTTCTTTCATTCCTTTTTTGGCCTCAATTTATCTTAATACAAAATAATATAATTTTCATAAAATCGTTTCTTTCTTTACTTAGTAGTGGGGCAAAATTATATTTTCAGGAAAGTGTAAAGTGTTGTGCATTTGTGTTGTGCTCCGAGACCGCTGTTGTACTAAACAGCGGACACCCCTTAATCTACGAATTGGACCAACCGTGCTGTCGCCACTTGGCGGTTTTAATCCGGCGAATTACGCCCCTGCTTCTACACTGCCCTCCTCTCGAGTTCCTCCTGCAGGAGCTTCTGCCCGTATCCAGCCCTGCGCCCTTGGTGGCGTCACTTTGCCAGCCTCACAACCACGTGTGAGACCTCCTCCTTCTGAACCTTCTACCTTACTGAATCTGGCCGTCACCGCTTCCAGACCAGTTACCGTCTGCAGAATTCATCCAGTCTTCCAAGTCCCGTCAAGATCCTGCCTCCTAGTCACATCCCGTTTTTTCTAGTCAAGGTCAGTGCTTCTTTAGTTTTTTGACAATCACCACAATCTCAGCTTGCGAGTTTTTGTTGTTTACTATTTAAAGTCTATTGGTCCTTCGAGCATTTTACATAATTATACATAATTTTTGGTCCTTCGAGCCGGATCTTCCACGGTAAAAATTTGATACTATGGAAATCCAATTAAAGTCATTGAAAGCCCTAGCAAAGGGCTATGAATCTCGTATAGTAAAATTGCACGAACTCGCGAAAAAATGCACTCCAACTGACACGCGTAATAATGAACGCTTCTTGGACGAATCCCAAGAAGTCGATTTGTTGAGAGATGAATTTAAAAACGCCTGTATCCGTATAAATGACCTTGAGCTGGCTAATGACACTGGTTTTGAACCTAGCTTCGAAACTCTAATGACTATTGAAATGTATTTTTCGAAAATCAAACGAACGCGTAGCGAGCTAGCTTTGTCGTCTCCCAAGGCACAACAGTCAAAGTCAGGTACGGAAATTAATAAAATTAAAAAACTTCCCCCTATTGAACTGCCATCATTTAATGGAAAAGTAGAAATGTGGCCATTATTTTACCAGTCGTTTAAATCAAACGTTCACGAGAACGTGGCGCTCACAAATGAGCAACGGATTAGTTATCTTATAGGTAAACTCACTGGTAATGCTTTGGAAGTAACGGGAGGGATATTGCCCACACCCGAAAATTACAATATTATTTGGGATGGCTTGGTAAAGCAATACCAGGATAATCGAACAATGGCTAAGCAATACTTAGATAACATTCTAAATATAAAGTCTAGTTCAAGAAACCCAAATGATTTAATAACATTTGTTAATAAATTCTCAGCTTCAGTCGAAGCTCTTAAACAACTCAAAATTCCAGACGTTCTGGATTTTGTTTTATTAAACTGCGCGTCTAAAAAGGTCGATTCAGAGATCGTACAACTATTTGATACGATATTCCGTAAAACGGAATTTCCCTCTTGCCAAACCTTTTTAGAATTTGTCCGGGATCAAGCAAAAATCCTGGAGCGGTCTTCATCTGTAAAAGGCCCACCAAAAATGGCGAAGCATCAGCGCACATTTTTGGCGGCAGATGAAACCCCAATCAAACCATTCAAACCAAAATCTTGTATTTTGTGTAACAGTGCGGAACATTCCAAACTGTATTATTGTGATAAATTCATTAAAATGTCAGTCCAAGACAGATTTGGGTTTATCAAATCTAAAAATGCATGTTATAATTGCTTATCCAATGTTCATGCAGGTAAAGCCTGTGCCTTGCTCACCACATGTCGGGTATGTCACGGGAAACACCATACACTTTTGCATTTTTCAACTCCTCCAAAATCTCCCGCCAAAAAAATAGCGGAATCGGAGAATGACACTTCATGTCATGTATCCATAAACAACCAAGGTTATATTCTATTGTCAACTGCACAAGTTTACGCTACAGATATAAACAAGGGTAAACAAGTTATCAGATGCTTGCTGGATAATGGGTCACAAAATAACCTTATAACTAAAGATTGTTGCAAACGATTAAAATTAAAAATTACCCCCCTTAAAAATTCAAAAGTCACGGGGATCGGGATGACAAGTCGCCCGGCTTTCGGGTATGTAAATCTTAAAATAGAATCCCGAGTTTCGCCCCATAGATACAATTTAAAGGCTCTGGTAGTCGAACATATAACGGATAACTTACCTTCTTGCAAGCTAACCGTTTCCAAATATCCGTCTTTCAAATCCATTCTCTTAGCCGATAATACTTGGAATATCCCGGGAAAAATCGACTTAATATTGGGGGCTCAAATATATCCGTCGCTGCTTCTCTCAAAACGAGTAGGAAGAGCTCCTACAGCTTATGAAACAACGTTAGGTTATGTTCTTTTAGGAGAACTTGACAATAAATTATTACAACAAGAGTCTTTTTCGTCCTTTTCTGCATTCACTCAAAATAACTTAGCATCCTGTTTACATAAGTTTTGGGAGCTAGAAGAAATGCCAAACAATGCAATAATGAGTCCTGAAAATGCTGAATGTGAGAAAATATTTGTACAAACGACCAAACGTTTGGAGAATGGCAGATATATGGTACACTTACCATTTCAGAAGGATCCAGATTTGCTGGGGAATTCTCGTTTAATGGCCGAACGCCGGCTATCTCATTTGGAAAAACGCTTTTCCCAGTCATTAAATTTACAAAGCCAGTATAACGCCATAATAAATGAGTATTTAGAAAAGGGTTATCTGTCAGAAGTAACGTCAAACGAAGACGGATACTTCATTCCACATCACGCTGTCATTCGTGAAGACAAGGCTACAACGAAAGTTAGAATAGTGCTAGACGCTAGCGCTAAAACTCATACGGGGCTATCGCTGAATGATTTATTATACCCGGGCCCAAATTTACAAGCAGACTTGTTCAATTTATTATTAAATTTCAGGCTATTTCCGATAGCTTTGACAGCTGACATAAAGCAAATGTACTTACAAGTTATGGTGTCAGAACATCACAGAAAATATCAGAAAATTCTTTATAGATTTAATCCCTCTGAAGCAATCAGAGTATTTCAATTCAATCGTATTTGTTTTGGCATAAAATCTAGCCCTTATTTAGCAATGAGAACTATCCACCAATTAGCTGACGATGAAGGTCAAAATTATCCAAATGTCGCGCAATTAGTAACCTCTGAAATGTACATGGACGACTTAGTTTTATCGGCATTAAATACAAACTTAGCCAGCAATATTATACGCGATTCAATTAACTTAATGTCAGCTGGCGGATTCGAATTAGTAAAATGGGCCAGTAATAATGAATCACTCATTGAAAGCTTACCAAATTCACACAAAACAAATCTAGACTTCTCTCATGGAGAACAGCTAAAAATTCTAGGCATGTCCTGGGCTCTGAAAACTGACACATTTACTTTCCAAACGTCAAACTTTGACACATCACACTGTACGAAACGAATTATATTATCAACTGTTGCAAGATTGTTTGATGTACTTGGATTAGTCTCACCCGTTATACTATATGCCAAGCTGCTAATAAAGGAATTATGGCAAGCTGGGATATCATGGGATGACATCCCTCCCAACAATATTTCTGCAAAATTTGTCAATCTCATGTCAGAATTTATTTATTTGGAGGAAATGTCAATTCCTCGCCATATCGGTATTTCAGAAAACTGTAAAGTAAATCTTGTGGCTTTTTGCGATGCCAGCGAAGTTGCATACGGTTGCGCCATCTACCTACAAATAACGGAAGTTAACAATATTACAAGCAGATTACTATGTTCGAAATCAAAGGTAGCGCCCATGAAAATTATTACCCTGGCTAGACTTGAACTTTGCGCGGCGTTACTTATGGCAAGGTTGGTAAATTATGTCAGTGAAAAAATAATTAAAAAATATCCAATCGAAAATATATATGCATTTTCGGATTCTATGATTGTATTATCCTGGATAAAATCAGCTCCACATAGATGGTCAACATTTGTAAGCAACAGAGTAGCTCAAATACAAGAGAACTTGGACCCTAAATACTTCTTTCATGTATCAGGGAAACAGAATCCAAGTGATCTAATATCCAGAGGAGCACTCCCAACTCAATTAATTCATTGTAAATCATGGTGGCATGGTCCCAACTGGCTTCAATCAAAGGAGGAAAATTGGCCTATTAAGCAATTAAATCCTTTGCCAGTTGATCAACTACCTGAACTAAGATCAAAAACTTTTACTACTACCTCATCTACGAATGATTATTCCGTTTTATATACTTTGGCACAAAATATATCTTCTTGGCACAAGTTACTAAGAATAACAAGTTATATTTTAAAATTCGGTAAAAAACTGTTTTTTTTAAAACTTATATTTCCGCATCGGATTTAGCCATGGCAGAATCACATGTACTAAGGGCTTTACAAAGTATATATTTCCACGAAATAATAAGAACTCTGCAAAGAGGAAAACTTATAAAGGATAAACAAATACTAAAACTAGCGCCATTCCTAGACGAAAACGGAATATTGCGAGTAGGAGGAAGACTATCCAACGCAATATTACCGTTTGAAGTCAAACATCCAGTTTTACTCCCCAAGTCAGACCACATAGTAGAACTAATCATAGATTATTATCATAATTCAAACTGTCATGCTGGAACAGATTTGCTGCTAGCAATAATTCGGCAAAAATACTGGATCATTGCTGGTAGAGGCGCCATCAAGCAAAAATTGTACAGATGCAACAAATGCTTCAGGACAAAACCGGTTAATACACAACCAAAAATGGGGGATTTACCTAACTATCGCGTAACTGAAGTAAAGCCATTCGCTCATACAGGCGTAGACTATGCAGGCCCAATTAAATTCATAAAATCTAGGCATAAAGGTCAACACGCAAAAAAGGCATACATTTGTCTTTTTATTTGTTTAACAATAAAGGCCATTCATATTGAAGTAGTCTCGGATTTAACAGTAATCTCCTTTATTAACGCATTTAAAAGATTTTCATCAAGAAGGGGGCCCATTTCTCATTTATACTCAGATAATAGCACCACCTTTATAGGAGCTCGAAATAAATTCAACGAGCTATATAAATTTGTGCAGTCGACTATATTCCACAAAACACTATCCAGCGAATTAGCAATGAAGGGAATAGAATGGAAAACAATCCCTCCCTTCAGTGCTAATTTCGGAGGAATTTGGGAGGCCGCAATAAAAAGTTGTAAGAAACATCTATTTAGGGTCATAGGTAAACAATTGTTAAGCTACGAAGAGTTGATAACACTATTAACACAAATAGAAGCAGTCTTAAATTCCCGTCCTCTGTGTGCCCAAGGCTCAGAGCACAATCCAGAATTGTTGACCCCAGCCCATTTTTTACTTCAAACCCCATTAAAGCATTTACCTATTGCCGAAGTTAATCCCAATTTAATCCATCGTAAATACTTATTAGATTCATTAATAAAATCATACTGGGAAAAGTGGCAGTTAGAATATTTGACAACATTACAAACACGCCAAAAATGGCTAACGTCAAGTAGTCCAATAAAGTTGGGGCAAATAGTCATAGTTAAAGAACATAGACTGCCCCCTTTAGACTGGCCACTAGGTATTATTACCAAATTATATTTTGGAAATGACAAAATAGCTCGCGTCGCGTTGGTTAAGTTGGAAAATAGCGTCATCAAACGCCCAGTTAATAAACTGTGCCCACTGCCAGCGCAATAGACAGCTCAATTGTCATCAATTTGCATTATTGTTATTAATTTATTTACTGTCACTCTGACACAACGTCACTTTGACACATTGTCAAGTAGACGTAACATCATTTGTTCATTGTCACTCGATTTTTCTGTCGAGTTGATCATTCGTTCCTTCTCGCTTCCTAGCAACCGTTCAATTGCAGTGCATTGTTGCGAGATCAAATAATTCATTGTTAGACGCGAATTTCTGGCGCCCGGGAATATGTAAAGTTGTAAAGTCAGGTATTGTGGTGACTGTCAAGACAACTATCGGAGTAGCTGGCAAGCGACTAACATGTTTTGTTATTACATTTAATTTAAAGCTAAAAGTTAGCCATGTATTGTTTATTTTGAAAAATCACAGGCATCTGAAAAAAAGGAATGCAACAAAAAAAAAAAGCTTCATAGCAACATAAATAAAAAAAATAATAAGTCAGTAATGAGTCAAGTAATGGTTCAGAAGTAATTTAGCTCCTCTTTCTTTCATTCCTTTTTTGGCCTCAATTTATCTTAATACAAAATAATATAATTTTCATAAAATCGTTTCTTTCTTTACTTAGTAGTGGGGCAAAATTATATTTTCAGGAAAGTGTAAAGTGTTGTGCATTTGTGTTGTGCTCCGAGACCGCTGTTGTACTAAACAGCGGACACCCCTTAATCTACGAATTGGACCAACCGTGCTGTCGCCACTTGGCGGTTTTAATCCGGCGAATTACGCCCCTGCTTCTACACTGCCCTCCTCTCGAGTTCCTCCTGCAGGAGCTTCTGCCCGTATCCAGCCCTGCGCCCTTGGTGGCGTCACTTTGCCAGCCTCACAACCACGTGTGAGACCTCCTCCTTCTGAACCTTCTACCTTACTGAATCTGGCCGTCACCGCTTCCAGACCAGTTACCGTCTGCAGAATTCATCCAGTCTTCCAAGTCCCGTCAAGATCCTGCCTCCTAGTCACATCCCGTTTTTTCTAGTCAAGGTCAGTGCTTCTTTAGTTTTTTGACAATCACCACAATCTCAGCTTGCGAGTTTTTGTTGTTTACTATTTAAAGTCTATTGGTCCTTCGAGCATTTTACATAATTATACAGGTAGGTAAAAAATAGGTACTCTATATTACCCGTTGTTGGATATAGCAATCTGTTTTGTGCGCTAATATTGGTAATTATGATTTTATATTCGTATAATGGCGGCACTTGCGGCTAGTGTGAAGAGTATACCATAGATGTCACTTTGAGCATTTTCTTTTTACTAAAACGCAATAAATTTAAAATTAGTAAATAAATATGAATGTAAATAAACAGGCAATTAAAATATTTATTTATACCGACAAATATTTTGCTATTTTATATATTTTAATTAGAAATATTTACTTAATATAAAAAAAAATAGTACAATCGAGATCTCAAATTTCTAGTCTCGTTGTATTATTTTAATATTCATGTCATTCATGTGATGAAAGTTGATTTTGGTATTGATAATTTGTGTTTTTGATATTGTGTTAGTTCTTGCTATTATATTGTGTATTTGCTACTGCAAAGATGGTTTTTCTAAGATTGTCAATAATTATTGCCCGATATTGCTTTTAGACAATATTTTCAAAAGAAATATTCAAAAATTGTTTATCTCATATGCGTATTTCACACTAATGATATAACAAACAGAGAAATTGAGATAAAGAACACTCGCCCAGTAGAATCATAGGTTGAAAATATACTAGAACACTGTGATTATTGTATATTAACTGATGATTTGATTTTAACAATGATCTTATGAAAGACACAACATACAAAAAACAAATACTACAAATTACAAAAGAATTATCACTAAATCAATTAATGACTAAACCAACATGAATTACGCCGAAGAGTAAGACCTTAGTTGATACATTTTATCAATTGCTAAAAATATACTGAACGTTGACATCTTAGAAGACTGGAAAATATCTGACCATGAAACAATACAGATACGTACAAGGTACCTACAATGAAGAAGTAAATAAGACGAAACAAATATTTCTTAATCAGTGTCGTATTGTAAGAAGCATATCCTCGAATTTCGAAATATCCTGTACAATTAAAATATTCCGTATAAGCATATAGAGTCCATTAAAGTTCAATCAATATGTTGCGTTAACAATATATGAAGAGTGGCTACAGTATATTTATTGCAACGTTATAAGTTTATAGAATTTTCCACTGTAGTAATTAAAAATGATGATGATATGGACAAAGGCAGCTATTAAATTATGAATAGCTAAATAGACAAACGGTCTTTAACTTTTGAACTAATAAGTCAAAATTATTATAAAATTCATAAATTATATTTTACTTATATTTATTCTCAATATAAACTCCTGGACAAAATTATCGCATCACTTATATTTTCGCGATTTATTTTAAAACAGAATAATATATGAATTTTTCTTAGGGTACAGTTGAAAATTTAGAGTTCTAGACATATGAAAATAATAACAATTAAGAATCAATTCTTTTTTATATGAGTATTTTATTGTTTCCTGTGTTGACAATGAAAAAGTATGGAAAAGTTTAAAAGTGTTTTTACGTTTAATTTAAATTTGATCTCATGTTTCTGTGTTTTACTACGAAATTAACATTAAATTGGTTTGGGAAAAATAATAGAGGTTGATATTTGTCCGAATTTGTTGTTTTTCGGGCGTTGACTCTATGGGATGAAGCCAACGTCATAAGATTGGGGAACTTGGTAGTTGATTTCAGTATTGTAGGACGAGCTTTAAGGAGGTTTAAAGAGACTAGATTCAACTTTAGGAGACACAGAAAGGTCGTCCGAAACCACCGACGGAAAGAGACGAAAGACTTCTAACTCTAGAAACTCTGAGAAGACGACAAATTACAAGTAAAATGCAAAATAATCACATTCCTGAAGCCCGTGCTGCGTCGATTTCTACCCGTGTGGTAAGAAGAACACTAGAGGAAGCAAGACTGGCCAATAGATGTACTAACACAGGACCATGTCTCACCAGAACTCATCGAATAACTCGCTTACAATTTGTAAGACAACATATTACCTGGAATTCGGCTAATTGGAACCGTGTTTTGTTTTCTGATGAGACATGAGTCAGCTTAAAATTACCAGGCGAAAGAGATCATACATGAAGGAGACCTGGACAGCAATATACTCAGTGAGAAATTTCTCCACGAGAGCCCTGCTTTGGTGATTCAATACTGTTTCGGGGAGCTAATTGTTTTAAGGGACGCACAGAGTTGGCGGTGCTTCGTGGAAGATCAATGAATGAACAGAAATACGTGCAGGATGTCATATAAGACCATGCCACTCCTTTTTTGCCGGTAATTGGAGGTATTTTCATATTTATCCATGATAATGTAAGATCGGGTCGTATATGAATATTGAAATACGGTAGGAATTAACCGTAAGGAATTGCCACCTAGCATTCCAGAATTAAATCCAATAGAGCATGTATGGGATATGCTGAAAAGAAGCGAAAGAGGTTTTGTACCCGTCCCATGCGCTCTAGATGAGCTAGAGAATGCTGGGCTACAAGAATGGGAAAACATGCCTTACCGTGTAATTCGAAATTTATTTCGAAGCATGGGACGAAGAAAGCAAGCCATAATTAATGTAAAAAGTGGTAATACCAAGTATTATATACCTTTTTACCATAAAATTTTAAATTTTTATTTATTTTTAAAAAATCCCATTGTCTTCATTTTGTATAATATTGTAGTTTTTAATTTAAAAGTATATTATGTTGCGTTATTTTCTACAAATTTTTAATTACCTGTAAAGGAGTAATTTTGTCCAAGAGTGTATTTATTTTTACTGTTTTATATTTGAATAATTATTTCACACCCAAAATCCTAGATCCTAAAATTGGTATCGTTGGAAATACTCGGTTTGGCAAGGACTCAGTTAAATTTGTACTGTTGGGGTTGAAACCACCCCACTTTACAGTAACTAAAATTAATGGGCTCCGAGGCAAAAAAAAAAATTTTATCTTTGAATTCATTCTATAAACAAGTTCCTCCTACTCTTCTAAATGTTCGAGATTCATTGACGAATGATGAAATATATGTTCAGTAAACGCGTGTTTAGTTTACACTGATACTATACATACTTTAGCTTATAAATGAATCCCCTTTCTTTTTACACAAATTTTAGATGTACTTAACGTACAGTGAATCTGTGCTTTTGATTTATCGAGGCATAGTTACGTGTGCACACAATTTTCTGTCAAATGGTATTATATTTAAAATTTCTTTTCAAAACAGAATGCTCATTTTTCAAGCACTATAATATCAATAATTTAGGCAATAAATGTATAAAATAAAAAATAATCGGCATCTGCCCGAATTGCTCAGTGGTAGCTACGCCACTGCTTTTATTCTTAAAGTGAGTGGATATACAAAACAAAACAAATTACCTACATAAGGATATAAAGGATAGCGTACAAAATTCATTAATAATAAAAATATCAATTACTACAATGCCAAATAAATGGCTGGTCGAAGTACAATAAAAAATCTAAAAAAAGAGAAAATTAATATTTACGAAAATGCGTAGTTAACAAAAGATTAAGAAGCCTGGAATATTATAAAATATATCGGATTCGAAGTCGGGTGAATTTGTTCCATATATTTATTTCAACATTTACATAATATTATTTGAACGTTTCGGGCAAAAAATTAGCCCATCTTCAGCAATAGGTAAAAATAAAATTTCTTTTTTTTGAAATCCAATTATCGATACAAGCTATCACCATGGCGACAGGTGATAGCTTGTACAGTTTTTTCCTCATCGTTCTTATTACCAATAAATCCTGGAGTTGATTTATTCGTTCAACTTGTAAAAATGTATCAATAATTGAATTTCAAAAAAAAAGAAATTTTATTTTTACCTATTGCTGAAAATGGGCTAATTTTTTTCCCGAAACGTTCAAATAACAATATGTAAATGTTGAAATAAATATATGGAACATTAAGACCAAATTCACTCGACTTCGAATCCCATGAAGGTTCCCAAAGGATACTCCAATTAAAATATATCGGAATAAATATTTATAATACTATTAGACGAAAAATAATTTATTTTGTTAATAATATTAAAGAATTAAGTAAATCAACGAAGATAAGTATAAATAAACAAAATAAATATAAAAATTATTTCAGAAAATTCAAAAAAGAAAATAAAATTAGTTTTAAACAAATAGACAGGAGGTTTAGAAAAATATAATAGTTGATCTCAATATTAAAAACTGATAGTGCCTTTATAGATAAAAATAAACTTATAGACGCTTTGCCAGTGATATGTGAAGTGCTGTTAAACATAATAAATAAATCACTAAAAACAGGTATAGGTAACTCCATTAAAAATGTGCAAGGTACAACTAAATGTGAAGAAGTAAGAACGATAAATACTGTGCATAATAGAAAAAAAATTATAAACTTGTGATTAAAATCAATTAAAAAAATGTGTATTAGACAAAGACATTTTAATTTCGCAGCAATCAGGTTATCGTGAAAAGATTTATATGAGAGTGCTTTAAATTTTGTAATTAATGGCAGAAAAGAGTAAAATGAAAGAGGACAATCTATCATAACAGTGTTTTTATATCTGCACAGAGCTTTTGAAACACTGGACAGATCTAGATTAATATAAAAACTAGAATATTATGGACTCGATAATATAAGTATTTAGTGGTTTAGTAGTTATTTAAGTAACAGAGAGCAAAGAACAAAATTTCATAATGATTTTTCAAACAAAATAGATGTATACTCTGTCTCATCGAAACCCATATAAATATCTTAAACACGCGTATACTATAAAAATTCAAAGGAACAGTTTAGTGCGGTGCACCGCAAATTGCTTTAGGTTTGTCACAAAACTTGCAATTCCCAGGGTTGGATTAAAGAAAATATTTAAATTTTTATGCGACAATACATTTAGGTAATCCATTATCCTACCCAAAGACGTAAAGATACTTATTACAAAAATAAGAAATTATTATTGGTGTATTACTATGGTTCGAATTTAAGTAAATTAGACTGGATTAACGTAGCCAGTTTTGAGTGTCAATTATACTAACGACATATTATAATTTCGATATATTTAAGAAAATGGTAAAGTTTGCAAACTAAATTAGCAACTAACCCGGATTAATTTTTCCCTTACTATTTCAAACTTACCCTATATAAAATATGTTATAAAAAAAAATTAGTTCCGATACTTCTCTACTAGTAAAGTTCTCATTATTAAAAAAAAATCATGCGGCAACCGTGGGTTTCAAATGATGGTAACGAAGCTAGTATTTTCGTTCGAGTTTATGTAAAGAAGACAGTTCATAGGATTACTCTTTTGACAGCTAGCAAAATTCGGAAGGTACGTCCATGGAAATTGTAATGCTGTCACTAAGTAAGCGACAAATGTCAAAATCGTATAGAGCGGCACAACAATGCCTGAAATAAATTTTGTAGAGAATGGGTCCATTAATTTTGAAGCAATTCGTGGTATCAAAAAGTCATAATTGTATTTTTGTATAGCTGCATTTGATTTTTAAAGAAACCTATAGCTATCTTTCTCACACCAGTTTCTGTAGTAGGCTGCGTGAGAAAGATACCAACAAAGTGACGTCATCTGTATCCCTGGAAATAAATTCAAATATCTCGCAAAGTAATTATTAAAAAAATCTGTTGTGGCCAGCACAAAACCTTCCGTCAATTCGATGTATTTTGTATATATCCCATACCAAAAGTTCCTTCAAAAAGATTCTGTATATCCTATAAAATTATAACACGAACACACTATGTTTTACAAATTCTAAATACAGAAAGTTCCTTTCCCTATTTTATTAGGGGTCGCTGTTTCTTACTCTTCTCTTTTAATCATTCCTGTCCAACGCATCTTCTTCACACAATTCTTCCTCTCTCAAATCTTCTCCTATACACTCCTTCCATCTTCTTCTCTTTGGAGGGACACTCTATTACAGTCACACATAACTTTCTGACCCTATACTTTCAACTTTGGTTTTGCATTTGACATTGACATCTGTCAATTAAATTTTTCTGAATATATCTGTTGTTTCCATAATTTTAACAAAGCTGACTAATTTTTGAAAGTTAATCTCTCTTAATGTCTCTATAACTCTATATCTATTGAATATGAACGAAACTGTATAATCAAACCGTATAGAGAATAAGATATTCTTTTATATTGATAATCACAAAATGTCGAAAAATAATATTTAACTGCGTTTTTTCAAGAAAAACTGTTAAAAACTTCAAATAAGGGTACTTCCGGTGGATCAATTATAACCAAAATCTAATCAGCTCTTCATATGGATGTAAAGAAGCGGAATACGAAAGAATTATAATTTTTAGATTTGTAGTATTGGAGTTATCGTCGGAGAAAAATTTGTCACACACGGACACACACACGGACACACACACACACACACACACACATACAGACATCATCTTAAAAATAGTAAATTCGTATTCTAGGGGCCCTAAAACGTGCTTATTCATTAAAAACTCATCAACGAATTTTTTGACCAAAGACCTTCCTTACCTAAAGGTGACGGAAGGTAAAAATGTTCTTTTTATCTTAATCGTTATTTATTGAGTAGTACTTATAGGATAAAGTGTACATTTTATTATTTTTTGTTATGGTTTATGGGTCTATTATTCTGTGTCTAATTCAATAATCACAGTTTATGTTAATTTTATTTGTTTGTGATTTTATTTCAGTACATGGCTAGCATAATAAAAAAATAACTTTCATTAAATTTTATATTAGATTTGCTCGGTTACAGCGCATATAAAATAAAATGTGGTTACTGAACAGGATATAGGATTTAATACTTTGCAACATTTATTTGAATCTTTAGTATCTCACAGTTATGGGACGCTTTTTATATTACACCAGGTTCCTTAGGTATGCTTTAAGTCGTCTTGTACTTTACTTACAGACAAAAAAATTATAAAAAATAAAAATTGCATTGGCGAAAGGTTTGCAAATACAGTTTGTCAAAAGGGTAGTCATAGCCACTCCTACGGATTTTTTTGTTTACTGGACTTTGACACTTAATGTCGTAGAATTGATTGCTAATTGTCAAGTTATCATCATAACTGACTGACATCATATGCGGTTGCAGCGAATGCGATTGACCGAGTTGCGGTTCTAGTCATACCGGTTTCCGAGAAGCTTCGTACTACCCAACAACGTTATTTTTAAAGTGCTTATTTGTATGTAACACTAGATTGAACTTATGCAGAAGTAATAATTATGTGGATAGTAATATTATTTTACGACGGTCAATGTAATAGTGTATCGTTTTCAACAATGTATTTTAATAAATAAATAACATTCGTTTGTAGAGCAAAATTTGTGTAATATGACATTTCAATTGCCAATAATTTTCTTAAATTTATTCTACATATGCAAAATGAAAACGACATTTGGTATTAAATAAACGCATTTAAAATAGAAAAAAAATCTCGCCATTTCCATATTAGGCAATATAGGTATTGTATTGCACTTGGCTATCGAACCGTCGTTTTATAACAAAAAATTACAGAACCTTACCCAAATATTGTTTTTATTGTATTTAACATGTCTTCTGCACATATATAATTCTATCTATTTTTCATTGTATGAGGAAGTTCCTAAATGTCAGAGATTCTATCAATTCATTAACCAGATTGGCGGTATTTCTGACGGATATATGCATTTTACCTATAATTTCAAATATTTAACTAATAAAACAATAAGAAAGATTAAATGTACTTTCCAGAAAAAGTTATCAGAATGTCACTAAAACTGTTGATTTTTGACAATTGACACTGACATTGATATCAGTCTATGTTATAGACATCTGAATTTGTCAAGTGGTTTCCTTAGTGCCTTAGCCTCTGAGATTAGATTATTCTGTATATATTATAGTGTCTTTATCTCTAAATTTATACAAGATATAATAAAATTTTTAGTGTATTAGATGGAGAATTTTATGTTCTTCAATATTAGTAGTAACAAAAATTTTCAAAAAATAATATTTAGAAGAATTTTACTACTATTTTCGGTTGTCCAATTGTTACCAAAACCTTTTCAGCTCTTCCCAAGAATGTCAGATTGAGGAATTCATAGTTAAACAGGTCTTGAGTCTTATAGTTTTTCAGGAATCGTCCCTCCAATTTCCAGATATACACACACACATCCACACACACACACTCACACAGACATCATTTTAAAAATTTTATAATCGAATTCTAGCCATTCCAACATCCACACGTACACACACACACACACACACACACACACACACACATATCCACACACACACACACACACACACACACAGACATCATCGTAAAAATATTATAATCGGATTCTAGAGACCTTAAATCGTGCTTATTCAGTTAAATCTGGATATGTGAATTTTAGCATGAATCTAATACCTCGCTTAGCGAGAGGTAAAAAAACTTGAGTACCTTGATACATAAATAGCTATATTCACATATACAGGGTGATTCATCGGTCTGTCCTCTCTTTTTAACTCTTTTATTTTAAGTCAGATAGAAAATTTCTGCCAATAAAATTTATACCGTGAGTATTTTTTAACGTGAAACATTGGGTTTGTCATATCCATGGTTACGACTTGATATTTGATTGACAGCAATGTATTTGCCCGTTCCATTTAAAATGAAACATTGGGAACGAATCTGACAGAAGTATTATATTTAAATATTGTAAGAAATTTAGAGGAGTCACAAAACCACTCGAGAGCACTAAACATATTTCGGGCACAAGGTGCACACAGTATTTTTCCTACATCTAAATTTAATTTTTAGAAAACAGGTATAATTATTTAAACAAAATTAACCTCTAATGACATCTTGTCAATATGACAGATAACCGTTGAATTTTCCTATAAATTATGATTTGACATTTGATTGACAGCAATGTATTTGTCTGCCTCATTTAAAATGACACATGGGAATGAATTTGACTGAAGTATTATATTTAAATATTGTAAGAAATTTAGCCGAGTCAGACAACCACTCGGGCACAAGGTGTATACTATATTTTTTCTACAACTAATTTTAATTTAGAATGCAGGTATAATTATTTAAACAATATTAACCTCTATTGACGTCTTATCAAATGTCAAATTCGTTCCCTATATTTCATTTTAAATGGAACGGGCTAATATATTGCTGTCAATCAAATGTCAAGTCGTAACCATGGATAGGACAAACCCAATGTTTCACGTTAAAAAATACTCACGGTATGATATATTATTGTCTATCTACGTACCATATGCATTTGTATACAGGGTGCTCCGTTTATATATATATATATATATATATATATATATATATATATATATATATATATATCGTCACCTTAAAAGCATAAGGTCGTATGTGACAATATCATAATTTAGAGTTACAGGTATTTGAATATTTGTTACGCATTACTTAATAGGTCAATTGGTGGAACATATTGGTAAATGTTCTATTGTAAAGATTATTGTTCTGTTTACTTATTAGTAATGTAAAACTTCAAATATTAAAACTTCCAATGTACAACTTTATGGGTGCTAAATATTTTGAAATATGTACATACGACTTTTATAAAATCAGTAATACCAATTTCATTTGCCATTATTTACATAAGACGTTGTGATAGAAGAGCGTAAAATAACAATTTTTTTGGTATGCATAACGCTATATGTGTCAAATTGTTACATACGACCTTATGCTTTTAAGGTGACGATATATATATATATATATATATATATATATATATATATATATATATATATATATATATATATATATATATATGTGGAGTGTAATCGTCACTGTTTCGATTAGTTAAGGAGGAAAATATCGTGGGTGTGTCAGTGGATTGTGGGCTTTAATTAAAGTTGATTTCTTTTAAAATCTGTCAAGCTTTCGTGTATTTAGTTTTTTACACATCATCAGGACAGTTTTGGTGAAGTTGTTTATAAGTCATTGATTTTATAAAACAGAAGAATTTTGACATTATTTTAGTTAAAATTTACAAAAATAAAACTTATAATAATTTTGACTGTATCACATGTTTAAGTACGTTGTAGTTGCGCCTACAACGTACTTAAACATGTGATACAGTCAAAATTATTATAAGTTTTATTTTTGTAAATTTTAACTAAAATAATGTCAAAATTCTTCTGTTTTATAAAATCAATGACTTATAAACAACTTCACCAAAACTGTCCTGATGATGTGTAAAAAACTAAATACACGAAAGCTTGACAGATTTTAAAAGAAATCAACTTTAATTAAAGCCCACAATCCACTGACACACCCACGATATTTTCCTCCATATATATATATATATATATATATATATATATATATATATATATATATATATATATATATATATACAGGGTGTCCCATTTAAGGTACGAATGCATTAGTATCTCGAGAACCGTAAGAGCTACGAGGTTGGTTAAGTTAGACAAAAGTTGCCCCATTAGGAGGCTATTTTAATGGTGTTTTGTTATTTGCGAAAAAATGCATAGGTCACTAGATACAGGTGAAAATGTAAATTTCGCGATTTTCTTTTTTTACTTATAACTTTGTTATATGAAATAGTACGAGATTCTGGTTTGCACTTTCTTAAAGCACTTTTGTATGGTGAATTTGCAGAAGTACTCAAATTTTTTTTATATCTAACCATTTACGAGTTACTCATAGCAACTTTTATTTTTCATATGGAGGTCATATTAAGCTACGGCATTTTTAAATAGAGATTTTTTTAGCTTTACAATGATATAAAACAATAATAATTTATTTTTATAATTAACAGAAAAATTAACAAAAATTGTTATTTATACTAAAATTAAATTGAAAAAAGTAAATCGAAAGCTGCTATGGAAAGAACGAACAACGAAAAAGTGCAACAATTGAATTTCTGAATTTTACTTGACAATAGTAGATTATTACGAGTAAAAAACGAACTTTGACAACGAATGTAACAACTCAACATATCATATTTTTCTCAACGAGAAAAATTCATTTTTATTACTCGTAATAATCTACTATTGGCAAGTAAAATTCAGAAATTCAATTATTGCATTTTTTTGTTGTTCGTTGTTTCCATAGCAGCCTTCGATTTACTTTTTTCAATTCAATTTTAGTATAAATAACAATTTTTGTTCATTTTTCTGTTAATTATAAAAATAAATTATTGTTGTTTTATATCATTGTAAAGCTAAAAAAAATCTCTATTTAAAAATGCCACAGCTTAATATGACCTCCATATGAAAAATAAAAGTTGCTATCAGTAACTCGTAAATGGTTAGATATAAAATTTTTTTGAGTACTTCTGCAAATTCACCATATAAAAGTGCCTTAAGAAAGTGCAAACCAGAATCTCGTATTATTTCATATAACAAAGTTATAAGCAAAAAAAGAAAATCGCTAAATTTACATTTTCACCTATATCTAGTGACTTATGCATTTTTTCGCAAATAACAAAACACCATTAAAATAGCCTCCTAATGGGGCGACTATTGTCTAATTTAACCAACATCGTAGCTCTTACGGTTCTCGAGATACCAATGCATTCGTACCTTAAATGGGACACCCTGTATATACAGTGTGCTCATTAAAAATCTGGCCATAGGCCATGGGAAAACAGTTTTTCTTTGCGCAAAAATCCCCAATTAATTTTAGACAAAAAGTTTCACATAAATGTTATAGACAATTATATTCTACGCCTAAATTAGTAAACAGTTTTAATTTTGCACGTTTGGTAACTTGTAAAATATAATTTGAAATTGTATAAAAATATTGCTACACAGCAAATTAATCTAAATACAGAATTAGAAGCAGTAGCGATAGAAACATACTTGCATACAAATTTGCAAGACCAACTACCGCAGCCATATATTATTTTAGGAGATTTCAACGCGCATAATGTCATATGGGGAGCTCAACATACAAACCCAAGAGGAAAAATTATTGAAGACACTATATTAGAAAATCTAGTACTATTAAATGATGGTTCCCCAACTTATTTGTGTACCCGTACAGGAAATTTCAGTATAATAGACCTTACACTTGCACATCCAAATCTCGCAAGTAGCTTAATATGGCAAACCTTACCCTCTATTTTATCTGACGGCCATTTTCCAATTAAAATTTCATACGAAAACAACACAAAAGATGAAATAGATACGAATGAGTACAAAAAATGGGACTTCAATAAAGCCAATTGGGAATTATACCAAAGTACAATGAAGGACAAGGAACAAGACATCAACTTTAATAACATAGATAAAATAGTTCATAAATTCACGTCACAAATAATTCAAGCAGCAGAAATATCAATTGGGTACAAAGTTAACAACAAAAAACACAAAAATGTCCCTTGGTGGAACCAGGAATGTAAAGCAGCCATAAAACGCCATAAATCTGCTTTATATAAATATAAGAAACATAAAACATTAGATAATCTAATAGAACTCAAACACTCTAGAGCAATATGCCGCAAAACAATAAAACTTAGCAAAAAAACATCGTGGGAACAATTCGTCTCCACGATAAATAAAGATACGCCTGCCAAAACAATATGGTCAAAAATTAACAAAATAAAAGGAAAACATACATCAACAGAAATAAACAATCTTGTTATAAATGGACAAAAAATTGCAGACCGAAAAGACATCGCCAACACCTTAGCCAACCAGTTTGAGAAAATATCGAGCAACGATAACTACACTGAACAATTTCTTGAAACTAAAGAAAATGCAGAAAAAGAAGGTTTACAAATAAATTGCAATCCTACAAACCCAATTAACAAAACCTTCTCACTATGGGAACTCACAAACACAATTGACAAAATGAAAACAGAAACTAGTCCAGGTCCTGATAATATCCCCCCAACACTAATAAAACAACTTCCATCCGAATCAAAAGAATACCTGTTAAAAATCTATAACTTTATTCTCTCCTCTCATACCTATCCCAAATCATGGCGAGAAGCAATTATTGTACCAATACCAAAATCTAGAAAAAATAAAACAGATCCTTCAAATTACCGCCCCATATCCTTGACGAATTGCTTAAGCAAAATAATAGAAAAAATGATATCGATAAGAATAAACTGGTATTTGGAAAAAAATGAAATCTTAGCAAAAACACAAACAGGTTTTCGTACAGGAAAAAGCACAACTGACAATCTGGTTATCCTCACATCTGAAATACAGAAAACTTTTAAACTCAAACAGCACATGATAGCAGTTTTCTTTGATGTAGAGAAAGCGTATGACACAACATGGAAATTTAACGTACTCAAAAACTTGAAACAATATGGCATAGAAGGCAATATCCTTTACTTTATTCAGAATTTCTTAAATGATAGGAAATTTAGAGTAAGAGCAAACGGTACACTCTCTGACAAAAAACACCAAGAGAACGGAATCCCACAGGGATCAACGTTAAGTGTCACGCTTTTCCTCGTAGCAATAAACACGGTCACACAATACATGACTACACCTGTAAAATACGTAATGTATGCAGATGACTTGGTCATATATCATAAACACAAAAATATTAACTGGATACAACATCAATTACAAAAAACTATAGACAATATACATGAATGGTCAAACAAAACAGGCTTCAAACTCTCTCAAAATAAAACAAAAGCCGTACACTTCAGCAAACACAAAAGAAGAAACATGAACCCGCCAATCACACTGAATAGGAAAAATATCGTTTATGAGAAAGAAATAAAATTTCTAGGACTAATTTTAGACAATAAATTAAATTGGAATTCGCATATAAGAAAGCTTATAAAGGATTGTTACATAAAACTAAACATAATAAAGGTGTTGTCACATCACAGATGGGGGGCAGAAAGATCCACACTCTTACTCATATATCGATCTATAATACGTAGCAAAATAGACTACGGCTCCATAGTGTACGGAACGGCAAAACCTAACAGTCTTCGAAATTTAAACACAACACACAACACCGCACTGCGATTGATAACTGGAGCTTTTAGAACTAGTCCGATTGAAAGCATATATTGCGAAGCGAATGAACCATCACTATATGATCGAAGATTAACATTATCATTAGCATACATCACACACCTTGCCGCACACCCTTCGCATCCAACATACGAACACATATTTGATCAAACGTCACCAATACCTAAATTAAAATCATTTTTCCCATTCCAGACACACATTATAAATCTTTTCCAATCCATAAACTACACAATTCCTGAAATAAATAGCAATCCCATAGCTCATACCCCTCCATGGTTACATGAAATACCGAAAATACAACTTGATTTACATGAATTTAAAAAAAGTGAAACTATACCCACCATCTATAAAAACTATTTTCAAGAGATCAAATCCCAATACCGCAACAGCACGTTTATATACACAGATGCCTCAAAAATTGAAGGAAAAACCGGCTCAGCAATAATATTAGAAGAAGACACATATTCATTTCATTTGCCAGACCATACAAGTATATTTACAGCGGAACTTTTCAGTATATATCAGAGCTTAAAAATTATTCATGATTCATCAGTCCAAAACCACAGATACGTAATTTGCTCGGATTCCATAAGTTCGCTGCTATCTATTAAAAACATATACCCCAAACAGCCACTCGAAAAGATGGTCCAAGAATATCTATTCCAACTTAACCAAAAGAAGATCACGGTAATATTCATCTGGATCCCCTCTCACATTGGAATTACTGGCAACGAAAAAGCTGACGCCGCCGCCAAAGAAGCTACTACAAAAGACACGTGTGAAAAGATACATCTGGCCAGTGACATAAAAAACTTTATTAAAAGCAAATCAAGAGAAAAATGGCAAATTAAATGGGAGAATATAGCACACAATAAACTCAGAGAGGTTCAGGACAAAATAGAAGACTGGCAACCTATTACAAATCAAAGATTCGAACAAATAGCCCTAACAAGATTGAAAATAGGACACACCAGAATAACTCACGACTACCTGTTCAAAAGAACTGACCCTGCCGTCTGCGATACGTGTAATGAAATAATCACAGTAAACCATCTAATTATTGAATGCCAAAAGTACATAGCTGAAAGAAGACACCATCAAATCCCAAGATCACTGAAGGAAGCCCTAAACAGAGGAAACAGTGCTAAAACAATAGACTTTATTAAAGAAACTGGACTCATTACCAAATTATGAATATTACCCATATTATGACATGAAATGTAAATAGAATACCGACTTATGTAAAGATTTATTTATGTAAGTGCTAATACCTAACGGGGAAGCACTGTAAATTTAAAAAAAAAAAAAAAAAAAAAATATTGCTCAGTTCTAGCGAAACCCATGAAATTGAAACAAAGGTACAAAGAAATGCGTATCGTTTGAACTGTCAGATATTCAGTTTTCAATTAAAAGTTGCAGATAATTCAATTCTGCACCTAAATCACTACACAGGTATTATTTTTAAAATCTAACACTTAAATAACTTTTATTATTACTATTTTTTCACATAATCTATAAAATTAAATTTCTGACATTTCAAACGATATGAATTTCTTTGTAATTTTGTTTCATTTTCATGGGTATCGCTACAAATGAGCAATATTTGTACAATTTCAAATTAGAATTTACTAAACATGCAAAATTAAATCTGTTTAGTGATTTAGGCGTAGAATATAAATATCTACAACATTTATTTGAAACATTTTAGTCTAAAATTAATTGGGGACTTTTGCGCAAAGAAAAACTGTTTTCCCAAGTTAAACGCCTATGGCCAGATTTTTAATTAACACACTGTATATATATATATACAGGATGTCTCTTAAATAGGGGGACATGGCTTAACCACAGATTCTTGAGGCTAAAATAAGACAATTTAAGTAAACTTGCTTCTACCGGAAAGTGTACCATTTAGCCAGTATTCTGCTTCAAAGTTCTTCGAAAAAAAATAAAAATTTGCTTATAATAACAGAACGCTTTATTCGATTTGGTTGAAATTTGGTATGGTTATGTCATCTTTTAAGATTATACTTGTTATTATTAGTGAACCACTAGTATATAAAACTTAGGTGTCCCAACATTGATTAGACCGTAACTTTTTAATGGTTGCGCCGATAACGTAAACTTTTTTTTTCAGAAAGATACATTCAATAGTAAACTTTCCTCTCTATACAGGGTGTCTCAGGACGAGCTTACGCTATCTATATTTTAAATACTATTTAATATAATTTAACGAAATTTGATATCTAGGGGTTATCCAACATGCCCGTTTTAACTAAAATATTTTCAAAGCAGTAGCACTTCCGGTTTGACCGGAAATTGACCTCAACTTTCTTATTTTAAATGGAATACGCTATATTTTATTTTACCATTGAATCCAGCGGAAAATTTTACATATGAAGCAATAAAAACATTTTACTCATGATCAACTACTTCCGGCGTTATTCAACTTTTTTTGATTTTTTGTCTGAAATCCGGCACATTTTCAAAACTCTGTATATCGGGAACGAGATCGAATTTTTATAATCTGAAAAAAGCCTTTTATAAAGGAGACTTTAAGCTACATTATACGTAGAAGAATCCTCGATTATTTATAAAAATGTGACGGGTACGTTACACCAAAATTACAGTTGACAAACTTCAAAAAAGACAATTTTTTTAAATGGAACCCCCCGTTTTTTATTACATAAATGTATTCTACGGCAAAAAATAAGGGTACTTCATGTAACATGTCCTATGTTGAAAGTTGATAGAATTTCAGTAAATTAGAAAAACATGTAATCTGTGTATAATTATTTTATTAATACGGATAAGTAAGCCATGGAAAAAACAAATAAATTCTAAATACAAAACTATGATTAATTTAATACATATTCAAACTGTCCTCCATTCATATGTAAGCACATTGTTACTCTATTCAATACTTCTTCTTGTGTAGCATTTTTTATCATCTGAGGAGACATGTTGTTAAATGCTGTTCGTACCCTATGTTGGCAATCTTCTCTAGTAGTTAAAGGTTTTTGATAGACGCCGTTTTTAATGTAATGTAACAAAAAAATCAAGTGGAGTTAAATCGGGTGAACGAGGAAGCCACCTATGTGGTCCATTATTTGCCAGCCACCTATCTTCAAAAATTGTTTCCAAAAAAGTATTTATTCTATGGCGGGGTGGAGCGCCATCATGCTGGTACCATATTAAATTCCTTTGATCCAACGGTAAATTATCTAAGAAATCAAGTAGATGAGTTTGTAAAAACAAACATTGTTTTTCCATGGCTTACTTATCCGTATTAATAAAATAATTATACACAGATTACATGTTTTTCTAATGTACTGAAATTCTATCAACTTTCAACATAGGACATATTACATAAAGTACCCTTATTTTTTGCCGTAGAATACATTTATGTAATAAAAAACGGGGGGTTGTATTTAAAAAAAATTGTCTTTTTTGAAGTTTGTCAACTGTAATTTTGGTGTAACGTACCCGTCACATTTTTATAAATAATCAAGGATTCTTCTATGGATAATGTAGCTTAAAGTCTCCTTTATAAAAGGCTTTTTTCAGATTATAAAAATTCGATCTCGTTCGCGATATACAGAGTTTTGAAAATGTGCCGGATTTCAGACAAAAAAATCAAAAAAAGTTGAATAACGCCGGAAGTAGTTGATCATGAGTAAAATGTTTTTATTGCTTCATATGTAAAACTTTCCGCTGCATTCAATGGTAAAATAAAATATAGAGTATTCCATTTAAAATAAGAAAGTTGAGGTCAATTTCCGGTCAAACCGGAAGTGCTACTGCTTTGAAAATATTTTAGTTAAAACGGGCATGTTGGATAACCCCTAGATACCAAATTTCGTTAAATTATATTAAATAGTATTTAAAATATAGATAGCGTAAGCTCGTCCTGAGACATCCTGTATAATTTATGATATCTGTTACGCTTCAGACAGAAAAAATTAAACCTGAGTGACTGCATCGTGAATTTTTTTAAAATAAATTTAATCTAGCAGTCTGTCCAAATACCAAACATCTAATTTTAAATGACAGTAACAAGTTGTCAATCTTCTCAACTTGTTTAGGAGTAAGCTAACATATTTATTCGTCTTATTTATAGTAATGGTAGTAAAATACTATTAGGCCGAACAAACGGATGTTACTATTTCTGAATATTGCGAAGGAATTTTTTGACAACCCATAAACAATTGTTACTGTCATTAGAAATTAGTTGTTTGACATTTGGATAGATTTTTTTCTGTCTGAACCGTAACAGATATCACAAATTAAATAGAAAGAGAAAAGTTTATTATTGAATGTATCTTTCTGAAAAAAAAAAAAAAATTACTTTATCGGCGCGGCCATTAAAAAGTTACGGTCTAATCATTGTTGGGGCACCTGAGTTTTATATAGTAGTGGTTCACTAATAATAACAAGTATCATCTTAAAAGATGATATAACTATACAAACTGTCATACCAAATTTCATCGTAATCGAAGAACTATGAAGCAGAATACTGGCTAAATGGTACACTTTCCGGTAGAAGCAAATTTAATTAAACCGTCTTATTTTAGCCTCAGGAATCTGTGGTTAAGCCATGTCCCCCTATTTAAGAGACACCCTGTATATATATACATAGACTGTTCCATTCAGAAATATAATGTTACATATTGTTGCGCTTAAACGGAGCACCCTGTATACAAATGCATACGGTACGTAGATAGACAATAATATATTATATAAATTTTATTTGAAGAGTTTTTCTATCTGACTTAAAATAAAAGAGTTATAAAGAGAGGACAGACCGATGAATCACCCTGCATTTGTATCAAGTTACTCAAATTCTCCTTTTTATCACGAATATGAAATTTAATTGCCGAGGTCATAGAGCCGAAGAAAATAAACCATATGTGTGAGTCACAAAAGGACTTCAGTAGCGAGGTGTTGACAAATCTGTCAGTTTCAGTTAACCAAACGAACTTATGTTCCGAAGTTACCGTAAAGAACTCTCAAAATTATGTGCTATTTCAAACTTCTTTCTTTAATTTGTTCTTCTTGTACATATTTTTTGTCATTTTACGTACAAATTTACTATTGTACAATGTACATCGTACAGTTACCCAAATTTTCTTAAATGTACAATAATATCATAAGGTTGTATCTTAGTACAATGAATTGCATTAGTGCCGATTTCTGAACTTACTTAGTGACGATTTCAGAGAATAGATATTAATGTATCAAGGTACTGAACGTCTACTTTTTATCAAGAATGTTAAAATTTATTTTAAAACGAAAATTTGTAAAAATGAAAAGAATATTTATTTTTATAGGTTGTGTTGGCATATTGTCAATTGCTGTGAGTCAAACAAACAAACTTACATTCAGTGTTGCGAACCTCCGGACAATGAAATTATCGTAATGAACACTGAAAATTATGCGTGTTGTCTCAAACTTCTTCATCGTAATTGTTCAATTCGTTCTTCTTGCACATGTTTTGCATTTTACGCGTAAATTTACTATTGTATATCGTACACATACCCAAATTATCTTATATGTATAATAATTGCCGTAAGGTTGCCAACACTGCATTCACATGAAATCTTCATATACGAGTATAATGGATTACATTGGTCCCATTTTCTAAACTTTTACAACTCGATTCTCGAAAAAGTTTAGCATATTCCACATTTTGGGATTAGTGAATTCTACTGTAATTTTGACAGTTTAAATCTTAAAATATAGTCTAATATATTCCTAGTAACTACTTTTTACCTTCCGTCACCTTTAGGTAAGGAAGGTATTGTCTGATCAAAAAATTCGGTGATATATTTTTAATGAATAAGAACGTTTTAGGGTCCCTACTATGCGAATTTGCTATTTTTAAGATGATGTCTGTATGCGTGTCTGGGTATGTGTGCGTTTGTGTGTCCGTGTGTGACAATTTTTTTTTCCGACGATAACTCCAAAACTACAATTTTAAGAAATATAATTCTTTCGTATTCCTCTTCTTTACATCAATATGAAGAGCTGATTAGATTTTGAGTATAATTGATTCACCGGAAGTACTCTTATTTAAAGTTTTTAAGAGTTTTTCAAAAAAAAAACGCAGTTAAATATTATATTTTGACATTTTGTTATTATAAATATTAAAGAAAATGCTCTTCTCTGCGGTTTGATTATACATTTTCCTTCATATTCAGTAGATATAGAGTTAAAGAATTATAAAGAGATTAACTTTCAAAATCAGTCAGCTTTGCTATTCATCAAGGAAACAGTTGATATATTGAAAAAATTCTAATTGACAGATGTGAATGCCAAGTGCAAAACCAAAGAAGGAAAGTATAGTGTCAGAAAATGGTATAAGTCAAAGTGTTCCTCGCAAGTGACATGCAGTTGCAGCCTCGCTTAGGATTGGAAATTTCAATGCCGGGAGTACGAGGAAGGCGAAAGAGAAGATGGAAGGACTGTATCGCAGAAGACTTTAGAGAAGAAGAATTGTGTGAAGAAAATGCGTTGGACAGGAATAAGTAGAAGAGAAGAGTAAGAAACAGCGACCCCTAATAAAATAGGGAAAAGCTAAAGAAGAAAGAAGTTTCAAGTGCAATTTACATAGTGTATGTTCATGTTATAGTTTTATTGGATTTATAGAATCTTTTCAAAGAAACTTTTGGTATGGAATTTGTAAAAAAATAGTATGTGTTCGTGTTAAAATTTTACGTGATATATAGAATCATTTCCAATTAACTTTTGGTATGAGATTTGTACAAAATACATCGAATTGACGGAAGGTCTTGTGCTGGCCACAACAGATTTTTCTGATAATATTTTAAAGATTAAATTTTAAATACCGGAACAGAATAGAATTCACTAATCCAAAAATGAGGATTAGCTTAAACGTTTTTGAGAATTGGGCTATTGACGATTTTTGTACCTATTAGTGACGATTGTAAACATTTATACCCGTATTCTCACCTCTTACCTCCGGTTTAGGACAGAATGAATTTACTTCCCTAGCAAATTTATTTTAATTAATCATTTCGAATAATTTTTATTCATTTCATGGCATGTATAACAAAACTCTCAAAAGTTCGACTGTCATTTGAAGAAAAATAAATTTTACATATTTTGGGAAGTAAACTTATCTTTATAAAACCGGCTTTAGAAACAACGCATCTATCACTAGGTACTTTAACTGTCATTTGTTAGCTTTAACTTTAAAAATCTAATTTGACCTTAGACAACACATTACCCTCTAAATAATTAGACAAAAAATGGCTTTTGACAATTCCATTAACACTGTGATCATTTTCTGAAATAACGCATACTAGATCTGCATTTAACACGTCTTCAAATTAATTTACTCGGTTACCAACAGCGTAATATCAATAATTTTTGTTACAAAGAAAACTAGAATTTTATGTTCTAAAGTTCAATTTATGATGCATACCATGGCATTTTTAAGGACAGGTAAACTTTGGAAAAAAAATGTTTTTCAATTTTAAATGCATATACATATCATAGATTCTCGTATTCACCGCACCCTCACCCGCCTATAGAATCAATGGGGAAGTTTAGCATGGTAAAAATTCTACATAACATACTATTTTCTGACAAATATAACACAAATGACTGCTGAAATTGAAATTAAAAATTAAAATTATTGCTCCATTTATTTATAATTAATATTTTTTGGGTAAACTCTAAGTACGTCACAGGTCAGTTATGCGCAAACTCGGACAGAACGGTGAAAGCGAACCACTTGTACTTAGGTCGAACAACACCTCAGTCTCAAGTGACTGGTAACAGAAACCGCGTGCGTCAGTGTATAAGCGACATACGTTGTACCAAGCCTCTACCGACGTCATCACAGCTTAAAATCGGCTTTTCCGGAAAATCTGGGCATTTTTGAAAAAAATAAAACATAAATAAAACTCATTTTTCAAGTCATTTCCCATGGAATAAAATAATAAAAAAAAATCGCTAAACTTCCCCATTGAAGAAAATTATTAGTACATTTTAAGTAAATATTAAAATGTCAAACATATACAAAAGGTAATTGAGCCTGTAACGTTATTTTGGGGATACCATGCAGAAAATTGGTTTGGGATTACTCGAGCACCAATGGTCGGACAGCAGGTTTGGAGATAGGATTGATATGAAGAATACAATTGATATAATGCACAAAATTTATTGCTTGGAAACTCGTTGTATAGATGAGTATGGTGATCGCTGATGAGTAAAATTGAGTACTGAGTGTAAGAATTAGCAGAATTACGGATTTTCGGAAAATCGAAGCCGGGCTTCGCCACAGTGGTGACGACGAAGGTTGAGCGGCTGATATGGAGATCTTAAGGATCCGTATATAGAAACGTGTCCGGATGGTTTTGGCGTGACCGACGTTAGGCATCACAACGCTAATGTCGCGCTGACAGTAAATAACGGAGAAGGCGTAGGTACGCGTTTCTGAGATAATCGGCAGATCGACGGCGACGCTCGTAAATGGGAGTCGTGGAGTACATGTATTATCGACGGCGCACGACAAGAAATTTAGTTATTCGGTCGAGACGAGACGGGACGAGAAATTCATTGTCTCGTCTCGTCTCGTTTCAAATTCATAAAATTATGTCTCGTCTCTAAAGTTTTCTCGTCTCGTTT
Source organism: Ophonus ardosiacus (assembly GCA_943142095.1). Taxonomy (NCBI): domain Eukaryota; kingdom Metazoa; phylum Arthropoda; class Insecta; order Coleoptera; family Carabidae; genus Ophonus; species Ophonus ardosiacus. The sequence goes on from OW964834.1 coordinate 16,671,871, forward strand.
AATAGATCTCGTCTCGGCCGAGATTCTCGCCGGGGTATATCGACGGAAATTTAATATGTATATTTTGGCCCCATAAACTAATTATTAAATTTATACAATTTTGTATTAATAGTAATTTGAACAAAAAGATAAATATTTGTCATTTTATCTCTTAAAATTTGATATAACCTAAAACTTGTGCAAATTTTATTAATTTAATATATATCTAACATTTTCTAATGTTATAAAACATTAAAAAGAAAATTACGCTAAAAATCTTAAGTTTAGTAAGATAAAGTTTTATTTTCAAGTGACTTGAAAAGTGTCTTTATAAGTGACCTTACACGATCAAGTCTTGTGTGAATTAAAATATCTAAATATATAAAGTGTCAAAATTTAAGTTATACTTACATTAAGATTTCAATTACTTCTCTATTCCATTTTGCAATTTTTCAGTTTAAGATCTATTGCTTATAACACTACTTGTATACATAAAAAATATAAACACAAATTACATTTGACACTTACTTGTCAGTTAAAATTTGTAATGAATTTTAAAAAAAAGTAGCGCATGTTCCAGTTTTTCTTTAAAAGTTTTTCGTTAAAAGTCTGTTTATTTGTCTCTCTTGCACTCATGTCATTGTGCGAGAGAGAAAACTTTTCAAGTCACTTGAAAAGAAAAACTTCATCGTGTAATGCACGCTTAACAAATTCTGACAGATAAAATGTCAAATACTTTATTATCTTTTTGTTCAAAAATGCCATAGCTATGTATCACTAAAAATATGTTAAATTAAAACGTTTGCAAATATAACTCATGAGAAAAAGAACAACCGAGAAATCTCGAAACAATTTTCGAGAATCGAGATCTCGGCAAATATATCTCATCTCGTAAAATATTTTTTACATTTCTGTCTCGTCTCGCCGAGACGAGAAATCTCGAGTACGAGACGAGACGAGAATCGAGAAATATCTCGCCTCGACAGAATCACTAAAGAAATTACACCCAGGAAAAAATCCGCAGACTCTAGGCCTTGAGTGCATTGGGTTACGTACTAGGGCGTCGCGGCGCAGAGTCAGAAAACCGTACTTTTGTCGATGCACGATGAAGTTGACGCCTATGGTTTGTAGTAGTAATCCTGAAAAGCAAAACTTCATCGTGTAATGCACGCCTAAGTTTTGACCACGTTTTGACTGTCAACTATCTGTCAAATGCCATTTGTTTTTATATTTTTCATGTGTATGTGATGATTGATTTTAAACTGAAAAATTGCAAAATGGGACAGAGAAGTAATTGAAACCTTGACGGATATATACGAAAAATTGAAGAGATGAAAATTCAATGACAATTTAATGTAAGTATAACCGAAGCCTACGTTATTGAATTATTAAATACAAGGTCGGGAAACATCAGAATATCTGTCAAACGAAAACTCTATTTCCAAACTCGCCGTTTTGGCTCGACTTATTCTCGCTGTCATATGACTGTCTTTTTTGACGTACGTGTTTTCTGGTTATAACCGATAAATTGATAATATCAATATATTTTTTTGAAAGTCTAAAAATGACATTTGAATGACAGCGGGAGTAAGTTGCGCTATCATCAGCGGTTTTGGAACTAGAGTTTTTGGCCAGATTTTTAAACAAAATTTGAGTTGTTTCCCGGTCTTGTATTTAATAACGTAGACTACGGTATAACAACTTTTGACACTTGGGTATTTTAATTAACGCAAAACTTGGTCGTGTGAATAAATATACTTGTAAGGTCACTTATAAAGACATTTTAAAGTCACTTGAAAAAAAAAACTTCATTGTGTAATGCGCGCTTAAGAAAAGTTGTTCAGATTAACAAATTATGTCCCTATACGAAATACGCTATACTTTCCAACCTGTCACAACCCATCTTCGGGGCTATTTTCCTTTTCCACCCTGAGAGATCAGTGACTTGTAAACAAATATTCTTTACATTTTGTATATAAAAAAGACGAATGGAATTGTAAATAATATAAATAAATGTAGATATATGAGAAATTAGAATTTAAGATTAGACATCAAAATGCACTGACAGTTCATGTGACAAATGAATAAGCTCCGACCATCCGTTTATTTATGTTAGGTTATTATTGTTATTTCAATATCAATTACTCATTATTAATTTTCGATTGTGAATAAATAATATACAAACCTCGGTGAAAAGTTTCATTATGTCTCGGGCTATAGCAAACGTCGGCGCTTCGCGCCTTCGTTAGCTATCTTCGCCCTTGACAACAATGAAACACTTTCCACCTCGGTTAGTTATATACTATTTCTCATGTTAATGCCTACTTGAATTTAAAAAATCGAGAGTAAACTAAAAATAAGTTTCAAACCAAGCATGGCTTATTTTCCAAAGGTCACATTATGATTCAAAAAATTTTAATTCCACACACCTCTTGTAACGTCAATCCCATGCTGCATATGCATACCTAAGTTGTATGAAAATTTCCATAATCTTATATGACCTAGGTTTTAATTTTCAAACTTCAACCAGACTTCAACCTTCTTCTGTTTTATTATAGTATCTGTTTGTTTCTTACCTAAATTTTCAGCACTTTACGGCCCTTTGGTTTTGCTATGTATATAACAACGGAGTCTTTGCCAGGACTTTGTAAATAAATAATCTGTCCACATTTGGGCACTGTTATTATTATTATTTATTATAGTTTTTCGAAACACTGCTTGATTGGTTGCTGAATAGTAAAAGAGGTAAATACAATGAAAAAATTCTCAGGGTTTAAAAAATATTTTAAATTCTTTAAAATATTTTTAAAAAATACCTGCTCTTATTCACTTTCGATAAAATGCATATTTGTCGCGGTACGCTACAGCTTGGCGACGGACAACTGGGCGATGGTCAACTGGACTATGGACAACTGGGCGCCGCGAAATCTGGGCGATGATCATCCGGACTACGTAAACTTAAAATTTTTGCATTATGTTTCGAATTAGTTTTGCATCCAATTCAGTAATCACATTTTATTTTAAATGTTTTGTAGCCGACCAAATCTGATTTACTTTTTTATAGTGTTAGCCATAGAATTGAAACAAAATCTCAGACAAATGTAATAGTATATTACATCCGAGGTGGGAGATGTTTCATTACAGCCGAGGGCTTATGTATATTACCGAGAGGTTATGTATAATGTTTTATTCACAATCATTCTCATTTTAAATCAATAATTTTCAAAATAAATCAATGAATTATATCCTTTAATTTTATTAATATTTTGACAGCTGTCTTAAAATTTGTTTAGCCTACTTAATTATAGGGATCTACGGCAATGTTGCTAGGCAACCCCTTCATAAACATTTCCAACCCAAGAGATGGAAGTGAAATCTGTTATTTCCAACCCAAGAGATTGTCATTAAAGTTAGGAATGACGTATTTTCCAACCTCCAAAAGGTTAGGAATCTGTATATTACTATAATGATTGTGAATAATAACTTTTTACTTGCCAGAAAGAATTCTAAAATGTATAATTTGCAAAAAAATGTTCTATTTAATAATTTGTAACATTTCTTTGTATGAACAATTCTCCATTTTCTATAATGATACTCAAAGAGAGGTGAAACTTTAATACATTTGTTAGTAACTTTAATAAAAATTTAAATTTGTTCTGCTCCAGTACAAAACATGGAAAATTAAATGTGATTATTGAAATGAATAAATTTAATTCTCTGTCTTTACTTGAAGCATTTTTGGTTAAATTAATAGGTTACTTGTCACTTTTATTCAGGGAAAAACTATTTTCCCTTGTTAAATGCCTATTGTCTGCTTTTCGTATGTCACAACCAGTAAACAAAATTTTAAATATTTTTAGATTTTTCTCTCTAAACTTTTCAATAATATTGGCTATGTTGATTAGTCGTATAAATTACAATAAAATATCTCAGCTCCGCTCAGCTCTCAACTCAGATTATACATTAGATTGTGTGTTATGATTCCATAATTAATTTTTTCAAATTAATATAGAAAGATAAAATTAACTATGAACTTCTCGTATTCATATTTAGGTATTACATACATATATTCTGAAGAATTAAATAAATATTCAATTATCGCATTGACTAGCACGTAAATTTTGATATACCGGGTGTAACATGAAGACAGGCCGCAGTTTTACTAAATATACTTAAAACTAGCACAAGTCACGCTTACGGCATTATGTCATCAAGAAATAATTTAGCCATACATGGTCTCAGCACACTCAACTAAATTTATTGCATGTTAGCACATTGTGTTTTACTGCGCTGTGTTACCAGCAGAATATAAAATCCTATAAGTAATATATACAATGCCTAGTTTCTAGGCAATGTATATATTACTGAATTTGTATAATGGTATATTTCTGAGATGAGGTTATTGTTGTTGTATTTCTCTAAATATAACAACAATCGAGGTAGAAGCCCAACTCGAGAATTTTGAAGGAGGGCGAGGCCCGGAGCTCAGGACTATAAATGCTTTATTTTTTCTTATTATTTGAGAAATAAATTTGGTGTTTTTATGATTCGGCCTTATTCTGGTGACCATTGTATCCGAAGCAATATTGTAATCTATACAATAATGATTTCAATGTTCTATAAGACATCGTATAGATTTGGTATTCTGGTGTCCACATTGTAATCGTATGAAAGTGGTATTGTAATGAATACAATATTGTATTCACCTGTTTGCAGTGATGTCACTCTAAAGAAAATTGTAATAAAACCTTAATATTATTTTATTTAAATAAATAAATTTTACAATGCTAGTACATTTACATTCGCAGGATTGATATTTGAAGTAAAATAACGCAAATATTACTTTGTATATTGATTTTTATTTTATTAACAAAATATGATGAATTTCATGCGACAATTGGTAACACTGGTTGACACCTAACCTAGCATTTGCTTACATTTTGAAGTTAAAGAATGACAAAAGAAAAGTGTTTGTGTCAAGTGAAACATCCACAAAGACACATTTGTGTGTAATAGTGTAGTCTAATCATGAGTTCATCTCAAAAGAAGGTTTCTAAAAGACAACTTCAAATTTATTTATTTATTTATTTATCGTATCCAACAATTACAAGTAGTATAAACGAGTATAAAAGTAATATCAAAAGCGAAAGAAAGAAATACAAGAAATATATACAAATATGTGACGATAAAATTTTGGAAAACAATTTGAAGATGAAATTGACAGCTGTCAAGATTAAAATGTACTTTGAAATGGGTCATGCAGAAGCGTAATCATCGCGGCCCTGGAAACGGGTTTTTAATCAGTATCTACAAATTCTGCAACTACCAGCCAAGTAGAGTTTTATTTATATTATTACAGAAAAATTAACCCCAGGGATGCCTCAAAACGTACTACAAAACTCAGATGTTCGACAATAATTTGTGTCACTTCTTTTATGCTGCGACCGAGGACGCCTGACTCATAGAAATTTAAAAATCTTGGCCAATTGATGGTAGATTCCTTGACCATAAAATTGTAAAACTTTTAGTATCTTTATATTTGTAGGACTCGCAATTTCTTCAAGCTCCGGAGTAGGAAAGAATGGATTCAATTCTATAATAAAATCAGAAACTGACGCGATAGCCTGAAGATGCTACTGAACACATTCTCTGAAAGAGTTAAGGGATCACTAGCATCACGCAAAAGTCTTCTATTTATACGTAAATCATGTCTAAATAAAAATATTTTTTATAACAAATTACATTTTTATTAATTAATAACTTACCGATGTCTTTCATTTTCGAGCATGTCAAAAATTAAAATAAAACGATTATTATTCATTTTTACTACATATTATCATTTCTTTATTACTTACTATTTTTTTCACTAAACTTTCCAAAAAAAATATTGTTACCGAGTTAATTTCATAAAATAGTAAATTTTTTTTACTATACAATGTTCATAACGAGAACTAAAATTTGACTTTACCTAAACCATGAATCTATACGATAATTGCTTCGTATACAATGACGTTTTAATAATAAATGGTTACCTGAATACTAATTTCATACCATATCGTATAGAATATAATTATTGTATTGGAAACAACATTGTATTGAAACCAATGGTTACCGGAATACTATTTCGGAAAATTATTGTACTGAAAACAATAATGGTATTTTATACAATATTGTATTCAATACCATGGACACCAGAATAAGGCTGATTGACACATTTTCAAAATAATAATCTGAAAAAATCAGAACGATATCTGCAACAACTACAAAGATATGAGTAGTTGACGTTAAAAATTGTAAAGAAATTTAAATTGGGTATCCAACTACAATTGTGCCGAAATACATCAACATGGCCGTGTTCAATTAGCCACAAAACGCTGTATTTAACATTACCGTCATCCACTATCCAGATATGTATAGAGATCAGTGGGTGATATACAGAACATTTAGTTGAGTATGCTGAGACCGCGTATGGCTAAATAATTAATTCTTGAGGACGTATTCCAGTCAGGTAGGCGTGTTTTGTGCTAGTGTTAAATATGTAGGTATCTATAAAACCGTTTTATATTTTACGTGTAGACAAAAATAAAAATAATGAAAATCTGTTGTAGCCAGCATAATACCTCTCCCCATCTCCATTTTATATTACATATTCATAATTATCGAATTTAATCTTTCTTGTACACACACATAATTCGAATTGTATCTATTTTTCGTTTTATGAGGAATTTTGTCCTACTCAGCTAAAATGTTCTAGGTTATTCAAATTCATATACATTGACTGTATCAGCTGCTCTTCTTAAAGATATATGTAAATATTTATATTCCTATAATTTTAAATGCAGGGAGTTTATTTTATCAGTAAACATAGCAGTGCCGGATTAACCATGAGGCGCATGAGGCGCGCGCCTCAGGGCCCGGGCATGTTAGGGGCCCTGATACGGCACCATTTTGCCGAGTTTTTATTTTTTTAGAGTTATATTTTATTTACTTTATGAGTTTATTTCTGTTGTAATTGTTATTCTGTTTGATTTTTGAAATAAATTATATTTTCGGGGTCTTATATGTTATTCTAGGGGCCCGAAAATTGTTAGCGCCTCAGGCCCGAAAATATCTTAATCTGTTCCTGAAACATAGGGTATATCATTACCATAATTATAGTATGAATGATTGACAGCAATGTATTAATGCGTTCCGTTCGGCAAAAAATTAAGCCATGATACTGAACATGATAATAGTGTTCTACATTTTGTACGTTATTTAATATTAATTACTTTAATATTATTTCATAAATTGCAATCAATTACAAAAGTTTACAAATAAGTGTTTCACTTTTTTAGAACAACTGTCTCTGAAATTTTGGATTAGGGTTCGATTCCCATTTAGAGTAATATTTTATTTTTTACATTAAAATTGTTGAACTTTTAAAGATCTGTCTTATATTTTGTACTACAATCATTTTAAAACAATAATAACATTTTAATAAATAAAGAGAAAATAATTCACAATAATTGATTACAATAATTTAAATATTGATATAATAAAAATGCATTTATTTTCTTTTTATATTAATAAAAATAACTGAAATAAAGTAAATTTGTGTAGATAATTATGTTTTGGTGTATTTATTAAAAGAAAATACAATAAATGAGTTGCGGTTCTAGACATACCGGTTTCCGAGGAGGTTCGTACTGTCCGACATCATACCCTTTGAAGAACGTAGTTGTACATAACCCTACATTGAACTATGTAGATAGTTATATTATTTTAAGACGGTTCAGTGTAACAGCGTATTATTTTGAATATCAGTAGCGTAGCGTAGGGGGGGGGGGGGGGGGGCAAAGGGGGGCCCGGGCGGCACTTTGCTGGGGGCGGCAAATTCCCTGTCGTTGACTTAATATTAAAAAGACTACAATCGGGAAAATAATTATAGTCAGTTGAGTTTGAAACTCAATAATTTTTTTTTTTAATTTAAAAATATGAAACGCTCTTTCATTTATAGACTATATGAAGTTTTTATATAAAATATTCATAAATTTTTATTTAAAAATGATTAGTTTAATTTTATTACTTTTTTAATGTTTATGCGCATGAACGCATTGTGTGCTTTAACAATAAAAATTATTAAAATTAAACTAATCAATTTAAAATAAAAAAAAAAATATTCTTATTTTATATTAAAATTTCATTTTGAGTCAACATACCAAATTTCAAGTTATTAATAGTAGCTGAGATCTAACACTTTTACTTTTTTAATTATAAACAAAATGTAAACAAATCGAAAAAAATAACGTAATTATTCACAAAGCTCATGGTTACAAAATATTAAAATTTAATTTTTTCTATTCGTATTGGTATTAGGCATTAATGAAGTTTTATTTTTTTTTGTGTGTTTCTAAGAATTTTTAATTTAGAAGTGGGGGGGGGGGGGGGGCGCCAAATTTGACATCTGCCCCGGACGGCAAAACCCTACGCTACGCCACTGTTGAATATGTGTTTTATTAAGTAAGTATTCTTTATAAAAAGTAATATCATTGAAACATTGAAATATCATATTTCAGTGAAGTTCTCAGATGAGTTAAAACAGCGATCTCTTTGTACTGAAATGGGATATCATCAAAGCTAAAACATTGTTTCGACGTTTGGCAATGCGGGTTTCAAACTATTTTAATAAGAATTCCATAATATGCTATTTTTAGTAAAACATTATTTTCCTACTTTTGGATGTAAATTGTAATTATGAAACAAATTGTTCTAATTCGTTCAAGGGTGTGTTTTATAAATCACCTTTATACATGTTAATCAAATTTAAATCTCGAGCGGAAAAAAAATCTCATAAAATTGTTACTGGGCGCAGGGATGTTTTGTCACTCAAGCTAATCCTTCTTTGGACCTTTGGTTGTTACCATTGTTTTTAGTTTTAGTTTCATCACAATTGCAGTGATACAAACGAAACGACAAGTTATTCCTTGGAGTTGGAGGCAGACACATAGTATTTTTAAAATATATTCATATATATATAACAATATTTTCGAATTGTAAATTAATTGCGGTTTCAATTATTAATCTATCGGCATCAACTTTCGCTTGACAAGAAAATATTTGATTTTCTGCAAGTGTGTTTCGTAGCATATCTATGGCATTCGCTAAAAATTACCCTTGTCCTATTTTGAGAGGCGTGTTTTTGTCGAATATGATGTCATTACATGCATTTCTTTTAGAGCGACGAGTTCTTTCGATCGATTTTGTGCTGTATTTTTTGGTAACCATCAAATACTACATAAATGTTGTATCCATAATTGTTACGTAAATATCTTTTGAAGTGTTCACAAATAGTGCCGAAATTTTCATCCAATTGCCACTTGCATATATATATATATATATATCAGGGACCCGAACCGTAACGAAACCGTAACCGAAAACTGCACCGATATATGACTTTTTATGTAACCGTAACCGAAAACCGAAACCTATATGTTATTTCTTCAAGTATTTTAAAAAACCGGTATAAATATTGTACTAAACCGGAAATATCAACTTCATAAAGTAGAATGGCGATACTTGGTAAATCTGCTGTTCTAATATAAATTTTAAGAAATCGTATTTGTCATGTTTGACAAGATTTCAGTCACTGAATCAACCTCTCGGTCATTTATCAGAGACTTGCCCATGCAACCAGAACTACAGACGAGTATCGCTCTTATTGGAGTTCATAAATGTGGTGCACTGAAGGCTCTAGAAGGCCCTGACTAGGATGATTAGACGAATGATAAACTATCCTACATGGCTGAGCCATTTATCAAAAATTCTATGCTTGTGAGCTTGGCAAAAAATAAAAACAATTTCAACTTAAACAAAAAAAACCGAAACCGTAACGAAACCGAAATTTATTTGTTTATTTAACAGAAACAAAAACCGGTATATTTTCAATAAAAAAAACCGTTACCAGTAATGGAAATCGAATTTTTGTTAAATTAAAAACCGTTAACCGAAACCGAACCCCAAAATACTATATCATGCGCGTGTGTATATTCCACAAAAAAATCTCAACTAATGTGAGTACTAAAAACCAAATTTAATTCTTAAACAAATTGTACGTATTTCATTATTGTATTACAGTGTCCTGAGGACGGTTAAAAATATAAGCTTGACAAATTAAAAAAGAGTATACTAAACTTAAGCCTACAAATTGACTGTCAAACCCACTATCCAGTTTCCCTATATATATATATACAGAGAATTTATTTTAAAATGCAACATTATAAATAGCAATGCAGCACAGGAGATACCTCCAGAACACATCACAAATGGTGTCAATTCTTATTACGACCGACTAGAATATTGTCTCAATGTGAATGGGGGTATTTTTTTTTAACATTTATTACATGAAAGTTATGAATTTTTCTAAGCTAAAGTTTTTTGAGATGCGCAACATTCATGTTTTGATTTTTTGTTAATCGCATGTAGGCTAATTTATTGGAAATTAGTTTTGGTAATACAAAACTACAAATTTTGTATGTTGCATTTTAAAATGGACAAATATTACATTGCTGTCATTTTTTTACAATAGTGAGTAACCATGGAAATAATTGATTATATGTTGCATGTTAAAATAAATTCCCTGTATACAGGCTGTCCCAAATTTAAACGGCCAAACTTAAACCATGGATTAAACACTTAAAAATAAGGTCCCAAGTTCATTTGAGTAAATGTCGGGAAATGCTTCGTTTCAGAGATATTCCTGTTTTTCTTATTGTAGCAACATTACTTAAAAGAATCATCTTCGTAACAAAATATCAAATATTATTTTATTGAAGTGTGATATAATGATTAAATTAATTATAAATGATTTGGTTATTATCTAATTTCAATACTAAAATTAGTTTGTTACACTGATTTGTCGGTGGAAAAATAAAAATCTGTTGTGGCCAGCACAAAACCTTCCGTCAATTTGATGTATTTTGTACATATCCTATACCAAAAGTTCCTTGAAAAAGATTCTATATATCCTGTATCATTGTAACAAGAACACACTATTTTTTACATAACCATACTGAAAGTTCCTTTGAAAAGATTCTAAAATCTAATAAAATTTTAAAACGAATACGAACGTACATTATGTATTGCACTTAACACTTCCTCCTACTTCAACTTTTCCCTATTTTATTAGAAGTCGCTGTTTCTTACTCTTCTTTTCTACTCATTCCTGTCCAAAGCACCTTCGTGACATAGGTCTTTCTCTCTCAAATCTTCTGCTATACAGTCCTTCCATCTTCTCTTTTGCCTTTCTCGTACTTCTGGCATTATAAGTTCCTATCTTGAGGCGAGGCCGCAAATGCAAATCACTGGCGAGGGACACTCTGTCACTTACATCACTTTCAGGTCATATACTTTCCACTTTGGTTTTGCACTTGATACTGACATCTGTCAATTAGAATTTTTTGAATATACATATCTGCTGTTTCCATATTTTTTTCAAAGCAGACTGATTTTTGAAAGTTAACCTCTGTTAATCTCTCTATAACTTTATATTTATTGAATATGAAGGAAAATGTATAATCAAATCTTACAGAGAATAAAATTTTCTTTCATATTAATGATCATAAAATGTTGAAAAATGATATTTAACTGGGTTTTTTCCAGAAAAACTGTTAAGATCTTCAAATAAGGGTACTTCCGGTTGACCAATTATAACCAAAATCTAATCAGCTCTTCATATGGTTGTAAAGAAGAGGAATACGAAAGAATCATAATTTTTAGAATTGTAGTTTTGGAGTTATCGTCGGAGAAAAATTTGTCACACACACACACACGGACACACAGACACACACACAGACACACACACACACATACAGACATCAATGTAAAATTAGTAAAATCGTATTCTAAGGATCTTAAAACGTGCTTATTCATTGAAAACTCACAACCGAATTTTTTGACCAAAAACAATACCTTCCTTTTGACGGAAGGTAAAAATTATCATTGAATTCAAACAAATTTATTATTTACAATAATCTAATAACATATCATAATCTACTATTTTTTTATAACATTTGTTCAAAATGTTCACCTGCAGCATGCAGACAGGCACGACAACGATCTACCACTGCATTGGTTGCTGCTTGACATTGCTCGGGAGATATGGTTTCACAAACTTGAATAATTTTTCTACGTAGAGTGTCCAAATTATCTATCGGTTCATCATAACCTTTTTGTTTTATGGCACCCCAAGCAAAAAAATCTAACGGTGTTAGATCGGGCGAACGTGCTGACCACGGTACAGGTCCTCCCCGGCCAATCCACCGTTGTGGATAATGAAAATTTAACCACTCCCTTGGTTGTCTCCCATAATGTGCAGGGCAGCCATCCAACTGTAGCCAAGAGTTTCTTCTTACTGCTAAGTTAACTTCTTCCATTAAATTATACAAATCATTATTGAGAAAATTGTAGAATCTCTCTGAATTTAAACGTGGAGGTAAAAAGAAAGGGCCTACTAAAGTGTTTCCAATAATACCCAGCCAAACATTACAATGAAATTCATATTGGAAATTGTTCTCTTTAATTGCATGAGGATTTTCATGTGTCCAAAGATGAGAATTTCTTTGATTTAAAATTCCACGCCGTGTAAATATGGCTTCATCAGTCCACAAAATGTATGAAGGGAACTGAGGTTCATTATTCATTTTATTTAAAAACCAATCACAAAATTCTCTCCTTCGCCTCAAGTCTCGCGGTAATAACTGGTGTACTTTTTGAATATGGTACGGATGACGTCCATCTGATTTCAGTGTTCTCCACACTTCCATTCGGCTTGAATTTAATACTGCCGAAGCACGTCGGACACTTGTCGATGGATTCTCATCAAAATGTTGTAATATCATTACAGCTCGTCTTTCGTTTTGTAAAGGCGCAAATACACCATCAGCACGTGGCACAGAAGCAAACGAACCTGTATCTCTAAGTCGCTGAAATGTTTTAGAGAAAACAGTCCTATGTGGTAATCTTCTGTTAGGGAATCGTCGCGAATATTCACGACGAGCCCTATGCGTACTACCATTACAAAAACCATAAATAAATACCATGTCGGCATATTCACTATTTGTGTAAAAACGAGGCATTTTGTCCAATAATCACAAGCAAACTAAATGTTGCATTGAAATTAGATAATAACCGAATCATTATAATTAATTTAATTATTATATCACTACTTAATAAAATAATATTTGATATTCTGTTATGAAGTTGATTTTTGAAGTAACGCTGCTCCAATAAGGAAAACATTAATATCTCTGAAACGAAGCATTTCCCGACATTTACTCAAATGAACTTGGGACCTTATTTTTAAGTGTTTAATCCATGGTTTAAGTTTGGCCGTTTAAATTTGGCACACCCTGTATATATACCTATACAGGGTGTCTCAATAAGCTTGCTCACTATTGGTAACTTTTTTATTTGAAGAGGTACGAGGTTGGTTAAACGAGCAAAATTGTGCCATTTTATATTAGAAAATTGATCATGTAAACAAAATAAAATTTGTGTCAGCGGTTCTCAAAATTTGGGACAGAATATATATTTTTTAAATGGAACCATATATTTATTATTATCTTATTGGAAAGAGTATTTTTTTCTCTTTCCAATAAGGCAATGTTGTTTATGTACAATTTTTTCAAATAAACGAGTTATTTACGGTTAAAAATTTAAATTTTGTAAACTATTTTATTAGTTTTTTAGTCAAGTAAGCTATGGAAACAATTGATTCTTTGTTTGTTTGACGTTTAATAATTTCTCCCGTAAAGTTTTCTGTGTTTAATAATGTTTAATAACTTTACAAATGAAGAAAAGTTATATATGATTGTGCTATATGGAAAGTTATATCTAGACACCAGTTACGTAGAACGATCGGCTCTCTTTCCAAAAGAGTTTAAATGTGCGAAAGAAATAATTGCTTTCAATTTCAATATTTTCTTTGTTTTGTTATTACTGTAAAATAAATTAATAAAATAATAATTTTATAAAAGACAATTGTTTCCATAGTTTACTTGACCTAAACTAATAAAATATAATTTTTATTTTTAAACGTAAATAACTCGTTTATTTGAAAAAATTGTACATAAACAACATTACCTTGTTGAAAAGAGAAAAAAATACTCTTTCCAATAAGATAATAAAAAATATATAGTTCCATTTAAAAAATATATATTCTGTCCCAAATTTTGGGAACCGCTGACACAATTTTTATTTTGTATACATGACCAATTTTCTAATATAAAATGGCACAATTTTGCTAATTTAACCAACCTCGTATCTCTTTAAATAAAAAAGTTACCAATAGTGAGCAAGCTTATTGAGACACCCTGTATATTATATCTAAATTTTTATTTTGTTCATCTTTATAATACTTTGCTTGCAAATCACACACAATCAGCAAAATTCTATGTCAAAATTGCGAAATAGTGTGCAATCAGAGGACGAATAAAATAGATCAATTATACAGGTGGTTGATTTTTCGTTGTTCAGCTTATATCTTCTGAAATATTAAAGATACAAAAAAAAAGTTAAATACAAAAGTTGTTTAATACAACCTGATCTATAATTTAGCATAAACAATTTTTTTTCAAGGCCTACCAATTTTTTGGAAAAATGTTTAACTTTAAATTTTTATATGGAACACCCTGTATATTTTGAGAGAATAGGATTCTTAATAAATTTCTCTTTACAATGATGTGTAACAAGTAAGGATTTACCTTTAAATTATGTCCTATAAAGCAAATAAAAATATGATAAAAGTAAGCTATGATATTCTATTGTTTATACCTGTCACACATGAACATTGGCTACGTAGGGTTTTCCTTTGAATAAAATTATGTTTAATGAAGCAAGTAATAGAATTACTAGCATTGATGATTTACAAAATTATTAATACTTTTATTTATGACAGATGTTACTGGTATAAACAATAAAATATCACAGCCTACTTTTATCGTATTTCTATTTGCTTTATTAGACATAATTTAAAGGTAAACCCTTATTTGTTATACATCATTGCAAAGAGAAATTTATTTAGAATTTTATTTCGTAAAAATATACAGGGTATTCTATTTAAAAAATCAAAGTTAAATATTTTTCTGGAAAATTGGTAGGCCTTGGATAAAAATTGTTATGCTAAATTATAAACCAGGTTGTATCAAATAACTTTTCTATATATGTTTTTCTTGTATCTTTAATATTTCAGAAGATATAAGCTGGACAATGAAAAATCAACCACCTGTATTTGTTTAAATCAAATATAATAATAAACCTTTCTTCACAAATTATTTTTTATTTTCAATATGTACATTTCGATTGCAATGCAATCATCGTCAGTTGTACTACAATAATATAATAAACATAATATTTATAAATATGTCAAAATTATTTAAAATTTTTATGTCAGTCACAATATTTTTATCTTTGATTTAAATTATATATCTTCACGTATACTCAAATAATTATAACCTGTATTTGTGTTTATTTGTTATTATTTTTAGTTTTGTACGCTATTTCTTCAAAAACATTGAATATAATTTAATAATATGTACTACTTTGTGTAAAGAAATATTATGTTGTTCTAAATAGTCATATTCTTTTCTTTTGTCTAGCGCCGCGCGCTTGGTCATATGAATATTGGTGCGCCCGCTCGAGGGTTGAACTTATGAATGGATTACCTTACCTACTAAATGATTTCATGCGAAATCGAGCATAAGTAGATTTCTTGCAGTGCTTTTGTTGAAAATGACGTTTACCACTAGCACTGTAATAATATATTTTTTCACTACTAGCCTACGAACCCACTATTATTTACCTTTATTTGACACGAGAAATTGTTTTTCACTACCGCTTGCTTGTAACCATGGTAACCTAGGTCAATAATAATTTATTATTAACCTAGGTCTATAATGCAAACTGTCACTTTTCAATCAAACTCAAGCCTTCAAATCCAAATATTATTTAACTCATTAAACTCAAGAAAAGTATATAATTTAAATTTGCCGCTTAATTTTGAATTGACCTACGCTGCTGCGTCGCCTCGCCTGGCCGCTGTGCTGTTTTCGTGAAGTGTAATAAAACATGTATAGATGTAGTTATGAATAAATCACTATTTTATTGTATTTGTGCATACATTTCAATAGATTTATTAAAAAAAAAATAAATAAATTACGCTGCTGGCTGTAACAGCACAAAGTATTTTTTTGAATGAGCGGAACATCAGATATAAAAACAAATGCAGCCTACTTCTTTTGTGAATATTAACAAGTAACGTAATTATTCATGTCAAAGTGATTGTTGTTATCAATAAAATTTATGTGCTAGTAGTGAGAAAAATAGTATATAAACCACGGTTGAGAAGATCATTATTGACCAGGCGCCTTGTATCCCTCGGGCTTCGTCCTCGGGCTACAATCTTGGCGCTGGGTGAGTAATGATTATCTTCTCAACCCAGGGGTATAATATAGTATTATGTAAAAGAGTTAGCTATTTTGAAATATATTAAACATTGGTCGCTGTGCCTAGCGACCTAATAAAGGAACTGCAGCTGGTCTTGATTTCGTTTATAATGTCCCTGTTGTGATAACAGAAATGGTTAGCATGGGGTTTATATATATATATATATATATATATCGCAGACAGATTGTAAAACCCGCATTTTAATAAAACGCGGGTAAAACGACGGCAAGTCTTCGTTGACTTTAGCGATGTATTGCATTCTGGCTAGTATATTTCTCTAAATAAAACAACAATAATCTAACCTAACGCACAAAAGACACGCTTGGAAAACTTGGTCCTAGTTTTATGAGTAAAATACGCAAGGTTGCCGACTCTGGCATACCTACCTATACAGTCTTAAAATTAAATTAAGAAAATATAAATAAAATAAAAATTCGGAGACATACTCCATTTTTGTGTAATTAATGTAAAAGTAACACGTTTTATTTACTACAGTTATATAAATCGAACTGAAGGTATTCAGCGGATATTGTTTTTTTATCATAAACAAAAAAATTCCATGACGTCGTATACTGCTTGTTCCTTTGCAAAAACGCAGAGTGATATTAAGATCCGTGAAGTTAGCACCAAAAATGTGAGCGCAAATTCTGCAATTTTACCAATAATTAGCGCCTAATATGCGCCTATTTGCGCCCTAAAAAATTTTGTTCTATCTTTATTTACTTAAGAGAGATTAACAATTAATTATTTTTGGTGCCAACTTCACATCAGCACGAAAAGTACTAGGTAACATTCCTTTCTCTATACCAGTAATTAGCGCCCAATTTGCGCTCATTTGCGCCCTAAAATTTTTTGTTCTATCTCAATCCATTTACGAGATATTAACTACATTCCATTCGTTTCTTTATACCAATAATTAGCACAAATTTGCGTGCTAAAAATTTTTGTTCTATCTCATTTCATTTACGAGATATTAAAGATAATATATTTTGGTGCCAAGTTCACGCCAGCATCAAAAGTACTACGTACCATTCTTTTCTTTACGCTAATACTTTGCGTCCAATTTGCGCTCATTAGCGCCCTAACAATTTTCTTCTATCTCATTCCATTTACGAGATATAAACGATAATATATTTTGGTGTCGTTCAAGCCTGCACCAAAAGTACTACATATCATTCTTATCTTTGTACTAATAATTATCGCCCAATTTGCCCTAATTTAAGCTCAAAAAATTTTTGTTCTACCTCATTTCATTTACGAGATATTAATGTTAATATATTTTAGTGCCAAGTTCACATCAACACCGAAAGTACTATGTACCATTCTTTTCTTTGTATTCATATTTAGCGCCCAATTTGCGCTCTTTTGCGCTCCAAAAATTTTTGTTCTATCTCATTCAATTTACGAGATATATTTTGGTGCTAAGTTCACGCCAGCAACAAAACTATTACGTATCATTTTTTACCTCCCGCTATCCTTGGTAAGGGAGGTATAGGGATCGTGCTAAAAATTACATATCGAGATTTTAGTAAATGACCACGTTTTAAGGTCCCTAGAATCCAATTTTAACATTTTCACGATGATGTCTGTATGTGTGTATGTGTGTGTATGTGTAGGGATTTTGTCTTCACTCTAACTCAAATACTATCATTTGGAAAATTCTGAAACCTTGTATTTCCATCCCATTCTAATATGAAAAGAAGCCATTAGATTTTGGTGTAAATCGGATAACCGGAAATGGCACTTTACCTGAAGCTCATAATGGTTTTTCTTCAAAAAATACCATTAAATGCCATATTTTCGCATTTTATGTCTTATGAAAAAAGATTATTGAATTTTCTACTGGAATACATTAATACTTTTTCTATATATTTTACAGATAAATTTAAAAATAATTTTTTTTATTAGTCGCGAAGCCTAAGATAAACACAATAATTCCTTTGTTACACAGTTCATATTTCAAATAAATGTAACTGACAGTAAATGTCACTGTCAAAAAACCAATCACTTCAAATTAATAATAGTGGCATTTTAAAAAGAATATAATAAATAAAGCAATAGTTTTCTGCAATGGAACAGTTTACAGCGTTAGTAAATACGTAAGTATGTATTTAAATTAATAAAAATTCAATAGCGGGAGGTTTTGTGTTGGCCACATCAGATTTTTTTCTTTATACCAAGTATTATTGCTCAATTTATGCAATAAAATCTCATGCCATTTACGAGATATAAACGACAATATATTTTTTCTACTCCTATGCTTTAATATACTTATTAAGAATGTGTCATCTGTATTTAAATGACACTCATTATGATGAAAGGTCAGAAAGTATTTTCAACCACTACTAGATTGAAATGAATTTCATATAATAGAGCTTTTTTTGTAACCATAGCAACCATAATTTGTAAGCAGTACGCAGTACCTGTAAAGGCGCTGTGTGTAAATTGCATTTGTGTGTCTATTAACTGTCCATCTTACTATCTTACATTATATTTCCCGTATAGCGTCTATCCTGCTGCTATTAACTGCACAGAGTTCACAGAGACCAACAACAAACTAGTATCTAGTCTCCGTATTGAATTAATCACGATAACAAATAATTAAATTTACACAACAAGAGGTATTGGTATTGGTTATGAAGATTAAAAATGCATAGTTTTCTGGGAAACTATTGACAGATCATCTAACTGGAAATCAGGAAGTTCTGAATTCGAATTCCAGCCAAAGAATAAATTTTTGTAATTTAACTTTTAAGCATAAGTAATAATACTTTTTATGAGAATGTTAAAAAATCTGTTGTGGCCAGCACAAGACCTTCCGTCAATTCGATGTATTTTGTACAAATCCCATACCAGAATTTTCTTGGACAAGATTTTATATATTACGTAAAATTGTAACATGAACACATACTATTTTTTACAAATTCCATACCAAAAGTTTCTATAAAAAGATTCTATAAATCCAATAAAATTATAACATGAACATACTCTATGTAAATGCACTTCCTTCTTTCTTTTTCAGCTTTCCCTATTTTATTAGGGGTCTCTTTTTCTTACTCTTCTCTTCCACTCATTCCTGTTCAACGCATCATCTTCACACAGTTCTACCTCTCTCAAGTCTTCTGCGATACAGTCCTTCCATCTCTTTGGCCTTCTTCGTATTCCCCGCATTGAAAGTTCCAATCATGAGGCTAGGCTACAACTGCATGTCACTTGCTAGGAACACTATGACTTATACCACATCCTGATCCTATACTTTCCATCTTTGGTTTTGCATTTGACACTGACATCTGTCTTTTGTCAATTAGAATTTATATATATATATATATATATATATATATATATCTATCCGATTTTTTTCGCAGCCCTAGTCCTAATAAAAAATACAAGTTTTCGTCCTTGGTGCACCTCGAAATACGCCACCATCTTAGAAAAATAACGCAAAAATATTTTTTTTAAATTTTAAATTTTCAGATGTTTAAAATTTTAGAAGAATTTCATATGAGTTTAAGTTGTTTGTTAGTACGTAACTCGCAAATTGCTCACCGGCAAAAATCGCGAAATACATTATATGAAAGTTGCTTAATTCAAATTTTCAAACCGCGTTATCGTATCTTTAATAGAATCAAAATTGTGAGTGAAAAAATGCAAATTTATAGAAAACTGTTCACAAAAATTGTTTAAAAATCATCAATAATTTGCTTCTGTCGATGTCACGACGAATGTAAACTGTTATAATAAATAGTAAAACCTATTAGACTAAGTTTGAAATACACAATATTGTTTGTTTTTTAAGTAATATAAATTTCTTTCATAAATTTCTATGAGAAAATGGACAAAACCTATTCCGCCATTTTACCCAATTATTTGCGGGAGGTTCCCATGCTCCGAATTCCTAAAATTTTTGTTATGTTATTCAACGCATTTTTCTGGACAAGATTCAGTAAAAAAAACTTTTATTGCAATTTATTTGGGGTAAAATCGTAAATTTCCTGCACTTTAAACCTCTTTATAATGAAAAAAGTTATATGTATAGTAATAATAATAAATAATTTGTAAAAAATATATAATAAAATATGATCCAAATGAAATAAAATGACACAAACGAAGCATTAAGAAAATTTTCAAAAAAATTCTGTGTTTGAAGCGTTGGTCGCTTTCTATTAGTTATAGAAATATTTTAGATAACAGTTGTGGGGAATTTTATTCGCAACACGTTAAAGAATAACTATTTCTACCCAGAGCTGTGCACAAGTACAAGAAAAAAGGATTTAAGTACAAGTACAAGTACTTTGCTGCAAAATGTACTTAAGTACAATTACTTTCATTTTGAAAGTATTTAAGTACAAGTACAAGTACAGTACTTGTACTTGCAATTTCAGGTATAAGTACAAGTACATTTAAAAAAAAAGAAAATTAAAAAAAAAATTAGTATATTTTTATTTGACTTTATGAAACATAAATAAATGGTTTATTATTTAAATGTTTTCGTTATCGTTCGGAGACTTTTTTGTCATGAAATTATGAATACTTTCAATATTTACCCAATAAAATAAATAAGTACATTATTTATTTATTTTTTATTAAAGTAATATAATGCTTTTCATTTTGGATTATAAGAAAATCAATATATTATATTTTAGACTGGTATTTTTCGTAAAATATTTTGAAACTATTGTAGTACGGAGACTTTCGTATGACTGTATATCTAATAATTCAATGAAAAATATTAAGAGCCTGTACATTCACCGAAATGAGTATTTTTTCTACGGAACTGCGGGTTTCAAACAAAAAACTAACATTAAATACAAGTTGTTAATTAATTTTTATAGATATTTACCTATAGATAGTGCAAGTACATTACACACGTACACACCACATTTAGTAAAAGGTTTTATTTAATTTACGAAGAAAATAAAGTCTAAGAACAACAACTAATAGCATGGAATACATCCGCAGTTTGATCTGCAAATGAAATTATTTTATTACTTAAATAATACAGCGCTTTGCTTAGTTCAAAAATACGAGACAAACTGGATATATTTTTTCTACTGCTTAATTTTGCAGGTTGAAACGTGTAAAGCAAAAGTACTTGTCCATGTACTTGTGAACACACAAGTACAATTCCAAAAATATTGGACTTAAGTACAAGTACAATTACACATTGAAAAATTGTACTTAAATACAAGTACAAGTACAAGAAAAATGTATTTAAGTACAGTTTAAAGTACATGTACTTAAGTACATGCACAGCTCTGTTTCTACCCTAATACTTACTGTTGAAGAGATATTTTGAAAAAAAAAAAACGATTTTTCACAACCCACATGCATAATATTATATCAAAAAATCAAAAATACCTGATCTTTTGTTGAATAAATCCTTATTTTTCTACCCAAAATCTAATCAGCTCTTCCCAGGAATGTCAGATTGAGGAAACTGCAGTTAAATATTTTTTAAGTGTCTTATAGTATTTAAGAAACCATGGTTCCAACACACACACACACACACACACACACACACACACACACACACACACATACACATACATACATACACACACACATATACACACGTCATCAAGATGGCGGGCGATGTAGATGTAGATCTTATCAAACAAAAACAATAATTTAAAAACAATTTTGAGTGTTTTAGTTCTGTCAATCGTTTATGGATTATTTTAGAGAAAAATACTTCAAATAGCAGTTGTAGAAAAATTAATTGTGCACCACTTTTATTTGAAGTATTTTTTTCTAAAATAATCTATAAACGATTGACAGCGCTAAAATACTGCTAGTCATCTCCTAGCTAATCACCCTTAATCACTTGTTCATACTACCACCCAGTAAAATTAATAATGAAACCGTGTTAAGGAGAACGTAGTAATAATATATGTATTTGAATCTAATAAAATTAAGGTTTGTAAAAAGAATATATTTTCAATCATACATAAAAATTAGAAGCACAATTGATTTCCTTCATTGTTTTCCAGAATATGGGTTTGAAAAGATGCGAGTACTATTTTGATTTTTGTTAAGTGTTTCTATTAGTTTTGTCAATATTTGTGAAATTTATTTTGTGTATGATGTATTTGTTAAATGTAAAATAAAAATTGTTATGAGTGAATGTAAAAATATTTGAATATAATGATTGCTTTATTTATACTGCATGGTTAAATATCCAGCGGGAGGTTATGGGATGGCCACATCAGATTTTTTTTGTTAAAAACGACGGTTCGAAAGCAATACAATATTATATAACAAAAAAATAGATATGGAGAGAGGTATTGTGCTGGCCACAGATTTTTTTTTTATTAATAACTGACCTATAAAAAATTATTGTTCCTTCATGATATTAGGCGCTAATTATTAACAAAATTTCAGAATTTGCGCTCACATTTTTGGTGCTAACTTCACGGATCTGTGGTACTAGATTTATAATTTTTATTTAAACTATTAAAAGATATTATTGACTATCCCGTACTGCTGAATAATATGTAATTCAATAAAGAAGTGTGATTGGAGTTCCGTGTTATTTTTCTAACCATTATCAACTCCTCAGTCAATTATCGTTCAATATTTTTAATATTAATATTTTCATATTTCACTTTAATTTAAATATGTATGAATGATGTACTGTCTCTGACAACAGTGTGATAAATTTTGTTTAAATTATTTACTACTGCAATATTATTGAGATTTTGTCCTGTTGTGTGGCTCGTTTTACAAATAAATAAATACGTTTAAAATGAAAATAATTAATTACACTTAATTTTAATAAATTTGTATTTATTTGTATGTGTAATATTATTTCTATCCTAAAATGGGGTCATCTCACATTTTCTGAATTATTTTTTTCTTGAAAGAATAAATCAAATATATGTACATAGGTGTATGTTTTACACTTCACAAAAATTTAGAATCGAGCTTTACCGGTTTATATTGAAACTATGATTGTTTGGTAGTTCTTTTAGAAATACAAAATAATAAAAATCTTCTCAGTTGTATACTCTTCTGTCACCTGTTACAATTTTAGGTTAGATTATTGTTTTCTGTTTAAAACGACTAAAATGGAAATTGTGGAACGTAAATGTGTGTGCGTGTGTGAGAGAAATATCTTTGTGTGGGTATGAAGCGACGTTACAAATTAGTCAGTGTTTACAACCGCGAAAGTTTATTAGCAAATTTGAGAATGAAAAGTCGCATATTTCAAATTATTTATATATATATATATATATATATATATATATATATAAATCTACATTTTTTTAAAATGACGTCATTATGTGAAGTCATATTTTTGTGGTGGCAGATTCTACATTTAGTTTCCCTATGCTTGAGAGGCACTTTAAGATGCTAGCAACATTGGAATAAGTTAAATTTTTGCTTTATACTTTTCATTATTAAATTTAATAAGATTTTGTGAATATTTTTTTCTTTTATATGTAAAATGAATTTTGTACATGATGTTTACAATTACATATTCTTGTCCTAATGTTAATATTTTTTCTTTGCAGCCCAGATATTTGCTAACGTCTTTAGCAAGTAACGATTTAGCCATGGGATTACTAGTGACTCCTTTTGCGATTGTACCGTCTCTACGCCACTGTTGGCCTTATGGGGAACTCGTGTGTCAAATTCAGGTAAGATAAATAAATTGGAATTCTAGGAAAAAAGTAAATTATAGACTTTACTTTGACTTGACACTTTGGCCAAGCTAACAAACGTAAAACATAAAAAAATATTTTACGTCCAGTAGACTCCTCAACTTTTCAAATGGAAATCTATGTTGGGTGGTCCTTTTAACATGGGATTCTACCACATGCATGTATTTGAGTTCTGTTGTTATGTCATTACTCTTCCTATAACATTCCAATTAGTATCCTTACAAATGAATGCGAATTCAAAAGATAGAGTACTCGTCAGCTAAGAAAAAGCCATTTGCGTCATCAATAGATGCGCGAAGCAATGACGTAGTAATGACGTATATATAGCTTCATAGATTTTATAGGCAGTGGCGTGCCATCTTATTCTTTGCCAAATAGTGAAAGCGCACTTCAGTTGTTATTTTTTCTATTTATTTTAGTTGATTATCACAAATTATTGATAAATGACATGTAAATTTGCTAAAGAGACATTTTTAAATACCTGTTCAGTGCGTCTGCTTTGATTTTCATTTAGGAAGCGCATTAGGCCATCACACGACGGAATTTTATATTATTTTAGTGCGAGCCGATATTTCGGTCTCTCAACTAAGTTGATAATTAAAAACTTAATCACCCCTATTCTGTAAGAAAGTTGCCAAATCTTAGCAACATTGCTATTGACTATTTGCTACAGCAATGTTGCTTAGAGTTAGCAACTATGTTACAGAATTGGGGTGATTGTCTTCGTAACAAATAAAAAATATAGCATTGAAAATTGTAGTTTAAAAAATTACTTCAACTCCTTTTTTTCGTCTATTTCAGGGAACTTTATAAGCAACTTTTGTTCAAAGATTGAAATATCGCCCCTCACTGTACTAACAATACCAATAATGAAATTGATTAAACTGTTGTTATATCACGTACGCAAAAAACCCAAAAAACACAAACGACTTGACATAAAAATATTTCATAATCACTCGATAAGGCAGAAGTAAACTGAAATATAACTAAATTAACAAATTGTTGTACTATTTATACCAAATACTTATCCCTTCTCTACTCAAATCTTTAATTTTTCTCTGTTTGAAAACTTATGGAACATCATTGCGCTGTACACAACTACATAAGACAGTTAGATTCAGTTAATCTTTTGGACCTAATGGATAAGACTGTAATTACATAAGTAATCCTAAGTCGGTGTAATGTAAAATTTCAGTTGAATTACATCTTTGATCTCTTCTGGTATTAACTTTAATCTTTTTCGGATACAGCATATGGGTAAATTGTTTGTTAGAAATTAATCTGCAAAGCATAGTACAGTTTCTACATTTGTTCTTAATACATTTATATTTAAACCTAGAAATATGTTGATTAATCATATGATACTTTAAATGATACATTTTCATTAGAACTAAACGGCAGAACATAACATGAACGCTACTGGCGTATCCATGAACAAGGTATCCCGTTGCTATGACAACCAAGGGCAATGACAAAAATTGGTTTCTGCGCTGATGACGTAAATGGCTTTTTCTTAGCTGACGAGTACTATACCTAATAGTGGAATTCCATATCCCGGGTGACTTTCTTAATTTTATTGTTTTTATTTGATATTTATATGAAACATGGTTGCCTGCTTTATTTCAGAATTGTTGTTCTTATCCTTTCTTGCTTTTTATTGTGAACTCCTCCGGCTTTGCATTACTGTTGATTTCGTGTTTTATTGCCGTATTGTTAATACTGTTGCAACTATGTAGTTAGTATACCTGAAAAAAAAAAAAAAAAAAATCCGAAAGCGAAAAAACCTTCAAAGGACTATATACATAAAATATACCTATTAAATTTAATGCTTTCTTTACTTATTATGAAGGCGAATATAATGCCGATTATCTCAATCCTCTTATATTAAGGTGAAGTGTTTCTTTATTCTATTGTTCAATTTTGATTTACCGTCTTGTTTACATTGGTATAGTAATTGGGTTAGTTGTTTGTACCATAGTAACTTGCAAGACATTATTAACCTAGTGTAAACCCTATAGAACAGTACTAGTACCAGTACTTGCACAAATAATCAGGACTGGCAAGTGGATAGCCTCCCAGACTATCTACTTACCACTTGCAAAGCCATTGTTCTTCCCCCACCAGCGTATTTGATACTAGCCTACTAGCTTGTATGTCTACTAACCAATGTAAATATTTGCAAGCTAGTGCCAGTAAATTTCTGTTTTGTACAGAGTTGAAAGGTGTATAGTTGCCGTTTTTGATTAAGAGAGTTTGTGGAACTGTATCCGAATTTCCTAACCTAAACTCTTTTTGAATGACATTTTTTTCTTTCTCAATCTTTCTAATAAGTTCTTCAATCACAATTTGTGTAATTCGCTCAAATATTTCTTTTAACTTTTTGTTTTAGTATGACGAGAAATTGTGAACAAGGTGTCTCATTTTCTATGTTTTTTTAGGGTATCTCGGGAAATATTAATGATAGAGCAAAATCGTTTGCACATTCCAGGGTCAACTTTTTAAAAAAAGTTTAATAGTCACCACAGGAATTTTCGATCTCTTTTTGTTTCTGAGCTACAGGCAAAAACTTGTTTTACGCTCATTTCGAAAATATCTCATAACTTATTTATTATGGTAGTTAGAGAAAAATTATTTTAACAAATTTTGTACCGTTTTTTAGGCAAATGAAAATGTCGTAATTAGATTTTTTGAAAACTTCATAATTCTTGAGATATAACACAAACTTATGATTTTTTAAATGGCAACCTGTATTTAAAATAGTCTCATCCTTTTGCATAGTTTATAAGCTTTTCAATGATATATAAAAAGTCTACATTCTTTTGTTTTACACTTGAATAAAATATGATTTATTATTTTTTTAGGATGAAAATATTAAAAATTATTGAGAAACAAATGAAATTTGTTTATTTTGATTCCATATCTTCAATTATTTTCGGATTAGTTAATTTTTTATTTATCGACGTCTTTGACACAATTCAAAAATAATTGGTTTAATATGCTTTTAAAGTAAATAAATTAAAAAGATGTAAAAAACTGAAGCAAATAATATTGGAAATAAACGAATGACGAATTATAATAGTTTATTTCATTTGTTTCTTAACAAGTTGACTGCCATGGTATATTTTGATGTTTCTGTTATGGGGCCATTTATTGCAATAACTTTAGGACTTACAGCGATAACATACCGTACTTGTAAAATCTCAATATCTTAATTCGTTTTTGAGTTATGAACAATTAGGTGTGCTGGTCCCATGGGACCAGCATGGCGCAGCAAGTGTCAGTTTTATCTACTGCGCCGCTGGTCCTATATGGTAAGTCAGGTAAATCTAACTTTAAATTTTTGTATATGAAGCAGTGGGTATTTAAAGTTATTACCTAAGGTAAAACAACGTGTTTCGGATTATCAAGGTATTGTGACACTCTAGTATCTTGTTTTTGCAGTAATTATAATAAATTAGATAATCACCACTATTCTGTAATTCAATCGATAACATTTATCGATCGATAATAAATTGTAGCCAATAACTTTAGTAGACATTGAATAAAAAATGAAACTGACAGATGATACATTTATTTCTATTTGTCAAAAATTATTGTCGATCGATAACTATTATCGATTGAGTTACAGAATAGGGGTAAATATTAGTTTTCATCTTCAAATTCTTTCATATACATTCTAGAAGTTTTTATATAATTTATTTGCATATTATATTGTACAGAGGCTCATTTTATTTTTATTTTATAATGTATAATAGTAAATGTATAAAAATAATTTGTTATTTTATTTATGTGGGACCACACTTAGTGTAAAACAATTTTTTAAAAATATCTTTGCAGATTATTCATCTACCTGGCCATGCTCATCCGATTCAATACATATTTCAGTATAAATTCAGACCTGCGGCCAGCAGTGCAAAAAAATTTGTGCTGGTCCCATGGGACCAGCGTGGCGTGGTAAGGAAAACCAGTGCTGGTCCCATGGGACCAGCGTGCCAGTCAACGTGTTAAAACATTAATAAATCATCTTTTATTCATGTGTAAAACAAAAGAGTGTAGGCTTTTTATATATCATAGAAAAGCTTATAAAATATGCAAAAGGATGAGACTATTTTCAACACAGGTTGCCATTTAAAAAATCAAAAGTTTGTGTTATATCTCGAGAATTATGAAGTTTTCAAAAAATATAATTACGCCATATTCTTTTACCTAAAAACCGGTACAAAATTTGTAAAAACATTTTTTCTCTAACTACCATAATAAATAAATTATGAGTTATTTTCGAAATGAGCGAAAAACAAGTTTTTGCCTGTAGCTCAGAAACAAAAGGAGATCGAAAATTCCTGTGGTGACTATTAAACTTTTCTCAAAAAGTTGACCCTGGAATGTGCAAACGATTTTGCTCTATCATTATATTTCTCGAGATACCCTAAAAAAACATCGAAAATGAGACATCTGTACATGCTCGATGTGATAGTCTTACTAGTACAAGTGGTCATTAATACTTTTTAAGTGTAGACATCCACTGTCTTGTGTCCGAGACAGTAGGCTAGCCAGGTTAGCTACTAGTACAAGTAACTAAGCTTAGTTACTACACCAAGGTAAACCCGCCTTTATTTTGGCCAGGCCCTTAATAATTTTATTACCCAATTGCACTTCCCTTTACTTCACCTCATTACACTTCACTCCTATATTATGAATATAGCGAAATTACCCAATCACTACAGCTCAATTCAACACATCCGTCTCCTACTGCGGTTGGAGCAAGACCTTGCCAAGGTAAAATAATAAACTATTATAATTATACCTTGTATATGAAATGTTAGGGTACCTATGTAGGGGATGCAAAATAGATAACTTTTACTAATAAACTCAGATACGGAAACGCACCATTTTTGAGTTACAAGCTCTTAAATGAGTAATTATCTATCATAATTTTAGTTGGCAATGGGCGATGGTCAGCTGGGCATAGACAACTGAGCGGTGGACAACTGGGTGATAGTAAAAAATGGGCGCTGAACGTTTGGGCGATAACAGCCCAATTCACAAAAAAGTTTAAGCTAATCCTTATTTTTGGATTAGTGAATTCTATTCTATTCCGTTATTTACAATTTAATTTTCATGATATTATCAATAAAGGTAGATACTAGGAATAGATTAGACTATATTTTAAGTTATAAACTGTCAAAATTAGAGTAGAATTCGCTAATCCAAAAATGAGGATTAACTTAAACTTTTTTGTGAATCGGGCTGTAAATTAATAGATGTGTTGAATTATAAAATTGTGCGTTAGGTTAAGTTATGTTACGGATTTTTTTAAAAAATCAGAGTATTATTTTTAACTATTTTTCTTGATGAAAAGATTCCACCAAATTGTATGACTTCCAAAGGTGTGAAATTTTTAAGTTTCTGTCACCCAGATGATCGTGGCCCATTTGACCATCACCCATTTGACTATTGCCCAGGGCGACTGCGTAGTTGTCCGTCCCTCAGTTGTCTTTTACCCGTTTTGTTCTCCAATCAGTCCCAGTGGGGCTGTGATACGGCTGTACTTAGCACGTAGCAAGGTGTGCGGCTATGTTGCAGTAGAATATTATTTTTAGCGGGGTATACGTTATACCAAACGGTTACCTTATATTACGTATAACCTGTCTAATGGGCTGATTGTGATGTGAAGTGTCTAAATAAGTTACTTTATAATAATGTTTAATTTTGGTAATCTGATGACAAATTTGATAAACTACTTGCTTAGCAAGTAATAAGCATTAAGCAAGAATGCTGTGCACATGCGCAGATTTATGCCCGTATTCGTAGTCAGTACTTCGCCTCAACGTATACTTGAGTACGTTTTGAGAACCAAATTTCGTTTCATAATCACCAGCTGTCACTGTAGTTTTGTTTCTTTATGTGAAAGATTGGATTATTATACAAACATGTGCTTCAAGAAAAGAACAAAAAAGAGACAATTACAAATGTACCTAAAATATTTGGAACAAGAATCGGTATTAAAACCTGGCAAAGTTACCTAGAATTCAAACAAATATTTCGCGAATTATTGAAGAATTGTATCTGAATTAAATAGTGGAAATCTAGAATTAAATTTTATTCTCATAACAAAAAACAACAAATTGTATTTTATTTTGAAAGATATTAAAATAAAAAAATATTATAGGTAATATTCATGCATTTTTTAGGATTTCCTTAATCATCTCTTATCGTCTCAAGTAATAATGCTACAATTTCTAATATTAAATTGTGAAATAATACTCGCGTCAAGCGATATACTTCTTAAAATATTATTAAAATATCTTTCAGAACTCATAATAATAATTGGAATAATACTACCTTTTTAGTTTAAGTTCTATATTGTTTATTAATAAAACCTAGCGTTTCGGCGCCATAAACTGGTGCCCTCTTCAGGGGAAATTGACATAAAAATGTGATAAAACAAAAACAACAAGTAACCAAGGTAACATGAAAAGTACGTCAATGTTACCTTTTTTATGTATACAATATGTAGACCTTGGACGGCGAACATGCATCTTCTCAGGAAAACTCTCCTTTTGCCAGAGGAAAAAACCGCCCCAAAAACAGTCAGAGAAATGATCTGTATAACTCAGAGTCGCTTTATCGGTAGCGAAATACCGTAAGTAATTTGTAAAAAAAAAATTAAAAATTATAATAAAATATGATCTAAATGAAGCATTTGGGAAAGTTTCAAAAATTTGCTCTGTTTGAAGCGCTGTAACTCTCTATCTATTGGTTATAGAAAAAAATGTATTAGATGAAAGTTGTAGAAAATTTTATTCTGAATAAATTAAAGATAACTATTTTTGCTCTAATGCAAATAGGTGAAGAGATATTTAGAAAAAACCGCTTTTTTGCGCCTCTTTTCCCAAGTTGGCGGTGCTTCCTGGATGCCCTCGAGGGGGGAAACTTCCATTTTTCATTAGGACCCTTAAATATATAATATATCTAAAAATTAGAAATACCCGACCTTTTGCACGGTAAATCTACCTAATCGGACTACAGTTCAAACGAAATGAATTTCTTAGCACTTTTATTCCAATTCCATGGTTATCACTACAAATGAGCAATATTTCTACGATTTCAAATTCAATTTTACAGGTTGCTAAACGTGTAAAATTAAATCTCTTACCATTTTCATAATAAACTTTATCTTCACTTTAAATTAAAATTAAAGTTGTGTTCGTTTTCATAATACAACTTTAGCACTTAGCGAGCATTCCAGCATTACTTTAAATTAAAGATAAAGTCTTAAAGTAAATTTTATTTAAAGTCTTAAAGTGAGCTTGTTTATGAAAACGGCCGTAAGTGCTTTAGGCGTAGAATATAATAAGCTACAACTTTTATTTGAAACATTCATGTTTAACATCTGTTTTCCCATGCTAAACGCCTATGGCTAGATTTTTAATTAAGGCACTATATATATATATATATATATATATATATATATATATATATATATATATATATATACTTTAATCATTCCTGTAGAAATAATTCTAAGCTTTCTGACTGTTACTTGATCTTCTCAAAGGCGAAACAGGAGACAGACAAAAAGCACAAGTGTGTCAGTTCCTGGTATCCTGTCTTGACTTTTAAACAGTATAGAGCTGCGAGATCTCAGACTCACAACTAGTTCACGACCACATCAGCACTGAAACGCCAGAGATAGTTTCACACGAAATTAGTCTAGTAATTAGCGAAAAAGTTAGAGCTAGGAACAGGAGATAAAACATTGTTTGGAACAATGAGTACAAAAGGAATCTGTGGTGAAATAGTTAGAAAAAAGAGTCCTCTGCTTTTTCTTCCACTATTCTTCTTTATTTTATAATAATAATATAATAATAATAATTTATTTGCTATAATAATTACAAAAATTCAATTGGCATGTCAAAACAATAAGTACAAAAATTATATAAATATATAGTGAAAAAAATCTAAATATTGCATACACAAATGTACAACAAAAATATAAATACCTACAATAAATAAATAAGCAGAAACATAAGTACAAACAAATAGTTATCAAAAAATTCGTCAATGGAATAAAAACATTTATGTATAAGATATTGTTTTAGTTTGATTTTAAAAGAATTTATTGTATTAGTAGCTTTTAAATCTTGTGGCATTAAAAATTTTGATTGGTATGTATGAAACATTGTCGTGTAAATTTTTTGTTCTGAATTTAGAAATATATAATTGTTGATGTTACGAATATTAAGAAACCCAGTAGCTTGTTTGATTGTTAAAAACAAAGAAGGATTTTTCTTGACAAAAAGCGCACAATGAAATGTATAAATACAAGGGAGATTAAGCAAATTAAGACTAACGAAGAGACCTCTGCACGATGTATGAGGAGAACATCCAATAATTGCCCTTATAACACTTCTCTGAGCTATGAATACATTAATGGCTTGGCTTGAGTTACCCCAACAGATTATACAATATGACAAAATGCTGTAAATGTGAGCAAAATAATACATTTTGAGCATATCCATATTTACACATTTACGTAAATGTCTTAGAACGTAACAAGATGTATTTAGTCTCTTTATAAGATGGTGAGAACGATTGGCCCAAGAAAAGTCATAATCTAAGTGTAATCCTAAACTTTTAGTTGTTGTATTGGGATTTATTGTTGTATTGTGGAGAGAGGCTGAAACATTGAAATTGTTGCCCTTTAACATGAACTGTACTAATTGAGTTTTATCGGCGTTAAGGACCACATCATTTTCTTTACACCAGTTATCCATTGTATCAATACACTCTTGTACTTTGCAATTAAGTTCCTCTGTGCCTGAAGATGAGATAATATCAGATGTGTCATTAGCAAACAAGCACACCACTGCATAAGTAAAAGTATCAGGGAGGTCGTTTATGTACAAAATAAATAGTAAAGGACCAAGAATACTCCCTTGAGGAACGCCTGTTGAAAAAAACTGCAAACCGGAAAAATATTTGCATGCATTAATTTTGACACTTACTACTTGAGATCTGTCTTGTAGATAATATTTTATCCAGTTCAAAGCATTACCTCGTATACCATACTCAAACAGTTTGTCAAGTAATATGTTATGATCTATAGTATCGAAAGCTTTGGCCAGATCAAAGTAAATTCCTGCAGTATGGAGTTTTATATCGAGACTGTCTAAAATACTACTCAAACTGAAAAAAGAGGCATGTGTAGTCGATTTGTTCTTACAAAAACCATATTGGTTAGGTGTTAAAATATTATTTAAATTTATATAATCACTCAAACGTGAGTACATGACTTTTTCAAATATTTTAGAGAATGCTGAAGGAATGGAAATTGGCCTATAATTTTCCATATAGCTTTTATTTCCTTTTTTATGTACTGGAGTAACCAATGCAGTTTTTAGTTGTTCGGGAAATATTCTGTTTTATATAAATAACTTTTTTATACTTCGATGTGTAAAGTTGATATTTTATACACTTCAAACAGTGTGTAAAGTAAATGATTTTCGTATTTTATTTACTTTACACATTACAGAGCTACCACCATCAATACACGCATGACATTTAAGTTGTCTTACCTAAATTTAGTTTTTTCAGTACATTCATGTTGGTAATACTGATTGACAACACTAAGAATTGCAGTATCCAACTTCAGATCTGTCAATTGTCAACTCGATATATGGTGTGTTGAAATTATTGTCTGTTAAATTTCTAATTTGTGTCATGAATGTCGTATAAAAAATATTGTGCCCCCGGCTTCGATGTCTTACAAGATATATTAGCAAACTAGACACAAGTCCGCACTGAATGACACAAAAATTTTGATAGTACCTCATTACGTCATTTTTGGCCTTTTTAAATTTTGAATATACTACCATGGCGTAGAGCCCCCGGTCCGATTTGTAAGACACGATTATTTTAGTATGGGAAGCCAATCCGAACCCTACCCCAAGGTCAAAACTTTTGTACCTTATCAAGTGACTTTTCCCCGTCTATATAGTTTTCAGAAGACATTCAAAACTCATTTTCTGTGATGATACGAATGCACTGACATACGCATTAAATTAAAAATTAAATTCATTTATTTTCTCGGAAACGCTTTGGTAAATTGATTTTGAAATATGTATATTGAGCTGTCATAGATAAACCTCGAATTTTTAGTATTTTAATTTTTACCTCCCGCTACCCTTGGTAAGGGAGGTATAGGGATCGTGCTAAAAATTACATATCGAGATTTTAGTCCCTAGAATCCAATTTTAACATTTTCACGATGATGTCTGTATGTGTGTATGTGTGTATGTGTGTATGTGTGTGTGTATGTATGTGTAGGGATTTTGTCTTCACTCTAATTCAGATACTATCATTCAGAAAATTCTGAAACCTTGTATTTCCATCCCATTCTAATATGAAAAGTAGCCATTAGATTTTGGTGTAAATCGGATAACCGGAAATGGCACTTTACCTGAAGCTCATAATGGTTTTTCTTCAAAAAATACCATTAAATGCCATTTTTTCGCATTTTATGTCTTATGAAAATTAAAGATTATTGAATTTTCTACTGGAATACATTATTACTTTTTCTATATATTTTACAGATAAATTTAAAAATATTTTTTTTTATTAGTCGCGACGCCCTTGTTTGCACTCTAACTCAAATACTATCATTCAGTAACTTCTGAAACCTTGTATTTTTACCCTATTCTAATAGGAATAGAATCCATTAGATTTTGGTGTAAATCGGATAAACGGAGATGGTACTTTACTTGAAGCTCATAATGGGTTTTCTTCAAAAAATACCATTAAATGCCATTTTTTCGAATTTTATGTCTTATGAAAATTAAAGATTATTGAATTTTCTACAGGAATATATTAATACTTTTTCTATATATTTTACAGATAAATTTAAAAATAATTTTTCTTATTACTCGCGAAGCCTAAGATAAAAACTATTCCTTTGTTACACAGTTCATTTTTCAAATAAATGTAACTGACAGTAAATATCACTGTCAGAAAACTTCAATCACTTCAAATTAATAATAGTGACATTTTAAAAATAAAATAGTAAATAAAGCAATAGTTTTCTGCAATGGAATAGTTTGCAGCGTTAGTAAATACGTAAGTATGTATTTAAATTAATAAAAATTTAATAGCGGGAGGTTTCGTGTTGGCCACATCAGATTTTTTTTTTGTTTTACCATATTGCAGTAGATACGAAATGTTATAAATGAGACCCATTTTTATTGAAATTTTGAGATGCATTAACTTCAAACTAATAAGTTATATCGTCAAATGCATACTTTTCAAAATACAGAAAAACTTACCATCAGCGAAGTTTGCATGCAGAAAAAATATCAAAAAAATATTAATATGTACGGATTGGATGATTATTGAAATGAAAGAAAAATATAAAAATAATTACATATAGCACCTCAATAACGTGCAATTAATTGTTAAAGCCGATGAAAGCGCAACTTTTTCAATTTTACTGTTCATCACATTTCATTTTAATAAAAGTTTATATAATTTATTTCACTACAATATTAGTACACAAATGCGTACGTGTAACAAAACATCGCTATTTGTTATTTTGTCCTTCTTTTTAATAATTTATATTTAGTTCATAATAAACGAGCAAATTTTTCATTTATTTAATGTTGAATATAATTATGAATTTATTAAATACTCGTAGCGATAGAATGAATATATAAAATGTAACAAAAATTTTCTTTCACTTATAATGCCGAAATACACGGTTGCCGCTTTGCTGTGCGCAGAATACGTATTAGCTCAGCCGAAGGCAGAAAATTGTTGAAATTGTAATGTTTTTCTGGCATTATATCGTTTGTTTTTTATTTATTTTTTAATAAACACGCTTAAAATATTTATTACTAACAGAATATCGAAACAAAATTTCTTAAAGAATAATATTAATCGAGATACTCTTCTGTCACTTTTTATTTAATTCATAGAAAACAACAAATTATACATGCTTCAAATTATAGTAAATAAATTAAAATTACAAGCAACATGAATTTAATAAACTGGTATCACTGATTAAAACATAATTTTACTTAGTCTGGTGTTTGAACGGTAGGTAAAAAATAGGTACTCCATATTACCCGTTGTTGGGTATAGCAATCTGTTTTGTACGCTAATATTGGTAATTATGATTTAATATTCGTATAGTGGCGGCACTTGAGGCTAGCGTGAAGAGTATACCATAGATGTCATTTTTGAGCATTTTTTTTTTTTTACTAAAACGCAATAAATCAAAAATTAATAAATAAATATGAATGTAAATGAATAGGCAATTAAAATATTTATTTATACTGACAAATATTTTGCTATTTTGTATATTTTAATTAGAAATATTTACGTAATATAAAAAAATAGTAAATCGAGATCTCGAATTTCTACTCTCGTCTCGTGCAAATCTCGAGGGCATTACTCTCGTCTCGTCTCGAGACGAGAATAAGGTTAATCTCGTCTCGAAAATTCGAGAAATTCGAGACGAGATCTCGAAACTGCGAGATCTCGCGGAATCACTATACACAGCTATATTCTGTAACACATACAGATTTTTTGATATATTACAGAACTATTTTGGAGCTTTCGTAAAAATTTTGTTTCATTATATTGTGCACATTACAATGAAAGTTATTACGTTTTTCAAACTCAGAGGACTTTACTTTTGAAACTAATAATAATAATTTATTTTTATAAGGTTGGTAGATAAGAATTTCAAAAATATCGAATGTCAAATATCATTAAATAAAGGAATACAAGCGAATGTTAAGAATTTTATTTTTGTATAATTTTAAATTTAAAACTAAAAATCAAAAGAAGAGAAGAAATAGAATAGTAAAGTTAGAAAGAAATAGACTATATTGTATGTTCTTGACTTTACTATTTTTACCTCCCGCTACCCTTGGCAAGGGAGGTATTGGGATCGTGCTAAAAATCTAATATCGAGATTTCAGTAAATGTTTTAAGGTCCCTAGAATCCATTTTTAACATTTTTACGATGATGTCTGTATGTGTGTATGTGTGTGTGTGTGTGTGTGTGTGTATATGTGTATGTGTGTATATGTGTTTGTGTGTATGTGTGCATGTGTACGAATTTTGTTTGCACTCTAACTCAAATACTATCATTCAGTAACTTCTGAAACCTTGTATTTTTACCCTATTCTAATAGGAATAGAATCCATTAGATTTTGGTGTAAATCGGATAAACGGAGATGGTACTTTACTTGAAGCTCATAATGGGTTTTCTTCAAAAAATACCATTAAATGCCATTTTTTCGAATTTTATGTCTTATGAAAATTAAAGATTATTGAATTTTCTACAGGAATACATTAATACTTTTTCTATATATTTTACAGATAAATTTAAAAATAATTTTTTTTATTACTCGCGAAGCTTAAGATAAAAACTATTCCTTTGTTACACAGTTCATTTTTCAAATAAATGTAACTGACAATAAATATCACTGTCAGAAAACTTCAATCACTTCAAATTAATAATAGTGACATTTTAAAAAGAAAATAGTAAATAAAGCAATAGTTTTCTGCAATGGAACAGTTTGCAGCGTTAGTAAATACATAGGTAGGTATGTATTTAATTTAATAAAAATTAAATAGCGGGAGGTTTTGTGTTGGCCACATCAGATTTTTTATTTTAAAAATCTGAAGGGGCCAACACAATACTTCCCGCTATTTAATTTTTATTAGTTTTTGTACATACCTAGATATAATTACTAACGCTGCAAACTATATTAAGTTTCTTTGCATATAAATATTGCTTTATTTACTATTTTTTTTAAATGTCATCTTTACGAATTTGAAATGATTAGTTTTTTTTTGCAGCGACATTTATCTGTCAGTTACATACATTTGAAATATGAACTGTGTAACAAAGGAATTATGTTTATCTTTAAAACATAGGCTTCGAGATTTATATATATATTTTTTTAATTTACCTGTCGAATATATATAAAAAGTACTCGTATTAATGCGTACCTGTAAAAAATTCAATAATCTTTAATTTTTATAATGACAAAATGCGAAAAAATAATATTTAGTGGTATTTTTTGATGAAAATCCATTATGAGTTTCAAGTAAAGTGCCATTTCTGGTTTCTCGATTTGCACCAAAATCTAATAGTTTCTTTTCATATTAAAGTAGGGTCGAAATACAAGGTTTCAGAGTGATAATATTTGAGTTACAGCGTTGACAAAATTCATACATACATAAATGGCAGCATTGTTGTTGATGGTGAAGAACTAACTAAGACCACCCAGTTCAAATATTTAGGTTCTGCCATTCGTTCTGACGGTGAGACTGCAGCCGACGCCAAAGCAAGAGTCACCGCTGCCTGGATGAAATGGCGTCAGATGACTGGGATCCTGTGTGATCGTAAAATGCCAGTTCATTTAAAAACAAAAATTTATAGAACGGTGGTGCGCCCCGTAGCCCTGTATGGAGCAGAATGTTGGCCATCTACAATACAGCATGAGCGAATACTTCATGGTATGGAAATGAAGATGCTTCGTTGGGCTCTGGGGTTTACTCGTTATGATCATATGACAAATATTTCCATAAGGAAAATTATGGGCGTGGCACCAATCACAGACAAAATGCGTGAAGCGCGTCTTCGATGGTATGGGCACGTGATGCGCAGCAAAGACGACTCAGTAGCCAAGATGGCCATGCAACTTGAGTTGAATGTTCAACGTCCTCGTGGTCGCCCAAAAAAACGCTGGATGGACATAATTAAGGACGATATGATTCTGGCAAATGTCAATCCTGAAGATGCACAGAATAGAACCCACTGGAGGAAAGCAATTAAAATAGCAGACCCTGCACCCCAGCGGGATTAATGCTTCGGATATGATGATACACGCATACAAACATCATCGTGAAAATGTTAAAATCGGATTCTAGGGATCTTAAACCCGGGTCATTTATCAAAATCTCAACATGCCGAAAGGCAAAGAAAGCACAAATAAAAAAAAGTAGCATAAAGAACTCATTTTATAATTGCCGATTATTTTCTTCGAAGGGTTCGATCACTTTCTTTTCACAAAATAAAATGACCATTATGACGTTCGTTCTTTAATATACTATTTTTGTGCCTCCGTCCGGTATAAGTTGTATTACATATCTCCAAATTGCCCGGAAACATTTATAAGGCAAGAATTAGCAAAATGTTTACAAATTTTAGGGCTAAATGTTTAATTACTGTAACTTAAATGACTACATTTTGTCATGTAATTAATATACTGTTATCTCAAATATAAGTTTCAACTTTAATGGCCAGTTGCATCGCTTATAGTTAACCTTTAACTACGGGTTAACAAAAAAGTGCGTATCGAAATTTTGACAGTAATATTTAACAACTCATTTGACATTTCATTTCGATACGATATTGTCAATTTAACCAAACGTTAAAATTTAACTACAAGTTCACCAACTGGCTTGTTTTGTAACTACAACTAACTTCACAAGATACAATATGAAGTAGCGTAGTGAACCGCCATTGAAAACATGCGAAAGTAAATATAATTAATGTATTTGTATGATATGTTTTCAATAAATATAAAAATATTTATATAAAATATTTCTTCATATTTAAATAATTGAATCTTTCGCTGCTCTGAATGTAATAATAAAAACCGTATAAAAACAATTGAATGTATATAGTTACTGGGTGTGGTTCCTAAATCACCAAGTATGTTACGCTGTCTGTTAAGTACTCAATGCTCCGAAAGGAGGGTATACTTGAATATAGACTAGCATTAAAAAAGGTGAAAAATTCATTGACTTCAGAGGGATTTCACAGCTCAGTTGGGAGGCATTGAACCGACAATACGAAGGTCCTGGATTTAAAACCCGGTGAAGTCCATGAATTTTTCACAAAATGTTTCTTCGTAATTAAATAATTGAATAGTTCACAGGTCTGGATGTTATAATAAAAACTTTATAGAAACAGCTGAATATTTAATAAAAATACTACACTTAAGTTCAAATGTAAGCAAATTATAATTAATCTTGCAATTCATAACCGATAAAAATATGTGTTAATTTTTATAGGTTATTTACAATGGAATAAAGTGCAGAGAAATATACAAAGAATTTATGGAGAAAGCGGCACAACTCGTACTCGCAATAAAACTGCAGTTTCGGGACTTGTGATACAAATAACTATTATGACACCAGTGTTAAAAAGTGACAAATCATTGTTATTTTTAACACTAGCGTTAAAAGTGAATTAGTTACCTTAGTAACGACGAATGAAACAACAAATCAACATTTTTGACATCATGTCAAAAAATTGTTAGTGTTTGTAGAAAAAATGGTGTATAATACACTTGTTAAAAGTGTTCCATACTTCCTTCTCACAAAATAAAATATCACTTTTAATACTGATATCATAAATAAGTATTTTTGCAGAAAGACCCTTGATTGATTTTATCAAATAACATTTCATTTGAAATCGAATTTTTTTAAAGCAATATCTAAATTTAAAATATGTACCTAACATATTTTGATTTGTATTATTTTTCTTTAAACTCTCACTATGGAACCTTTGTTGATTTTATTTTTTATAACAATTGCCCGAGAAAAATGAACGATGTGGCTGTACAACCGAGTTGCGGCCGCAGTACCAGTACCGCCGAATATATTAATTTTATTCGGGTATAACGTTGATATAAAGTATTTTTTTTTATGAAAGATATTTTAACAGTTTGAAACTGAACCTATTAATTTTTTGTATGGTGCTGTTTTTTTTTTGTTTTTTATTAATGGATCTATTAGTAACCCTTTAAAAATAAATCTTAAATCTTTCTTTAGAAACTTCTTCAATCATTCTCCTTTTCAAGATTGTTTTCACACAAATCGAAGCCAGCAAAGCTTGCTTTGATCTTGAAAAACCGAGAGATATTAATCTCTTTCAAGAAACAACCCTTCATTTTAATTAAATTATAATTGACACAAGAAAATTACAAGAATAACACAATGTTTTCTATGGGAAATGTTAAATTGCGTCTTTTTGGTTTTACTCTCAAACATTGAGAAGGGTGTTATTATTATTATTATTATTATTATTTGGTTTAATTACAAAGTGTTTACCTTACTATCGACGAGCTATAAGTTAGTTGTAGTTCATTGCTTATTATACAAATTAAATATATATCGTAATATAATTCCAAACAAACTAATATTTGGTATTTAGTAATGAGTTTCCCACAGTGGCGTCTCGTGCATTTTATAAGAAGGCAAGCAGGAATGGCGTAGGCAAGGTATAAAAAAAATGCGCCGCAGGCGAATTTTTTTTTTCATTCAAGGTCAAATGCCTTCTAATTGACTTACATGTTTCAAAGGGATGTGCAAATGCATGTTTTTTCCCTTTCATGTGCAAAAAACAAAAATTGCCAGATCACAGACTTGACGTGATATTGCGTATGTATATTATTTAAGTCGCAAAAGCCTCGCTTAATATCATTCCATACTGATTTTTCTTTATTAAATAATAAACATGGTCAACAATATAATTTTAGTAATGTTTCACTATCACATAGCCACACATGTTTGTCATATAAATTGGTATTAAAATGCCTTGTTATATGTTTAACAGTTGTTGTTAATAACTTCATAGGAGGAACTGGTCTGCCATTTGCAAAAAGGTTTTTTTTCTTCAAAATTGCCAAATGGCTTTTCTTGTAATTTTTTTATTATTATTGCATAAGTGTTATCCATTCTGTATAAAAATATAAGGAGTATTATTATTTTCAAAATTTAATTGAAACAAAATAAATGTAGAAATATAAAATATAGATACCTTATAAATAAATTTTACTTTTATTCGTATCCTATTTTAACATTTACTATCTATTTCACTTAAATTTTGTTCATGGAAGCAATGGACCTATTAAATTAAAAGAGAGAGATATTAATAAAAGTGAGATGTGCATAGTGCGCAATTGAATTTTAGCGCAGGTGGGTGACAAAGTGTAAAACATTTGAATTTAAAAAATGGCAGCAAATACATGTACAATAAATTTAATAAAACTGACTCAATTTAGGTATAGTACTTGCGATGAATACTTCAAAAAGAGAGGAAGAACAAATGGAAATCAGAAAAGAAGATATAAGCTAAAGAAGGTTATATACACGATATCAAAATATTAGAAGAAAGCGATACAGATGTGTGCGTTAAAGCCAACTGTTATCGTAGTCAAAAGAAATGTGCAAAACCACATTAGATATTTATAAAGTTTTTTTCAATAATTCTGTATCAATTTTCAATTCGTTACCCCAATGCTTTGTCTTATTCAGATCCTTAGGGAATATGTGGTACGCCAACAATTGTGATGATGTATGTATTACATACTGTACAATGATATTTACGAAATTATTTTCTTGTTCTTATATGTTCCTGCATATCTGTACTTCAAACTTGAGAACTTATTATGCTTTGCTTTTTATGATAAAAATTGTTTTGTTCCGTATACCAGAACAATCGAAAAGTGACAGTAAATAGCATAGTTGTCAAATGATTTTTTTTAAAGAACTGATATTATAATCTCTTATTAAACATACATTTTACATAACATATATATTTTTTTTATTAGATATATTTCTGTTTGTAACACATATATTTTTTGTCATTTTCTTCATAATTTTTAACAAGTATAAATTTATTTGATTTATCTTTCGTTATTTGGCAACATGGTGTCACCTACCTAGCGATTCAGAAAAAATCGCTAGATGGCACATATAAAATGACGTCACAGAGTCATAAAAATTTAATAGGTCCATATAAAAACTGCTTGCAGATGAACCTAAACAGCGAAATATTTTCAGTATAGAAGGCTACATGTTCGGCAATGTTCGGTATAGTGTAGGTATAGGCGGTGTAAGCACTCGAAGTTCTGCTTATCAGCACGTTTTGTACAACATGGTAAGATCGTAATAGTACGTATCCCAGTGATAGAATTAGATTAACGGTGCGGTAGGCAACAGCAAATACATTTGTGTCTTTGTTTTTAAATTTTGATATATTAAAGTTCTAAAAATATAAATGTAATTGTAAAAATATATTAAAAGTAACAAAATATAAAGGCAAGCACTGCTTGCCTTGCTTGCATGGAGAAAACGCCACTGGTTTCACATACTTCTATGTGAAGAATGAGATAGGACTTCTATATTTATGGAATTCTTGTCCCTTTTTCTCCACCTAAGAACTTATTATATCGTATATTAAAATTCTTATTACATTAATACAGATCTAACTCACATTTCTAGTTAAGCCTACAACATAATATATTCTTCAATATGTAAATTATTTTAACGGATTTCACGGTAGTAGGAATTAATAATCCATGTACGTACATAGTTGTTCATTTTATTTTTTTTTAAATATTTCGTTATACTTTTTATAACTTCGTCAGGGAACAAAATAGTTTTAATTTTGACAATTAGCACAAACCGAAGATCAGGAACATAACTTATAAATTGTCTAAAATAACATAAGAAAATCGCAGATGGCGCTTGAGAGCCAACCGTTTTTACATGCACTAAATAAATAATTTAAATTTGTGAAACCAAACTTTGTCAATAACAAAAACATTTTTATCTGTAAAATGTACAGGTCCTGAATTTTAAAAATCACAACAAAATATAGGTAGTTGAATATCACAAAATTCTGTAGATTTTATTTGATAATTTACAGTTGACAAGTAATATTGTTTTTCCACGACCATTAAGTAATACCGTTATTTTATATCTTTTTTTTTATTAAATAATACAATGTATTACTCATGGGCCGTGAGTTTTCACATATTACTCACGGGCCGTGATTAATGACAC
This sequence comes from Ophonus ardosiacus, assembly GCA_943142095.1. NCBI lineage: Eukaryota > Metazoa > Arthropoda > Insecta > Coleoptera > Carabidae > Ophonus > Ophonus ardosiacus. The sequence continues at coordinate 16,715,868 of OW964834.1, forward strand.
GGGAGGAACAATCACAATCATCCATTACTCAAAATTGCAATATTATTGAGTATGCTTTGGCTCAGAACAGTTTTCATATGTTATAATTGTTTTTCCAATGTCAAAACGTCAAAATTATGAATCTGTGCAAGTTATCTAAGACAATTGAATTAAAAACATGAATTCAGATAGTGAGAATGAATAAATTTGTACACCGCCTAGATATCATAGAATAAATATAGAAAATTATTAAAAACTGAGCCGCGCATTTTTGAAACGAAAACCTGAAGGTTATGGAGCAAAAAAATCGTTCCCCACGAAATTAAAGAAATCATGGAAACGCATTGATACCAATATATATCTTGGAACAAAGGTAAAAAATTGTAAATTATACACTTTAAAATATGTAAACATTAATAATAATTAAGAATTACGTAATAATATACCTATCTAGACAGAAAAGTTCAAATTCCTATTGAATAGTCGTAGAAAAAGTATAGTATTCTACTCGCATGTAATGGCTATTACTCATTCGAATGATTTACAACACTCGCCTTCGGCTCGCGATGCAAACTTCATTCTCTTTAGTAATAACGCACATTACATGCTCATTGAATAATACACTATTTCCCTTTTGTGAAATAGGTTACCAATCTGACCAATCAAAGGGCAGAATTTATATCCCTATCCTAAACCAACGCTATTTTCTTACGTGAAATGAAGTATAATTGACAGAATTATACCAAATTATTTTACGAGGGTCATTTCATAAATAATACACAGGTTGGCAACACTGAAAATTGGATGACGCAACAACAGTAACATTTACGTCATTTGTAGTACAAGGCTTGGGGTGTTTTGTTTACACCTATAGCGTACTCCATTTTTGACAAACGAGCTAGAAATGGAGTTATACGACGTATTGTGTTTATTTCCCTTTTGTGAAATAGGTTACCATTCTGACCAATCAAAGGGCAGAATTTATATCCCTATCCTAAACCAACGCTATTTTCTTACTTGAAATGAAGTATAATTGACAGAATTATACCAAATTATTTTACGAGGGTCATTTCATAAATAATACACAGGTTGGCAACACTGAAAATTGGATGACGCAACAACAGTAACATTTACGTCATTTGTAGTACAAGGCTTGGGGTGTTTTGTTTACACCTATAGCGTACTCCATTTTTGACAAACGAGCTAGAAATGGAGCTATAGTCCAGTCATTAGGTAGATTTACCCTGCAAAAGGTCGGGTATTTTTGATTTTTGGATATGTTATATATTTACAGGTCTCAACAAAAAATACAAGTTTTCCCCCCGGGGGCCTTCGGGAAGCACCGCCAACTTGAGAAAAAAGGCGCAAAAAAGCGATTTTCTCTAAATATCTCTTCACTTATTTGCATTAGGCAAAAATAGTTATTATCTAATTTGTTGACTATAAAATTCTCTACAACTTTTATCTAGAACATTTTTTTCTATAATTAATAGATAGCGAGCTACAGTGCTTCAAACAGAGCAAATTTTTTGAAAATTACATGAATGCTTCATTTAAATCATATTTTATTATATTTTTTTACGTTTTTTTACAAATTACTTTTTGACAATCATTAATTATTATAATTTAACTAATATATATAATATTAATTATTGTTTATAGTTTTTTTTTCCATTCTAAAGATTTTTTATAGTCCAGCAAATTTATGATTTTACCTTAAAGTAATTACAACAAAAGCTTTTTAACGGAATCCAGTCCCAGAAAAGTGCGCTGAATAATATATCAATATTTTCCCGAAATCGGAACATTGGAACCTCTTGCCAATTTGGACAAATGGCGGCATATTCAGGTTTATGGCCATTTGCTTAAAACAATTATAAAAAAATATTTAAATTATTCAAAAAAACAAACAATATTACGTACTTGATTCTTAGTTTAATAGGTTTCACTATTTACAACAGTTTACATTCGACGTGGCATCGAAAGAAGTAAGTTATCGATAACTGTTTTATAAAAATTGTTAACGTTTTCCTGCAATTTTTTAGTTTTTCATCCACTACTCTGATCTAGTTAAAGATATGATGACGCGGTTTTAAAATTTTGAATTCAGCATGAAATTCTCTTTAATATCATGTATTACGCGATTATTGCCGATGAACATTTGGCGAGTTACTAACAACTAAAACTCACATGAAATTCCTCTAAAATTTTAAACATCTGAAAATCGGCTCTTTTCTCAATTTTTCATCAACCACTTTGACACCTATTAAATACTTAATATTGGTTATCTGTAAGCCTGTTGAAATTTTGAATGAGAAAATGAAAAAAGAGCCGATTTTCAGATGTTTAAAATTTTAGAGGGATTTCATATGAGTTTTAGTTGGCAGTAACTCGCCAATTGTTCATCGGCAAAAATAGTATAATACACGATACGAAAGAGAATTTTATGCTGAATTCAAATTTTAAAACCGCATCATCGTATCTTTAACAAGATCAGAGTGGTGGATGAAAAACTAAAAAATTGCAGGAAAACGTTAACAATTTTTATAAAACAGTTATCGATAACTTACTTCTTTCGATGCCACGTCGAATGTAAACTATTGTAAATAGTGAAACCTATTAGACTAAGTATCAAGTATGTAATATTGATTGTTTTTTTGAATAATTTAAATATTTTCATAAATGTTTTAAGCAAATGGCCATAAACCTGAATATGCCGCCATTTGTCCAAATTGGCGGGAGGTTCCCATGCTCCGATTTCGGGAAAATATTGATATGTTATTCAGCGCATTTTTCTGGGACTGGATTCCGTTAAAAAGCTTTTGTTGTAATTACTTTAAGGTAAAATCATAAATTTGCTGGACTATAAAAAATCTTTAGAATGAAAAAAAAACTATAAACAATAATTAATATTTACATATATATATTAGTTAAATAATAATAATTAATGATTGTCAAAAAGTAATTTGTAAAAAAACGTAAAAAAATATAATAAAATATGATTTAAATGGAGCATTCATGTAATTTTCAAAAAATTTGCTCTGTTTGAAGCACTGTAGCTCGCTATCTATTAATTATAGAAAAAAATGCTTTAGATAAAAGTTGTAGAGAATTTTATAGTCAATAAATTAGATAATAACTATTTTTGCCTAATGCAAATCAGTGAAGAGATATTTAGAAAAATCCGCTTTTGTGCGCCTTTTTTCTCAAGTTGGCGGTGCTTCCCGAAGGCCCCCGAGGGGGAAAACTTGCATTTTTTATTAGGACCTCTAAATATACAATATATCCAAAAATCAAAAATACCCGATCTTTTGAGGAATAAACCCTTATTTTTCTACCAAATGACTGGACTACTATACGACTTATTGTGTTTATTGAAGATCATAGGTCGCACATTTTGATCGAAACTTTACGTGGCAGAAATCCAGCAGAAATCGACAGTGCTTTAAGAGAAGTTCTGTATACCACAGGAATACCACCAACGTCAGTTTTGCGAAATCTGACAAATGATTTAGTCAAGAGAAAAAATTCTGCGCGATGAGTCCATCACTGCTTGAGAGCTTGAGTGCATCGGGAATGTCGTAACTGAAAAACTGGGTCAATACGGTTGGGAATTGTTACCTCATACTTCCTACAGCCCGGACACGAGTTCACCAGACTTCGACCAATTCCTAAAGCTTAAACAACCTATACGTGGATGTCGTTTTCCGTCTCTGGAAGAGCTTCATGTTATCGTTACCCAAGCCTTTGGACACATGAACCAAGATGGTGTATTTGATGGAATTGTAAAGCTTCCCAGACGTTGGAACGCGGTCATTGAGAAGAAGGGAAACCATATTTAAGGATTATGATGGTAAACTGTATTAAAAATGAACAAGTAAATAAACCTAACCTTGTGTGCAATATTTACAAATGACTCTCATACAGAGACTTTATTTTAAAATGCAACATTATAGTTCATCACTTCCATGGTTACTCACTATTGTCAAAAAATGACAGCAATGTAATATTTGTCCATTTTAAAATGCAACATTATAAATAGTATTGCAGCACAGGAGATACCTCCAAAACACATCACAAATGGTGTCAATTCTTATTACAACCGACTAGAATATTGCCTCAGTGTGAATGGGGGTATTTTTTAACATTTATTACATGAAAGTAATGAATTTTTATAAGCTAAAGTTTTTTTAAGATGTTCAACATTCATGTTTTGATTATTTGTTAATCGTATGTAGGCTAATTTATAGGAAATTGATTTGATAATACAAAACTACAAATTTTGTATGTTGCATTTTAAAATGGACAAATATTACATTGCTGTCATTTTTTGACAATAGTAAGTAACCATGGAAGTGATTCGCCATATGTTGCATGTTAAAATAAATTCCCTGTATAATACTGTAGGCATAAACGATATTTCATACACTTGCCACCTAAAAAACTATAAACTTGTTCAGACATGTTTTATTTTTCCATTTTATTGTATAGTAAAAAACTAAAAAAAATCAAAATTATTTAATACAATATTTTGTAACTCATAATCATTGTTGAAAGATGTGTGTCTAACGTGCTACAATGCTTGTTAATTCTTTACTGAACTCTACCATGGTCCGTTCCTGCTTCATGTTACCGGGAACCTGATATAGCAAAGCTAGCTTGATCCGACCGGAAACAGCCGACAGATAGAAACGTGACGAGAAATTATTTGCTCTCCTAAGAAACAGCTCATAGGATACTTAATGGATTTTACAGGAAATTACTTGTAGGTAATTCAAATGATTTTCAATTTATTAGAAAAAAAAGTTAAGCAAGTTACAAAAGTCATATAAAAATTAAAATATATAATTTGAATCTATTAAATAGAGTGTTTTCTTACACGAATTTAACCTATTAATATCCAGTTTTTTTTTACTTCCTGCTACCCTAGGTAAGGGAGGTATAGGGATCATGCTAAAAATCGCATATAGAGATTTTAGTGAATAAGCACGTTTTGATGTCCCCAGAATCTGATTTTAACATTTTCACAATGATGTCTGTAGGTATGTGTGTGTGTGTGTGTGTGTGTGTGTGTGTGTGTGTGTGTGTGTGTGTGTGTGTGTGTGTGTGTGTGTGTGCGTGTGTGGATCGTGTGGGCACGATTACTCAAATACTATCAATTAGAAAATTTTGAAATTTTGTATGTCCATTCTATACTAATGTGGGAAGAGCTCATTAGTTTTTAGAGTATATCGGATAACCGGAAATATCATTTATACAAGTTTTTAACAGTTTTTCTTGTAAAAAATTCATTGAATATAATTTTTTAGCAACTTTTACTAATTAAAATTGAATATAATGGTACAATCTTCAATTCTACGATGATAGCATTTAGTAAATAACTCTAAATAACTTTAAATATGAATATATAATATAATTTATTTTTGTATATCATCTTGCCTCAAACAAAACAATATTTTAATAACAATTTTGACATATTTAAACAAATGTCTCTCTCCGGAATCAATTATATTAAAATTAATAATTAAACCTTGTTAAGGAGAATATAATAGTAAAATATTTAATTCTAATGAAATTAAGGTTTGAAAAAATAATATATTTTCCATCATACATAAATATTAGATGTACAGAATGATCTGATTTAAATTTACTATTTTTGCAGCACTATAAATTAATATTAATTTACAACTACACATTTATGAAATGGATCACGTACGGCGAAGAATTTACAAAGATTGCGTTTTAGAGCACCTGAAACTTGATGCTGATTTTTATAATAATGTGTGTGTGTGACGATTTTTCCTTAGAATGTATTAAAATATGATTTAAAACTTCTCAAATTTGGTATTTAAAACTCATATATAATTTGAAACAACATATTAGATTTTGACCATATATGATAAATCGGATATAGGTAGTACTTAATGTGGAGCTCTAACAGATTTTTGAGGAAAAACAATAAAACAATCGAAAATTTCGTATTACAGACTTTTATTTATTGGACAATAAATTAGATTTTATTTACAAACGATCAACCGGAAGTGATACTTTACTTAAAGCTCACTGCCATTTTAAACATGGAATTGGCGGGAGGTCATGTGCTGGCCACATCATTATTTTTTAATAATAGTTTTACTATAATTTTACGCAAATAGGTATACAAGAAACTGAAAAATGGTATTATTAAAATATATTTTATTTTGCAAATTATCAGAGCTTTTTCGTCAATCCCCATTTGGAGATCATGGCTAATACAGCGTATAGGTTATACATCACGTACTGTAAATAAATGGCTCTTATATCGATTTAAATTTATTAATATACTAAATAAACATACCTAAACTTAAATGTTTTTGTAGGAAAAACCATTTAAACGATTGATAACAAAAAATAAATATAACAATATTTAATTTTGCGTAGATAATAATAATAAGTTTATTTACCCAACAGTTTTACACCAATTACAGGACAAAACAAGAAACAATGAAATAATATGTAACAGTACAAAGAAATATAATATTGAAACATAAAAAATCAAGCACAATAGGTATATAAGTATTAAAAAATAAAATTATAATGAATGCAATGTTTTCAAAATTGTATTTATTTTATTTGGCGGTGTCGTGAAAATGTCAAATTCATTTGCATAAATATTTGCATTTTTACACATCACGTACACTGGAGATTTGGTCAAGATATTTGTTCGTGCTTTACGACAATAAAAAGTGTTAACTTGGCGAGATGCTGGACGAGGTATCTGAAAATTTATATTTTGCAATAAGAAGGCGTTATCTATATTGTATTGAATTAATTTAGATAGGAATAAAATTGATTGAATGTCTCTGCGACAACTAATTGATTGGAAGTTAAATCTTTGTAACAAATTATTATAATCAATACCTCTATCTGGATAAATCCCATCACGTTTGTACGATAAATATTTTAGGAATCTTTTTAGAACTTTTTCAATTTCATTGATATAGTGCTTATAAATTGGGTACCATATTAATGATCCATATTCCAGTTTAGTTCGAATAATGGAATTGAATAAAGTGACGAGGGTATCTGTATTATTAAACATTTTGCAGTTTCTAAAAATGAAACCTAGAAGTTTATACGCTGCACTGATCATTAGTTCTATATGCAAATGAAATTTAAGCTTGGAATCAAAAAGAATTCCTAAGTCTTTAATGACAAGTGATCTTTCTAATAAAATATTATTAATATCGTAGTTATATGTGATGGGATTTTTTGTTCTGTAATATGATACTACTTTACATTTATTGATATTGAGTTTCAGATTATTGTTTAAGCACCATTCTACAATTTTGTTTAATTGTAACTGAAGCAAGTTACAATCAATTAAATTATTAATGGAAGAGTATATTTTTAAATCATCTGCAAAAAATAAATGATTATCCTTCAGTAAGAGACTCAAGTCGTTAATAAATAATATAAATAGAAAATGGCGGGATTAGTGATTCTTAAACAATTACAAGTACTCGAGACGAGAAGTTTTAGAAACAAGCGCAGCTAGTTTTGAAATTTATATCTGTAATTGTTCAAAAATAAGAAAACAATACGAAATGTCTTCTTCATTTCTGGCATATCGTTACTATTTAGGCTGTTGTACATGTTGTATTTTTCAGCATTTACGATAAATGCGTTCATAGCAACTGGACAAAAATATCATGTTTTAATTATTTCCCGCGTTACTGCAGGAATTGGCTATTTTATCTGCACTTAGTTTTTTTTTTTTACCTTTTTTACACCTTATTTAACTGATATGAGTAATTTTGGTTGAATGTAACTAGGTGCATTGGTGCGAAAAACTTGTACAAACATGTTTGTATGTAGCAAGAATAGCTATTTATGTATTAAGGGCGAAATGATATAGATTTTGGCCCGCGGTGCAAGATTGAAGCCCAACGCGTAGCGGAGGGTTACAATGCACCTAGGGCCAAAAATATTTCGCCCGTAATACATACAATATTTTGCACATTCGGAGTAGTGTTATTTCATCATCGTGATCAAAGTAAAACGATGTTCAAATCATATTTGGATCATAGTAGTCTATTTGACATATGTACGTTGTCACGGATAACAATGAAAACAGGTAAGATAATGATCACAGACAGCATATACTATTAAGATAGTCAACTGCAATGATAAAGGAGTAAGCATTCATACCCTGCAACACTAGCGCTCGGTGTCGTAAGACATAACTAAAATCAGTATGTCAGGTAGTATCGGAGATAGTCTGCATCTCGCATTACTATTGAGAATATATTTATTCTTTTTTATTGATATAGTAATAAACAGAAAAGAACAAAATATATTTAACAATAAATAGAACGCATATTTATTTCTTAAAATTACATAAGGAAAATATAAAAATATAGTCGGATATCGTTTTACCATAAGGTGTAAGGTAAACAAATACATTTAGTTGTGTACAAATGGCTTCTTATTCCTTGCCATCTTCCTAGCGTTTTGAATCGTCGTATTTTTCTTCTCCAAGATCTTCAATATTACCTTAACCCAGTTGTCTTTCGGTCTGTTTTTTCTACCACTTTTGTCATCCATATTTGTCTCACCGGTCTAGCTTCACTCATTCTGATCATGTGGCCCCACCAAGCTAATTCTCTCTGCTCATTGAAGTCCAATACAGACTCTAATTATTTCATTTCTTGTTCTATCTTGTATTTGGATGAGCTACTCGTTCAATCCAAATTTTGTAAATTTCTTCTTTATAAAAAGGAAAATAATGTTTTGTTATATTTTCAACATCACAACCCGGCACACAACAACCTCTTGGCATTTTGCAGAAGCAAATAAACACAATTTCAAATTTGAATTGACAGTATGACTTGCTGCCAAGCCGCCACGATTTAAAAATCACCGAACATCCGAACATTTACGAATTTCAACGAATTAATCCGAATGAAGCACTACTAGCGCTAAGTGTCGTAATACATAACTAACTGAAAGTCTCAAGGTCATGCTATTTAGTTGACACGGCCAGGTTAATGATAGATGTAATTATTTTAACTGGGCACGAAAAGCTCTAGGGTGAAAATGACTACTTTTTCGCCCTCGGTCGAAAAAGAGTGTCATTTCGCCCTTAAAATAATACCATTTGTCCGACTTTTACGCCCGAATGTGCAAAAATAATATTATTCACTTGTAACTATATTGGCCACGATCCTTAATTTCCAATTTTCAATTTATTATCAATACGAAATTGTTCAGTTTATGATGGCATCGTTATGAGCGAAAAATCCTAAATTAAGGGTAGGTGCGGTATTTTTGTACCCCAGTGACCTTTTTTTTAAATAACACTTTTCAATTCCGGGGTTTGTAATATATTCTTCTAGGAATGCCAAAAAAACACTTCTACGAGTTCAGTGCATTACGTTGCCTAAATAAATGAACCTTGATTTATTTACCGTTGATGATTGGATTTTTTTACACTTTTGAGCTGATTACTTTGGCTTGAATAAATGTTTGAAACTGTAGCATGAATATTTACTTATGGTACTATTGATTGCATAAATGTATCACAAAATATTTTATTTACACATTACATCTTTATTTTTTTATTATTATTTTACGCAACTTGTTTTTCTCATATGTTTTTCAGAACAGAAACAATACATGTTGCTATTTCTTTCATAATAGGTACATACTTAAGTAAAAAATTTATTCTAATATTTTTAAATTTATGCTTGGGATACAAAATTACCGCATGTGGCCGGATTTCATTTCAATATTATTTCAAAAATATTATATTTAAAAGGAACAGTATCTTTATAATCTTGATACACGTACATACGTATTAACGTTGAAGTTTGGTTGTGATTATATGCAATTGCACTGGCAATAATTTGACTTCTATTAACATTGTAGTTTCAATCGATCGTCAGAAGGGCCATTTCAAATTAAAATGCCCTTACTTTACTTATCCTTAATTTCGGTTCTGGCTAATGAAGTTACAATTCGTTGTGTATCCCACATAAATATTTTTTTCGCAATCGACCAGAAAATGAGCTGTTTCTGATCACTTTTTAGGCCGGAAATTTCTTCTTTAGTAAACTAGCTCGGAAAATTGTCTATAAGGATTTATTTTCTTCGAAATAGATCCTTTAATATTATTGTTAAAAAAATTTTTGTAGGCTTTTTGGATCTTTTGTTTATTGCAAAATACAATTTAGTTTACATTTATTGGACGTTTCGATTGTGTTATCACAGTCATCATCAGCTAAATAAAACATTTTTCAATAATAATAAAATGAAACAGAATAACTAGATTGTTTACATACCTATATGTTTGATGTTACATTTTTATAAAAATTAGTTGAACATTAAAACGAAAAATTTTGTAATACATAAAGTCATATTTTTTGACTACATTTTAATTTGACTAGCAGTAGGTAAAAGTGTTGTTCCGCCAGAGTATGGCAGTAAACTGCGTGTGCCTACAAAAAAATTTTTAACTATAAGGATTTAGAAAGTAACTTTACCGATCCCGAGACAGATAAAGCTGTTTCCATGGCGATCAGTTGTTTATTTATTTCTTATTTCTTTACAGTAATAAATAAAATAATACATAACCTATATATTTTTACTTATTCTTTTTTCACGGCCGCGAAAAAATATTTCACCCAACATAACCTGAAAGTATCTTTACTGGGCTCACAAGCTTCCAAAGCTTGCCTGCGGCTCACTCTGGAATATACTTGTGCTCCCAGTAAAGTATCACTTTCAGGTCTTGTTACGTAAACTAATATTAAACTTATTGATTGTTAAGCTTCGTTCATATTAGTCAAGTTACTTGACTTGAAGTCATATGAATTCAAGTAACTTAAAACTACTTGACCAATATGGATCAGTTATTTACTTGACTTGAAATATTCACTCCAGTTTGTTTCAAGTTTCCAATTAAGTAGAGGATATCTTCCAACTTTTGAACAACAACTTGAATACTGTGCACTGTTTTCGTTCATGTATACAAAAAAAGATATTTAGGCTAAATTCAGTACTATTCCTTAACTAAAGAAGCTTATCGAAAAAATAAAAAAATAGAGTCATATGTTATGATACATTAATATTAATAAAAAAAGATGCAAGCTATTTCTATAGTTAGGTACTGTAATTTTTAATTTTAATATTGCTGGTATTGGTTCTTTCAACTTTTTCTACGATTAATTATAACCAAACAAATTATCATACTTGTGTACAGGCATTCTTAGAAGATTTTTATATGCTGCTTTATATTACAAAGCCAACTCTTTTTGCACCCATATTGACCGTTTCTGTTTATCGTCATTTGCTAAGATTTTTAATAATTCCTTTCTATTAGCTTTATAAAGATTCCAGCACGCAACATCTCATTCGACGCCATTTTAAATAACTACTTCATTCAAATAACTTATTTATGTATTTTAATATCTCGTACGCTTACCGCCTTCTCGAGGTGGTTTTAAAATAATTCTCTGGCTGATGATGGAAGTTTTCCAACTTCCGAAACGTTCCAAACAATGAATATGATTTTATGAAAATTGAAACTGTTCTTTATTTTCCCCACCTCGAGAAGGCGGTAACCGTTCGAGATATTAAAATAATTATACAACAGGTATTTCAACAACTACAAAATTATTTATGTGTGAACACAAACTTGAATTCAAGAAACTTGAAGTTACAAAACTTGACTAATGTGAACGAGGCTTTAATGACAAGCGATTTATTGTGATTAGCGAGCAGTTGATTATCACTGTATATCTTTGTCAATTGTTAAGGATTATTTAAAAAGAAGTATTTTAAACAAAATTCATACAAAAAATTGATTGCACGTATCTTTTTTGAAGCATTTTTTTCTAAATTAATCCATAAACTATTGACAGAGATAAAACAATGCTAATCAAATACTCGCTAATCACCCTTAATCACTTGGTCATTCTAACGGTTATTTTGTTAAAAAAATTCGTCTAATAAATATTCATTTATATTTTTTGTGTTGCTTGTTAATCAATTACAGTCAAGGGGATTTTTTTACTGCCTAATACTAATTACAAACAAATAAAGTTAGGTGACAAACGACAAAGTAATGATCATGTATTGCAGTGTAAATTGAAATTAGATAAATAAATAGGGATCTCTAAAATTAACAAATTGGTAGCGAATTTTTGACTGATGTCTATTTGCACATCGTAAAAAATGTTTACATTTTCCAATTGGCATTGGGTAATTGGCAGTGAAAATTGCGCATGCACATCTCATGGTGAAATTTACTTATGGAGTTTCCAAAATTTCACATCTAAATTTAGCCCTAAATCAAGCTAATGATATCCTAATATTGACAAATTTTCAAGTGTCACACGTATTTTATATATATACAACTACATTGAAAACAAATTTTATATTACATAGCGAGAAAATAAAAATACAATGCATTTATTTGGTTTCATATATTAAATACAAGAGAAGGACATGTGAATTGAAAACCATATAAAGCAGGATATTATTTACTATTGTATTATGTATATGTATAACTTATAATTGATTCCTAATTATATTTAAATATTATGAAATATTCGAAAATTTATATCGTAATTAATATGCTTTGCAATTAATTACAATCTCATGGCCATGTGCCTGAGTGTGTGGTCACAAAGCCGAGGACTCAGAATTTGCAAGAGCGCATCTTGCGGCAAAGCTTAGAATTAAAGGTTGCTATGGTTACCACTATCAAACAAAGACCTGTCTTCAGCCATAGATCTCTACATTGCAGTCATCGTTTTAGTTGAATAATCGAATGATCTTTAATATTATCAAACAAAAAAAGTTTCCCCACGCACATCTTGTGGTTTTAAACTCATTTTTATTGAACACAACGAACAAATCACAAAGAATTAGGTAAACACTGAATGACAGATGCAAACATAATGACAGATAGAATCATGGAGCGGGACGTAAGACAACGAGGGGAGGTTTGTTTGGAAGCATGATCTTCTATCTCTCTCTTGCATGTAATGTCAATTCTGTAAGTGTCAGTGACATAAAAGTGACCCTGTGTTGCACTCTCCATGCCAGCAATCAGTATCCGTGAGGTAAAGTCTGATAAACGACCACACGGAACGAATATGTCATTATCATTACCGACACATGCGCATAAAGCAGAATGGCACACGCAGCTATGGGTAATGTGCGTGCGCCGAGTTGATATATAACCAGAACTACAAACTCGTTTCGCTCTTATTGGAGCTGACTAGTGTGGTGTATTGAAGCCTCTAGAAGGCACTGACTAGGTTGGTGGAACGTTCCCAAGAAGATATTATGACTGCAAAGGTAACAAACCACATGAAGAGTCGTCTATCGAGAATGCCATGAGCTTTGGCCAGGAATAAATAATTATAAATGTACAAAGTACAACTGCAATACTTGGTGAAACTGTTCTAATATAAAATTTAAAAAAATTATACTTGACTTGAGAATTATTGAGAAGATTTCAGTCTCTGATAAATCACCGAGAGATTTATTGATTGCTTTATAGTTCTCGTCACCAAAAGTCAAACGGCAGTCATAAACTGCTTAATCGCCCCTATACTATAAAACTAGAATGGAAGAGTTTTGTACGGTACACCGTAAATTGCTTTTTGCCCTCCTGAAGTGTAATGGGAACTTTACAATTGTATACACAGCAAGTGTAACCTACATTTTACGCTTGCTGTGTTGTAACTTGTCTAACTATGCGGTAAAATAATCAAAACACACTGGACGTTTATGGGCATTTAGAAAAAAAAAATCATCTTTACTATAATAAAGTTCATGTAAAAAAGTACTACCTACTTAAGTTATTTTTTTACTTTAACATTTCCTATATTTAAAATTAATTTATATAAACCAAACTCACGGTAGCGACATCTGTCATTATTGTAAAAATCCGCCGTTACCGACATAGTCACCGATCAATATACCTGTCAAATACGCGAGCATTGCTGAAATGTCAAATATCGACACCTACCTATTATTTATTACAAAGAAAACATGAGCAAATAAATATATTATCAGTCATAAACAACGTCTATTATTACAGATAAATTTTTGCTAGAAGAAGTACTCTAATGAAGGTAAGTAAAATCAAATTTGGAAATTGACTTAACCCCAGTATTTTAAACTAACCCTTTTCAGAAGTACAACCTATCTCATTGAAAAAAGTGATTTTCATTATCGTCGGCCAAAAAATTTGATACAATTCTCGTGCGTGAAGTATTTTACAACTTACACGCACTCGAATGTAAATAACTATTAGTTTTGTAGGTAAAACAGTGACAGTATTCAGTTTTATTATTTATGATGGGCAGAAATCATAGGTTTCTTTGTGCACTTAAGTGATGTATAGTTAAGCTGTTTATGACTGTCCCTCGATTTTTGGTGACGAGAACTACAACTTCATATGTGCCTGCTTAGAATCTAGAAGTGTAAATGACAGGCTTGCGCATTGGTAAAAAATTTCGAATAAAAGAAATATGGAATGCCCATTTAATGGTTCACAGTAAAATAAAATATTGAATGCATTAAACTGACACATGGAATGACAAATGACATATGTCTTAGAAATATAATATAACTATCTCCGTTTAATCGCTAACGCTTATCATGCTACACTCAGGCGTATATTACAGAGCAGCATACATACTTCCTGTAACCATTTATTTCATACTTTTTTCGCTGTATGTGATACAGAAACAATAAAAAATACGTGTCTCTTATTTTTTCCTGTAGATTCATATATAAAATTATCAAAAATTGTGATACTCCTCTATTATAAATTACTATAATTTTTTTGTATTGTTTTAGAATACAAAACTGCTTCAGTTATGTAGTTGACTAACTTCGCAGATCACTTTTTTGAGAATAGAAAATATGATTTTTATTTTTAATGTCCTTTACATGTTCAAACGATCTTTAGAAATCTATAATCTTTTTACATTGTAAGATTGATGATGTCTGCATTTTTGTTGAGTAAGTAGATGTCAGGTAACTTATTTAGAATCTTTGAATTTTTCTTTTCTTTCTTTCTCCGTTTTTGTTATTCTTTCTTAGGATGGCATTGAATATTGGAACGTCATTTCTAGTTGAATACATCGGTTGTGAGTGATACATGTTTATGTTTAAGGAATATTTATGATAATGTGTAAGAATAACGATTCAAGGATTTCACTAGAATAAAATTTATGGATCTTTATACTTTTTCGTATGGGATAATAAATTTTATTTTGACACAGCTCATATAAATCTAAATAAACATATCATTACTTTTCTTACTCAGATAAATTTTAAAAGTAATGCTTATAGACATATTTCAATTTATAGACTATATATCGTATTAGATAATATTTCTGATGAATTCGTATAGATAAGAACATTAGAAAAGCATTTATGATGGAAATTATAAATGTAGTGTAGAACTGCCACCTGTCGTCCTTTGTGGAGGACAGTCCTTCTTTACTCAATATTGTCCTCCGTCTTCTTTTGCGATGAAAATGTGCTCCCTAACATAAAATTTAATACTCAGTTTTAGAATAATTTTAATATCTGTATACCGGATGTCTTCTTGCAATCCGTAATATAGGGAATACAATGTTATTTTTTCATTTTGCTGTAGTTTCTGACCTATTAATTTTAGAGAAAAGTTGTAAATAAAAAAGTTGTGCAGAATTAAAAACTACATAATATGAGACTGAAATTAATCACGATTTTCTTTTATTTTACGAAAAAAAAAAACGCACATTAAATTTCGCAATTTACAGCATGTTTCAGAGTCCCATTGAATTACTGTTGAATTTCTATTTGACATTTAACTTTTGACATATAATTATTATAATTAATTTTGAATGTTATAATAATATACCATTCATGAATCATTTTGTACTTTTTATGTTTAATTATACTTTTAATAATAATTATTATTATTATTGACAAGAGTAAAGTCACCAGATTTGTCAAATAAAAAAATTAAACATCAGCAATTCAATGGCTCTCTGAAATTTGCTGTAATTTGCGTTTATTTTCGGACTTGTTTATTTACAACTTTTCTCTAAATTTAATAAGTCAGTAAATATAACAAAATGAAAAAAATAACATTGTATTACCTATATTACGGATTTCAAGTAGACACCCGGTATATCACTAAATAGTATTAGTAATATAATAATTTCGAATCGTAATTATGATATTATAAATTGCTCGGAAACCGGCGAGACTACTCTGGCATATTCGGATATTCGGAAGAGACCGAGACTTATGAGAGAACGATAACTATGGCATGTTACAATGCCATGTTTAGTTGCTTTTAAACAGTCGCATCTTCGTATTTTAATATTTTGAAATAGCGATATAACGATTATCGATTCTGCCGACAAGAGACTAGATATCGTTACCGATATTTGTTGAAGAATAAAGGCGGTACTGATACGATCAAATAAATTTTAGAAGAAGGTAAAAATAAAATAAGGCAAAGTCTTTGTTAAGTCCCTGTAAAATTAATTCTCATGGTAAACACCTGTTTCAGTTTTTCAATGTCCTGTTAGGGTTAGCAATAGTATATTTGTTTAAAAAAATTAAAGTTTAGCAAAAATACTGCTATGTATTCAGCGAATACTGATAAATACATATAATGATATAAACATATGTGTTTTAAATGTCCTGTTAGGGTTAGCAATAGTATATTTTTTTAAAAAAATTCAAGTTCAGCAAAAATACTGCTATGTATTCAGCAAATACTGATAAATACATATAATGATATAAACATAATATGTGTTTTAAAAATCTCCTGTGTACCAGTGATTGTGGCAGAGTATATTTTACAGCTTATTAAAAAAAATTATAAATTTAATTAAATATTTTAAAATATGATAAATTCAATGAAAATTATATTCACTTTTATACTTGATTTTGATTACAAGAATGAGAAGAATTGATAACAAGCAAAACTGTGCTTACAACAATGTTGTATCAATATGCAGCCATTATACAGCAAAATTATTGTTTAATCGTAATAAAAAAGTGTCATAATAATAAATATATTGTATAATGTAAAAAATCTGATGTGGCCAGCACATGACCTACCGCCAATTCCATGTTTTAAATAGCAGTGAGCTTTAAGTAAAGTATCACTTCCGGTTGATCGTTTGAAAATATAATCTAATTTGTTGTCCAATAAATAGAAAAGTCTGTAATACGAAATTGTGGATTATGTGTTATTGTTTTTCCTCAAAAACTTATCATATATGGTTAAAATCTAATATGTCGTTTCAAATTATATATGAGTTTTAAATACCAAATTTGAGAAATTTTGGATCATATTTTAATAGATTTTAAGGAAAAATTGTCACACACACATTATTATAAAAATCAGCATCAATTTCCAGGTGCTCTAAAACGCAATCTATGTAGATTCTTCGTCGTACATGATCCATTTCGTAAATGTGTATGTAGTTGTAAATTAATATTGATTTATAGTGCTACAATCATAGAAAAATTAAATCACATCATCCTGTACATCTAATATTTATGTATGATGGAGAATATAGTTCATTAGTCACGTGACATGTTTTCCCTAGTTACATGTCTATCACAGCGATAATAAAAAACAAAGGAATTATCACATTATTTACATAAAGTTACTAAGGGATTTTTACAACATTGACAGTTAATTTTAACAAAAATTCATTATATTCTCTCATTAAATATAAGCTCATGATATGATTAATAATCGAAGATATTGCTCGTGAAACCGAAGCAGCACATTTCACCCGAAAATATAATCGATGATAATCATATCACTTGTTATATTACGTATGAAAATATGTTATTTTTACAAACCTTAATTTCATTAGAATTAATTATTTTATTATTATAATCTCGTTAAGACGGTTTCATTATTAATTTTAATGTAATTGCTTCCTGACAGTAACATTTATTTAAATATATCAAAATTGTTATCCAAATTATGTTTTTGTTTGACGTATAGGCTAGTGGCTAGTGGATATATAAAAATAAATTACTTTATAAATTCATATCATACGTTATTTAAAGCTATTTACTGAAAGAAAAAAAATTGAAGATTGTACCATTATGTTCAATTTTTATTAGTAAATGTATTTTTTTTCAAGAAAAACTGTTGAAAGCTTGTATAAGCGATACTTCCGGTTATCCGATATTATTATTATTATTATTATTATTATTATTATTATTATTATTAATAATAATAATACATTACCCAAGAGGCAAACGCCCAATTAAAGGGTAAGAGATAAAATGTATTTAAAAATATGAAATATATTTCTTTATCTCGCTAATGGTGTTATGAAATATATCAATTTCACCCTCGATGATATTGTAAGAATTTATCATATGATGGACAGGTGATTTCGATAACATATTTGATTTTGGAGTTTTTAAATAAAATATATTTTTGTTCCTGGATGTCATTCTAGGAACTTGGAGAAAGATTCTTTTCATAATAAATGTAGAGTCAAAAGTATTATTGATTAGTTTCCATAAAGTAATGACAGCAGAAATATGACGCCTTTGTTCAAGTGAATTTAAATTAAATTTTTCATGTAATACTGCCTGAGATACTCCTCTATGAGGATAATAGCCTTCCAAGATATATATCGCAAATTTCAAAAATTTTCTTTGAATACACTCTAAAGATTCAGACTGATTGCGATAAAGTGGGTTCCATATCATGGAACCATATTCTATGTGTGGACGGACTAAGGACACAAATAAAAGACATAAAGCTTTCGCACTGTCGTACATATCAGAATTACGTATTAGGAAACCGAGGCATTTAAATGCAGTTGAGATCTAAAGTTGTACATGAGATGTAAAGGTTAATTTAAGATCAAAAGTAATTCCTAGATCAAGTGAAGTATCTTGCCTGTTTAAAGTAGAGTTATTAATTAAATATTCGAAATAAATAGGGCTGAGTTTTCTGGAGAAGGTCATACAGTGACATTTGTTGATATTTAGAGAGAGTTTGTTATCCCTGCACCAATTGGAAATAGTATTCAAATTTTTTTGAAGTTTTAAAAAATCATCCATCGAAGATATGTTACACAGAAGTTTCAAATCGTCAGCATACAGTAAGTGCTCGATATCAATGTTAGCAGTAATATCGTTTATAAATATATTGAACAGCAAAGGCCCCAGAATTGAGCCCTGCGGCATTCCAGATTTTGGTGAAAAATACTGTGACTGAAAACCATGTACATTAACAATTGATTGACATTTTCGACGGGTGTAGAATTATAACTCATAACCGAGGGAATGTTTGACGTGTTCCGTCTTAGATATCTCACGACTGTTTTGGGGGAATCAGGGGTCAGATGCTAGCGAGATGTTCGAATGATACAAAATGATGAGAATATATTGGTATCGGTTGCATTCCTCTATTTTGCACAGGTATTTTAGTAGGCTCTGTGCTACACAATGGATTTGATTATACGATTCAACACTCAATTAAGTCGTCAAGCGCACAATTATATATTTATTTTAATTCTAAAATTCGTGCGAGAAGCGAGTACTTAATCAATAGACAGGTAATATAATAATTGATTATTCTAACTTTGTGTTCAAATTTTCTGTGATTCTTTATGTCTTCCATTCCAAATTTTAAGAGGTGGCAACCCTAATGTAGGTTATGGGTATCAAATATACAGCCTGCAACCCGCAAAACCCTAGGATGTGGCCGACGGCTCTAAGCTTGAAGTTGCCGGAACATTTTATTAAAAGACGTATCTAGATTCTGTCCTCAAGTGTTGACCCCTAGGGCCACCTGTGGCCTTTTTAACGTTGGAAGGTGGCCCTTTTTCAAAATTATAAAATAAAAAAATCTCATTTAGGGCCGTTAAAATTTTAACTTCTACTTAAGTAAACAATATTGCATCGTTTCGTTGCCAACAATGATACATCTGTCATTTGATAGTTCCTTTCGTTTCAATTATATTTATCTAACCCTTAGTTAAAATTTTAACCAGATATTGAAAAACAAGCTTCGAATGAAAAAAACAATACATTAATTAAATTTTATAGCCCTTTGATGTAGATTCGGTTACTAACACACATGTACAGTAATTTCAAAATTTTCTTTATCGACAGGTACGGTAATTTAAAAGTCAACAACGCCCAAAACTCGGCCCGAATTAACTAAGCATGATTTCTGTGCGTTAGGTAATTTGGCTATTGTTGTTATATTTAGAGAAATATGCAAACCAGGTAAGCTGTTCGTAATCCCATTAATATTATTAACATATCCAACATATTGTAATTTTAAAACTAGGAAAATTCGAAAAAATCAGTAGGTAGTAATGTTATAACTCATTTATTTACGTTATTAACCGAATTAAGATCTTTAGTTCAACACATATGCATCAATATTAAACAAATACAATTCTGTACTTAAGCTTATCCATATTGTATATTTCTTGTGAAGTACCAATTGTGTTATTTTTCATATAAATACCAAAGTGGCCCTGTAGGAATACAAAGAATTAAATTTTGCCCTTTTTTATAAAAAGTTGCGCACCATTGTTCTAGAACAATAGATAAATGGGTACGTACTTTATGCTCGTAGCATAGAATTTATTTTTCGGAAATGCGAGAAGCTGCAGATAATGTGTAATAAATTGCGTGCATACGTGTGGTGTGATACCCTCTTTATATAACCGCAAAATTGTATTCTGAATCTTTCATTTATATGTTGCCTAGTTGAAAAAAAAAGCATAATAAAGCGTACTTTATGAACATACACAGTCATATGAAACAAAATTCCTCATCTAATGAAGATATTAATACACAAGTACTTATTAATTATTTTCTTGTAAAACAGCTTTACACGACGTCTTGCTTCAGCATGCTCTACCCATAACCATTAAGCACGAGACAAACACAAAGAAGATATTGTTAACAAACTTACTGAATGATGCATTCTACAATCTATATATTATACTTGAGAGAACGTCTGCATGGTTTTTATATTCCAACGGAAAATATACAGACTGTGAAATTTTGTATATACTTAACACATACAGATATGTTAGTACTTATTGCTTAATGACATTTCATTTAACCACTACTATACAATCGAGAAGAAATATGCGAAAACTTATATATTTTCCGATTGCCATTAAAAGTGCGACTTTTTGACAGATAACGGTCTGTAAAATAACAGTTTTAGTGCCGAGGCAGTAAAAATATTTTTATTGTCTCTTGTTGCTATTTTCATAGCAACATAGCATTTCAACAAATGCTTAGCAACCGTACAACAAACATATAGAAATGGTGATAATCTTCAAAATAATAAAAAAGAAATACTTACAAAATTAATATTAATGAGGTCCTATACCATAGTCATATTTTAACTATCTTAAATAAGAAGACGCAAATATACATAAATTAATAAGTATTAGTGAAAAAAATTTCTTTAAATATTGACTAGGTCACAAACTAAAAGCGATTGAAGCTGATTACTAATTGGGTATTGCGCGTTAGGTACTAAGAATTTGATTGGTCGCCTGATTTTAAAAGGAGATTCGCGCGTCTGCAGCGGTCACCTTTGAGTCACCTTTAAAAGAATATGAAATGTCATGTTGTTCTATAACCTAACAAAACATTTAACAATTTTGTGTTTGATGAATTTGTTTAATTATAACATCTAGTAATATTAACAATAATAATATATTTATAATTAAATCAATTTGTAATATTAATTAAATTAATAATAATATTAATTAAATTAATATTGAAACTTCAAAACAGCCAACACTAGCGCCATCCGTCGTCATACTTTGTGTAATAATATTGCCAAACTGTTTCAATGTTCTATAATTTATTAGGAAAAAAATGCTTATTATTTACGTTATTTATACTTAATAATAATTTCTTCGGGAATATAACGTATAAGTTTTTATATACAAACATTTCAGCTATGCAAACATGAAAAAAATTGTTCCCTCTATAACTAACAGTTTGTCCCATTGTTTGTCGATCACTTGTTAGTACCTGCTACGTCACGCACAAATTCTTAAATTTTAAAAATTCATATCTCGCTTATTACGTAAAATTTTTAAGTCGCGTTTACACTAAAATTCTTTTTTTATCCTGTTCTTACAGAAAAAAATAAAAGAAAAATGGTGTAGGACCCCATTCTAAAATCGGCAAAAATAGAGTGTTCAACACGGCACTAAACACAGATTTACAGCTTCGACAGCTTTGCTGTAAAACTGGTGTTTTAGTGCCTAATTAAACAAATAACTAAATTTTTGTATTATTCTGTTCTTTACTTTTAAAAATTGTGAAAAATTATTCCGCGAATAAAACATATGCTGCTAATCTGTTCGCTAATATATGTAAAAATATAAATCAGTGATTGGTATGATATATTCTACAATTATTTTCTGTAAATATTGTCGCTTTGAACGACTCCTCGATATATTTATTTACTACACAGCTCTTGAAGTAGTTAAAGATTAACGTCTGGTAAAGAATAAATCAGATGTAAGGAGAGAAAACTGAGCTGCCGTGATGTGTTAAGAGAGACGGAAACAACAGTCTGAAAACATTCGCAGAAGAGTAAATCCGAATCTGGATTAGTTAGTCGAGCAAATACGAAGGCTTTTTCAATAGAGTTTCTTTACAAGAACGACATTAATAGTGTTTATTTGTGCTAACTTGACGAAAGTTAAGGAATTTAAAGAAAAGTAGCTCTTATTTCATGAAAGAATGTACAAAAAAAAATTCATTTATTCTTTTAAAAGATGTGGATGTACGCCTTCACTCTCCCATTCCCATTAATTTATTTAAGAAAAGTTATTAGAAAAGGATGAGATATATGTGAAGGCCCACTGTTGATTAAATTTGAATGCTTTTCAAATTAAATTTGTGTAGTATTCTTCACGTAAGAATGGCATTACGCAATAATGTATCGTTTATAAGTAGTAGTACGCACCATTATTCTGGTCTGCTTCGATAATTTTTCTTTGGCATTATTGATAAACACAAAAATACTAAAATATACGCCAATGTATATCAACTATGGTGATAAATCAAAATTACTTCCTAACCAGTTAGAACATATGGACAGATTTTATAATCTGTGTGTCAAAAAGAAACTTCTTTATTTACGTAATATGTCATTTATGCCCGTTTGCACCAACAAAATTTAAGCCTCGACTTTACTAAGTTAACTTTAACGTTAAGTCAGACTTAAAATATAAGTCGTTTGCACAACGAATATTTGAACTTAGATTAGGTAAGCCGAGATATTCTAGGGAATTTCTCTAATTACTAATTTCACACTTATTTTGACACATGCGTAAAATATAAAAATTAATTATTAAATAATATAAACATGGAATTAATAAGAAAGAATTATATTATAAATGTCAGTGACTATTCACTTATAATCTTATAATTAATGCATTGGTTTTGGGCAAGTAAAATTTATAAATATAACATAACTGGAAATAATATTTAGCGTTGTTTGAAAAACGAAATAGGAGTTCAAATGACACACTTGGGGATTGTATTTTTATACCAGTATCTACTGAAACTTACATTAAATACATTATTAATTCTTCTGAATAAATCAGTAGAGTAAATTATTTAAGAATTATGTATGTAGGTACTTACAATGATTTGATTAACAATAACAGAAAAAATCACTCCAAAAAAATCTGCAATACTGAGCAATTGATTTACAGGAGACGAATTATCATGTATGGAAAAAATATTATTTCAAAATAAAACAATTATCACAATTTACGAAGTCGATGTCTTGTTCGATAATTTTTAATAAATCATGCGTGGTTAAGTCGCCAACTGCCGGGGGCAGTACGTGGTGCAAAGAAATTTAGGTCAGACTTAAATTTTGAGAAGACTTAAAGCTTAAGTCTTGTTGGTGCAAACGGGCATAAGAATCATACACTTTTTATTGCGCAGTACCGTTCCTGCGTAAAGAATATTATATAATACGTGTATATTAACAATTTCTACAAATGCTAATGACAGGTACTATAAGCGCCTAGATAAATTTAATTCCGTAGCAAATTTCTATGTTTTTAGGACATTTTTGTTGCATTTGTTCATTTCATTATATTTAATATGGAACTAAATTTAACTGGACGTTTATAAAATCAGACCTTAAATATTTTTTTAAATAATATAAATTGATTATTTTCATATGCCGCTGGATAAATAAAAATATATTTAACTTTTTATATGATTTTTTTTTTTCGATTACTAATAGTTTAAACGTAATCTCTAAATGAAAAATCGACCAAATTTAGATTTCAAGCCATTATCAAGTCACCTATGAGAATTTTTGGCAAAACAAAATTACATCTAAGATACCCCCCAAAGGCGCACAACATGTCCCATTTAACCCTCGGATCTCTTTTATTTCCGAGATCCCAGTGGTGGCCTTCGGAACCCGGGCAGTATTATTATTTATTATTTTTCTTATTATTATTATTATTATTATTATTATTATTATTATTATTACGAAAACAATAATTTTTCTTGAGCGCAAAATTTGAAAACAATTCTTTTTTCCTAGGGTTATCGCTCAAATGCAGCTGTAGACACGTGTTTCGCTCTTATTAGAGCTCATCAGTACAGCATAGCTAGTTAACAGATGTACATTAACTAGAGGTAGTAATCAAAAAAACTGACACAGTGTAACAGCACTAGTAAGCAGCCAAATACACCCATGTTGTCTCGGTCAGCATTTCCACACACATTGTGGTTAAATACAGCGTCACAGCGGCGGTGATTTATAACCACCCACCAGACCCGTTACTTGGACCCCCAAACGTAAATATACGAAAACAATAATTTTTCTTGAGCGCAAAATTTGTAAACAATTCTTTTTTCCTAGGGTTATCGCTCAAATGCAGCTGTAGACACGTGTTTCGCTCTTATTAGAGCTCATCAGTACAGCATAGTTAGTTAATAGGTGGACATTAACTAGAGACCGAGACAACATGGGTGCATTTGGCTGCTTACTAGTGCTGTTACACTGTGTTTTTTGATTACTACCTCTAGTTAATGTCCACCTATTAACTAGCTATGCTATACTGATGAGCTCTAATAAGAGCGAAACACGTGTCTACAGTTGCATTTGAGCGATAACCATAGGAAAAAAGAATTGTTTACATTATTATTATTATTATTATTATTATTATTATTATTATTTTCCTTAAGGCCGGTTTCGAATCAGGCTCACTTTTGGACTATAATTATAATTACTTGAAGACTTTGTAAAGAAATAACAATGAATAATAAATGAATGGCATACTCAGCAAATAGTAATAAACTGTCTTAAAGTCTTTTATATAGATCACAAGCCTTAAGGAAGTTAAGTACTTCCTTAATCTTACTATGATCTGTCAACATAACTTGGATGTTATCATCAAGATTTTACGGTTGTCTCATCGATTGTAACATGGGGCATTCAACTAGGACATGCGCTACAGTCATAGGAACATGGCAGGAAGGCTGAGCTTCCATTTGTGAATCTGTAGCGATGCGTGAGCCTTGTGTGGCCTAACCGCAGCCGATGGACTTTTACACTGTCTTGTCTAGACAGATCGTGGGATAAATGAATTTGCCCGATCAAAGGTTTGACTCGGTGTAAGTGGTTATCACCCTGTCCCAGTCCCGTTGCCACAACAAGGACACTTTCTTGTATGCTGCATTCCTGGCATTGGTATACTTGATGAAGAATGCTTCTATTGTGTCTCTTACGGCAGTATTACGTGCTACATCATCCGCTAGCTCATTCCCTCTAATGGGGTCCTATATACCATAGTCATATTTTAACTATCTTAAATAAGAAGAAGAAAATATACATAAATTAATCAGTATTAGTGAAAAAATTTTCTTTAAATATTGACTAGGTCACAAACTACAAGCGATTGAAGCTGATTACTAATTGGGTATGACGCGTTAGGTACTAAGAATATGATTGGTCGCGTGATTTTAAAAAGGAGATTCGCGCTTCTGCAGCGGTCACCTTCAAAAGAATATGAAATGTCATGTTGTTCTATAACCTAACAAAACATTTAACAATTTTGTGTTTGATGAATTTGTTTAATTATAACATCTAGTAATATTAACAATAATAATATATTTATAATTAAATCAATTTATAATATTAATTAAATTAATAATAATATTAATTAAATTAATATTGAAACTTCAAATCAGGCAAATACTAGCGCCATCCGTCGTCACACTTTGTGTAATAATATTGTCAAACTGTTCCAATGTTCTATAATTTATTAGGAAAAAAATGCTTATTATTTATGTTATTTATACTTAATAATAATTTCTTCATGAGTATAACGTATAAGTTTTTATATAAAAACATTTCAGCTATGCGAACATGAAAAAAATTGTTCCCTTTATAACTAACAGTTTGTCCCATTGTTTGTCGATCACTTGTTAGTACCTACTACGTCACGCACCAAATTCTTAAACTTTAAAAATTCATATCTCGTTTATTACGTAAAATTTTTAAGTCGCGTTTGCACTAAAATTCTTATTTTATCCTGTTCTTACAGAAAAAATAAATAAAAGAAAAATGGTATAGGACCCCATTCCGACATGGCTCGGAATCCACACGAAATTATTGTTTTTCCCAGAGCCAGAGAGATATTTTATTTTTGATAAAATCTTCTGAATGATAGGTCCTGTTGTAGAATTTATTTATTTATTTATTTATTTATAGTCGGGAAAGCAACGGATATATACAATAATAGGCTTCCACAACTATACATAACAAATTTACAACATAATGTAATCAATCCTTTACATAAACATAAATGTAAACATGCCTACATTTTTTAAATTCAAGAGATATCATTGCGGTTTAGGACTGATTGCAATTGTGCTAAAAAAAATCTAATTCCTGACAGTTCCTATTGTAGTATCCATAATTCTATTTAGCGTTAAATTTTTGTAATTATTTGAATTACACTTTCCAACATAAAATAAATTTTTGTTTCTTGTATTAGATTGTGGAACGTGAAAATTCAAATTATCTACAATATTTTGGCCATCTATAAAGTTATTTACAATTTTAAACAATAGGAGCATGTCCGCTGTTAGCCTCCTTTGTTCAAGGAGCTGCAATCTTAATTCTTTTAGTGTACTTCTATAGTTCTCATTAACAATGGAGTTAAATTTCAACATATGTACAATTTTTTTTGTATAGATTCTAGTAAAACATTTTTTTTTATATAAGTAGGATTCCAAATTTGAGAAGATTATTCTGTAATAGGACGTACGAATGATTTGTATAGTAATAAAAATGGTTCAATTTTAGTTATATTTTTACAAGACCCGTATATAAATCCTAATATTTTTTATGCTTTATTTGTAATACAATCCATATGCTCATTCAGTAATAATTTGCTATCAAATAGAATACCAAGATCTCTTATGGAGTTTTTATGCTCTAGTGCAAAAGTTATGCAAGTTGTAATCAAAATAAATAACTTTTTTGTTTCTAGTATAGCTTATAAGGTAACATTTAGAAACTTTTAATGCTAAGTCATTCTCAGTCAGTATAATACTAAATTATTAAGTTCTTGTTCTAGTAGATGACAGTCATTAATAGACTCTATACATTTATATATTTTTAAAACATCTGCATACAGCAAGAAATTACAGTAATGAAAATAGTTAGATATGGAATTGAAAAGTAAGGGACCCGAATGTGACCCTTGAGGTACACCAAACGTAACTTTGATGATGCAAGGTTTGAAACCATTAACATATTCTAAATGAGAACAACTATTTATATATATATGAATCAATCCACCACAGAAGAGAACCGTTTTTTTTTATAAGTAAGCAGTGATTGACTCTATCAAAAGCTTTGCTGAAATCAGTGTACACAACGTCAACTTGTCTAAATACTTGCCTACATACTCACTGAAAGGAATAAGATTATTTAAGACGGTTTTTTTTATAGCAGAACCAGAGCTGGGCAAGTTACTTTTAAAATGTAACTAGTTACAGTTACAGTTACCTCAAAAAAAAAGTAACTAAGTTACTTAAGTTCCAGTTACTTTGGTGAAGGAACTAAGTTATTTACTAAGTTATTTAAAAGTAACTTAGTTACTTTGAGTTACTTTCTAACTACTTTTAATGGCGTGAAGTGTAGACTTAGACTGTTGACTTAGTTATTGTGTAGGATACATATCAGGGAGTTTTTGCACTAACTACGTTAACCTAAATTAATTTATTGGAAACCTCGGATCAGACGTCGATTTTCAATCTGAGGCCCCGCGCTCACATATATAAGAAATTTTGATGAAAAAGTATTTTTTTATAAATATTTGGGGCCCCGCTACGCTAATAACATATTCCCGAGAACCGGCAAAATCGCCAACCGTCCCTAGAAAGGAGTAACAAAATATTACGCTAAAATTTCACCTCAAACTAGAATCGAGCATGCGGTACTGTATAATTGATCAGCTTTTCTCTCAGCAGGCAATTTTATTTTTTTCTTTAATAAATAAACTTACATTATAATTATACAAATATTTGTACGTACTTGTTTTTTACTATAAAGAGAGAGGGGGGCCCGAAAAAAAATTTGGCCTAGGGCCCAAAAATCTGATAAAAAGGCCCTGCGGACCTACATTATAATATAACATAAAAATTAAAAGTGACATTTTATCTTGTGAGAAGGGAATTTGCAAAAATGAGACGAATTCAAGTCTTGCAACCCTTAGAACAACGAACAAAATACGCTATATTTTGTATAACCTGAAAATTGGAATAATTTTGATGATTTAGTGGCAGCTTAATTATAATTTATTAAAACGTATCATTTGTAAGCGAGGAAAATATTTGAAAATAATATATTTTATAAGTCAAATTTAACATTTAGTGACTTTTTAATTCTAGAATTAAAAGTTAAAATAATGTGTTATTTTTAGTTTTTCTGTTTACCGTACAAAAACTCTATTATTTATGAATGTAATTATTTTATTATCCATTATGGCTTGAAATCAATCAACAATAATATTGAATTTAATTATTACATACATTTATTTAAAACAAAACAGTTTTAGTTAGTGTTTCTAAAAAAGGCATCAGCATCAATAAAATATTTCTTAGAAATTTAAATCCCCCCGTTACTTTTTATGACTAAGTTACATTCCACTTTTTAAGTTACTTTGACTAACTTAAGTTACATTCTAGTAATTTAAGTTACTCAAGTAACTAGTAACTAAAAACCGGAAAGTTACCAACTACTTTACAGCAGCAAGTTAAGTTACAGTTACAGTTACCATATTTTAAAAAGTAACTAAGTTACGTTACAAGTTACGTAAAAGTAACTAGTTAGTAACTAAGTTACTAAAGTAACTAGTTACTGCCCAGCTCTGAGCAGAACCCAGTTTTTTTAGATGTTATTATAGTTTTAAGGTCAGAATGTATTTGATTTATTACTAAGAGTTCGAAAATTTTATCAAAATTTTATCAAAAGCTGATAATATGGAGATGGGTCTGTAATTAGCAATATTTCTTTTATCGCCAGATTTATGAATAGATGTAATATGAGATAGTTTCCATTTTTCGGGAAATACACCTGTTTTAAGTAAGTGGTTAAATAATAAGAATAATGGCTTTGTTAGATAATGTATGTTATAAAACGGGGGTGTATTTTGTCAAGTCTACATCCCTTATTAATGTTTATTGTGGTTGAACAGTGCAGGATGTCTGCTTCTTAAATTATTATGTTCCCTATGTTTAAATTTGATAAGATATGGGATGTGCCGTTATTTGCTGCGTTTTATACACTGATTCAAAATATGTTGCAAAAAGATCACTAATTTCACTTCCGGATAAGGCTGTATCATAATGATCAGAAAATGCAGTCAAATTGATGAGGGAGTCACTAGCAATGATAAATTGAGACCAGAAGATTTCTAGATCACAATAGAGATGCCTGCCAAATTGCGTAGTCCTCAGTAGTGTATACCGATGCATCACAATGCAGCGAGGAGTGGCTAATGTCATTGACAACAATTGCCGAGCCAGAACGTTGGTTAGTTTTGGAATCTGTGAAAATGATTTTCACTTCAGGGTACATATTAACCACTTCGAGAAACTTCTGAGTAAAGAAATACGGTAGATAATGAATATTTGTCATACTAGTAAAGATCTAGTATAACTTTGGTTGGAGGAATAAGCCATGGGGGATTTTCTACAAATCCAATAGGTATTACCTCTGGCAATTGGTATTCAATTTCGCTCAGAAGTTCTCTAGACCGGACAAATGTTTTGATTTAGCAAATGACCTAAAGTTTTCATCAAACAAAATAGTAAATTTATTATTATTATTATTATTATTTTATTATTATTAATATTATTATTATTATTATTATTGTTATCGGGAGGTGGTTCGTCCTTGTCCCTATACTGCGATCTTTCTGGTCTATTGTACTCTCCGTGTTTTACTCCTATTCTAGGAGTCCTGTGTGTTTTATATGAACTCCAGGATTTTCTTTAGACTGATGTCCTTTCGTGTCTCAGTATGCAAATTCTTTGCTCCTAAAAAACCTTGTCTGCATTCCATAAATGCTTCGCAGTGACATATTAAGTGTTGAGGAGTTTCATACTCTTCTCCACATCTTCTGCATATCGGTTCTTCTTTAAAGCCCAACATATGCAGATGTTTATTTAATTGACAGTTTCCTGTTATCAGTCCTATTATAAATCTAACATCTTGTTTGTTTATTAAGAGTATGTTGTCAGTTCTTTGCTTCGATGGTTAATTCAAGAAAAGCTTTGAGTGTCTCTGGCCTGGTGTGACTGCCCAATGCCGTTTGTGCCATTGCCAAAGCAGAGTATTCACTTCCTTTTCAACTGATTTCGTTGTTATTCCGCAAGCAGGTTCTTTCCTTCGATATCTGAGTGTCCAGATACCCATATTAGTCTTAATTTGTTTCTATCTCCTAAGGCATAATGGTATACATTTTATTGATTCGGTCAGGCGCCATCTGTAAAATGGAATGCTTGTTCATCTCTGTATAAATTCCAGAGTGTCCATCTCTGCATTTATCTTCTTTTGAGATAAATTTTATCCTACATGCTCCGCTAATTACCCTTGATTTTATCACTAAGTGTAGTAGGACAGTTGTGCACTAGTGCAAGAAAAAAAGTATTTAAATATAAATACAAGTGATTTGCTGAAAAATGTATTTAAATACAATTACTTTCGTTTTAAAAGTATGTAGGTACAAGTATATACATATATTAAACGAAAATTGAAAAAAACTTTCAGTTTATTTTTAATTTTTGTCCAAATTGAGAAATGTTTCTGTGAAACTACATATTTCCAACAAAAAAACTCAAATTTAATACAAATGGGGGATTATAGCTCAATCGAATTACGAGAAAGTAGGAAATAATAGTGAAATTATATGCTTAATAATGAATATTGAGAAAGAAATAAGATGATATAATATAAACTCATTATATATTATTTTGATTGGCAACTGAACGATTCCCTATTAATGTATACCAAATACCGAGTTAGGATGAGGTCCGTACTATCAATAGAAGTAAAGAAATTTGAGTAGCGGATGCTTGGCTGTCACTCCAGTATTACAATTTATTCTTTTTTTAATGTAAAGGACTTATATTAAATTCAATAATTTCAATGTACTTGCAATTATGAAGTAAGTACATTGTTATAATATACATTTTTTATCAACATAATTGAGAAATAGCATAAGCATATTTCAAGAACATTTAGGTCCACGAAGAAAACAGTTTGATATGAAAGTATATTCGTGGCGTCACACCTATTTTTCCAAACTTTGAGGGACCATGACTCGCTAATTAATAGGAATTTTTATTCCGATCTTCATAAACAGAATTAGTTTTACTTATACTTTCAGATGAAATTATTTTAAAAATGGTGGAATCACCCATTATTAATTAACAACAACAACCACTAAGTATAGCAACTAATGACATTAAATACACTCGTAGTTTGAACTGCACAGTTCCCAGAAAAGTGCATAACTTTTTTATTTTGGCTAATTGATACAAGCTCTTAATAATAAATCATGCAGTTAGCAAACTTTTCGTATTCGTAAGTATAGTATAAATGCATATTACAGTGAATTTGAGACTAAAAAGCACAGCTCACTGTTTATATCGAGAATACAAGATTAATAAACTGGGTGTAAAAATTCTGCGTAGATTTGCAGGTTGAAACCTAGAAAAGTACTTGTACATGTATTTGTAAACACACAAGTACAATTCCAAAAAGAATGGACATATGTACAATTACAATAACACATTTCAAAATCGTGCTTAAATACAAGTATAATTACAATAAAAATATATTCAAGTACAGTTTTAAGTACTTGTACTTAAGTACATGCACAGGGCTTCCATTTCCAATGTGGGTGTGGTTGACATATCTCCTGTTATCCCCAAGAAGGCTAGCCTTTGTACCTTGCTGAGTGCATCTTGACAGTGCTTTACCACCAGGCCAGCCTGACGTATTCAATGGCGGGTTTGATTATTACGGAATAAATCCAACATGTCATGTCGTTGACGGTGATAGTCCCCAGGTTTTCCCAAATATACGTTAGCAAGCGCACAAGGTTGTTATGGCTTTGTTTGTTATTCTTTTTACATGAGGTAATAATAATAATAATAATAATAATAATAATAATAATAATAATATTTAATAATAATAATAACAATAACAATAACAATAATATCAATAATAATAATAATTCATAATAATAATAATGATAATGATAATGACAATGATAATGATAATGATAATAATATACAATAAAGAATTTATTATTATTATTAATTATTATCAACTTTACAAGTTATTACAATTTGATTATGGCGGTGAGTCAATATATCGTAATTTTTGTAACATTTCATTTGTCAACGTTGCATTGATGAATATGAGATAACGGAAGGGACGCACACAAACATCCATACCTTACGCGGGATTCGAACCCAGAACTCTGGCACGTGAAGCTGGTACGCTGACACTAAGCCATCTCGGTCGGTCTTTTTACATGAGGTTTGAATGTCAGGTTTTTATCAAGTGTTATATATAGATATTTGACTTCTTCTCCTATCATGTTATCTTTTTCATACGGATATAACTGTTTAAGCCATATAGTTTTCTTCTTGTGAATGGTACAACTATGGTTTTTGTCGGGTTTAGAGACAGTCCCTCTTTGTTGCACCATTTTTCAAAAAATTAGGGCTCCTTGCATCATTTCTGATACTGTTTCCTCAAATTTGCCTGTTAGCAGTATAGTTACATCATCTCCGTATCCAATGTTTGTTCATCCTACCTCATTAATTACCGTATTAGTTCGTCCATAACGAGGCACCACAATAGAAGGAGATAGAGAACTTATCTAGGAGACATTTTTTTTCTAGAATGTTAGAGATCCATCTACATACTGTAGGATGTACTTCTTTTCTAACAGCTGCTCTATTTATCGATTGGTAGGAGGTGTTGTCAAACACTCCTTCTATGTCCAGAAATGGTCCTAGAGCAACTTCTTTTCTTTACAGTGTTTTTTCCGCTTGACGAACGACTTCGCAGATTGCCATTCCGCACGATTTTCCTGATTGATAAGCATACTGGTATTTATGAAGAAAAAGTTTTCACAGTATCCCTCATATGCCTCTCTATTAGACTTTCCAACAGTTATAGTAGGAAAGATGTTAAACTTATAGGCCGGAATGATTTCATTTGAGCGTTTCTCACCATGATTTAGGTATGAACACAACTTTAACTTGTCTCCACAATATTGGTATAAATACTAGTGTCAAGCTAGCTCTAAACATTGTTTGCATGCCAGTTTCTCAATTCAATTCCTAATTGTTTCCTGTATATGTACCAGTTAGTTATTTTTAGGTCTCTGTATGGTATAGGAGATGTATTGTCTGATTCTCTATATCGAAGCGTATGTATTTATGATCAGATAGCTCGTCTAACAGATGCCAACTTTTCGCTGTGCCGCATGCGTACACAGTACCTATCGTTTTGTCAATTTCCTCTATTCTTGTTCTAGTTACGAAGGTCGGTTCATTACCTTTAATTGTTTCTTCTAAATTATTTGTTAATAAACAGTCAAGAAGAGATTCACCTTTTTTGTTGGTATCAGTGCCGCCCCAGTGATGATGGTGTGAGTTGGCGTCGCAACCGACAAGAATTTGCCAGCCTTTTGCGTCATCAGGCGATGCGAAGGGTCCTGTCTCGAAGCCTGCAATCCGCTAATCTTGGATGTACCTCCCCAGTTTGCACTGCATCGTTCTTCTCCAAGATCTACATCTTCAGCTTCCCTGTCTGCTTTTCCGACTGGGAATTGCCCAGGTCCTGATGTGTGATCGCCAACTGGAACCCGGTTATTGCGTCCTTGAAGGAATGGGCCACTGTTGTATGCCCTTTCAACTTCTTTACGGGTCTGTTCTTGGGCGTACTGCCATCCGACCGGTGTCATTTTGGCGTCTCATTCGTGGCAGGCCCTTCTTTAATAGCCTCGGAGAGCTTTTGTCTTACATGCTTGAAATCTCTAGTACGTGTTTCACCGGAGATGTTGGTTGAAGCCCCTTAGTTTGACTTAGAGTCCTCTGTGCTGGTTGGGTTAATTTAGTTTGTTCTCTGGTCACCCATTGTTATTCATACCAGTAGCAAGGGAAGGGGTGGTCAGCCTCAGCAGAGCCCAGCAGTACCGGGATAAGACTTTGATACAACCGAATGCGGCCCGGTGCTCGGAGGTGTTGCCAGTGACGACTGATCTTTTATTCAGCCACGCATCCCTTCGGCCTAGTCTACTCCACGGTAAAGCCAAGTCTCCCCGACCCATTTCTACCCTGCGAGACATGTCCACAGTCGATAGAGAGGACGTAGTTTTTTGGGAGACACACCTATCAAGGTAGTAGCTCTCCGGGGTCGTTTTGAACAGCTGATGAAATACCCTTAGCCACGACACAGCAGTCGGGTCAGGTGTATGATTCGGCCTGGTCGATCCAATCCATCTTAAATCAGGGCACGACACAGAGAAGTTTTACATCCCGGTCGGCCGATAGATAGTTCACGTCTCAGATCTCCCGGGCAGAGGTTTCGCTCCCTCTGTTTGCCATCTCGGACAAGCCGAGGGCCCACGAACCACGACGAAGACGTGGAGATTAACTTGAAATTTTCGAGAAAGTACTGCAATATCTCGAAAGTTAGCGACGTCATTAGACAACCTATGGTAGCAACTCCACTTTCCGAAATATAAATGTAAATAATTTGTACATACATGATGTTCTATGGTCTATGTACCAGTCACCGACCTGTATTTATATCGTTTGTTAGTCCAAAACCTACCATAGTAAATTCAGTTTTACGTATTTACTAGTAACTACACTAAATTTTTAATAATTTACCTAATATTAATATTGTATTAGGTTTTGTTAAATGGCAATAATAGTTCTAAATTCAAATTTAATCATGCAAAGATTTGCTCTTTAATGAAACATTAAATTATTAAAAATTTGTTGTACTCGTAAATAGTTACTATTAATGGATAAGAATCGGCGTACGAGGTTTTTCAATTTCACCATCGGTATGCTAATTGCTCAAGTCAAAAATGAATAATATGCTGTGCATCGAATGATATGAAGGTAGTGTTGAATTAATGATGTGTACAGCTCATCAGATTTTCATTAAACCACATTCATTTACAGTTGTCAGACTGGATCATCCCAAACCAATTATGTATCATATCCGAATATCTCCCCCAACAAACGTTGCGATTTATACGAACCACCGCATATACGTTATTAGACACATTATCAATTCATTTCAAATTTATAATAACTTACTTTGACGTCCTCTGATTTTTAATTTTGCCCACATGACAATAGGTGGTGGATGGATCAGCTTTCATTAAATTGTAATTAATACTATACTAAAAAGTTTTTTTTTCTGGTTTTCGTTTATTATTTATTCTACGCGGATATTTAAATTTGTTTCGTTTTAAATTATTCATATAGATTAACTTAAAGATTTTTGGTGGTTTTGCCATGTTTTTCTTTTTATCTTCCGTCACTTAGGAGCAAGGTATGGTCTCTGGTTAAAAAAAATCAGGGTACCTAGAAAATGATTTTACTATTTTTACGCTGATGCCTGTCTGTCTGTCTGTCTATATATATGTTTGTGTGTGTGTGTGTGTGTGTGTGTGTGTGTGTGTGTGTGTGTGTGTGTGTTCGTGACGATCGTTTTGGTTCGCATAAGAAACTTCATTTATCAAATTTATTTAAAATACATAAAAATGACGGAAGATAATGCGTTGGCCACATTTATTTTTATTACTTAATTTAGCGAACCATTTTAATTTGTCTGCCGTGTTTTTTTTTTTACAAAATGATGAAAATATTTCGAATAATTGGAGAATTTCAGTCAAAAGTTGCTAAATTGCTAAAAAGTTGTCACCGCTTAATGATGTGGATATTTAACGATATCTACCTTTACAACGAGGTAATGAAAAAAATTATCAAATCTTTTTCAATCTGAAAATCGAAAATGTACGTTGTATGGTAATAATAAATATGATTTTCTGTTTAAATTTCTTTATCTGTTAAACGCAGTAGCAATGGATTAAGCAATAATGCACACTTACTTACATAACATCCTGTACAATTATTACTTTAATAATACCAGCAAGCAGTTTCTTCCTCCCGCTACCCTAGGTAAGAGAGGTGTAGGGATCGTGCTAAAAATCGCATATAGAGATTTTAGTGAATAAGCACGTTTTATTGTTCCTAGAATCCGATTTTAACATTTTTACAATGATGTCTGTGGGTATGTATGTGTGCGTGTGTATCTGTGTGTATGTGTATATGTGTGTATGTATGTATGTGTGTGGGGATCCTGTGTACACGATGACTCAAATACTATCAATCAAATACTATCAATCAGAAAAATTTAAAATTTTGTATACCTATTCTATAATGTGGGAAGTTCATTAGTTTTTAGTGTATATGATGAATGAAGGTTATTGTGTCGCTGACGTATATTTTTTCGCTCTGTGTGTAACTCTTTTTTAGTGGTTTATTCCGCTCTATTTTATTCTATTTTCATATCTGGTTGTTGGTGATATCTTCAGGTTTGTGTTTATTTGTGTCATTTTGTGATCAAGTTATTCAGTGGTGAGTTATCTTCTTTTATATGTTATACTTTATTTCTTTATTGAGACGTGGTTGCAAGTATTGTTTATTTCTGTCCAGTTCGGCGTTTATTCGATGTTAGATTCACTTCTCAGTGGCGTACTTGAAATTTTGTCCGTATTTTTATGTTATTTTTAAAATGTAATAATGTCTGATTGTGTGAAATGCAGATATAAAAGGAAGGATCAGAGTTTAATAAATTGTGAAGGATCCTGTAAAAGACGATTCCATACATCTTGTATTAATATTAGTGAAGATATATTCAACGTTTTTCAATCAAGTAATTTTTTCTACCTATGCGACTTCTGCAAAAGAACATGTGAAATTACTGATAAAAATAAAACTTTAAATATCGAGTCGAAATTAGCTGAACTTCATGATAATGTCACAAAATCTATGCAAACTTCAAATGATGATCTCTCCAAATTATTCGATTTGTTGCAGTCATCAATGATGACGAAGTTTGAATTACTGTTTACTTCCTTTAAAACTGAGTTACCTAAGGATATAGAGGACAAAATGTCCAATATTAAAAAATCAATACAGATTTTCCTGTCGCTTATTCCACACCACAATCTTTTGCCTCAGTAACTAAAACCGCAACAGTTGAACCTCCAATTGTTGTTCAACCCAAATCTGGTTCTCCAAACACAGGTGTCACCAAAGCTGATATGATAAGATCGCTTAACTCGGCTGAAAATAATATTATGCTAAGTAATGTTAAACATTCTGGTAATGGAAGTGTTGTAATCAGATGCGATAGTACTGCTAGCTCTTCCAAATGTAAACAGATTTTATCTGAAAAATTATGTGACAAATATGATGTCAAACAACTTCAAACTTTGAACTCCCAAATAAGAGTTGTGGGAATATGTGAAAAAATGGATAAAAGCGTTCTAACTAATTATCTAAAAATGCAAAATAAATCATGTTTTTCGAAAGACTGTACTTGTGAAATTATCTCACTTTTTCACCACCTAGCATACCAATGTCCAAAAAAAAACTCCAATATGTCCTAAATGTGGTGACTCTCATAGCTATGATACTTGTACGGCGACTACTTTTAAATGTACTAATTGTTGTAATTTCAATATTATTAACAAGTCGGCCATACCAACTAATCATGCTTCATGGGATGTTAATTGTGAAGTATATAAAGATGCACGCACGAAATTCAAAAATATCGTGTTTGGGGATGAATAGCAATTACAGACATGTAATAATTTATCATCTCATAATAACTCTATTCCTACTATTTCATCCACATCCCGATTGAATAACTCACGCAATTTAAGTGTATATAAGATCTTTTGTTTCTATCAAAATGCCACGAGTCTGGGTTCAAAATGCAGCGACTTATATAAATTTCCTCTATGTACAACGCAATATCATTTATTTGCTTTATCCGAAACCTGGTGCCATGAGGGTATTCACAACTCAGAGCTTTTCGACCCTGAACTATTTAATGCATTTATGAAGATAAACTAGAATTTGTTAAACTGAGAACCGAAATCAAAACTGAAATGACTGAAGCTTGAAAGAACTACTGTTGCAAAATTCAAAATGATACAAATGTTGAGCCCAAGAAATTCTGGACCTTTGTAAATAACAGACGGAACACGTGAAACATTCCCTCGGTTATGAGTTAAATTCTACACCCGTCGAAAATGCTCAATCAATTGTTGACTGTTTTGCTGATTACTCCTCCAGCTCATTTAATGACGATCCAGATAATAATTGCCTTAATTTCTCTGTCCCTGACAACTTTTCTACTCTTTGCATCAACTCAATCTTTGAAGATGAAGTTGCGGTAGCTATTAAGAAACTGAAACCCAATATGACCACAGAACCTGATCTGATTCCTTCATTTATCATAAAGGATTGTTGTTCAGTTTTCGTTGAACCTCTAACAGTAATATTTAACATTATTTTAAAAACTTGCACCTATCCGGAGAAGTGGAAGCTAGCTGGGCTAAAACCTATTTATAAAAAAGGGGACAAGAATGATATTGCTAATTACAGACCCATTGCCTTACTATCTAATCAGCAAAATCTTTGAGTCAATTATTCACGAGAAAATTATTTACAATTATGTAAGTGGTCAAATATCTATCAACCAGCACGGATTTATGAAGGGAAGGTCAACGGTTACGAATCTCTTGTGCAAAACACAGCTAATATGCGAAGCTTTGGATCAACAGGGGCAGGTGGACGTCGTGTATACGGACTTTTCTAAGGCCTTTGATAGGTTGGACCACAACATTCTTCTGTGTAAAGTATTTTCATCATATCTTAAAGATCGATATCAGTTTGTTAATGTACATGGTTTTCAGTCACAGTATTTTTCACAAAAATCTGGAGTGCTACAGGGCTCAATTCTGGGGCCTTTGCTGTTCAATATATTTATAAACGATATTACTGCTAACATTGATATCGAGCACTTACTGTATGCGGATGATTTGAAACTTCTGTGTAACATACCTTCGATGGATGATTGTTTAAAACTTCAAAAAAATTTGATTACTATTTCCAATTGGTGCAGGGATAACAAACTCTCTCTAAATATCAACAAATGTCACTGTATGACCTTCTCCAGCAAACTCAGACTTATTTATTTCGAATATTTAATTAATAACTCTACTTTAAACAGGCCCGATACTTCACTTGATCTAGGAATTACTTTTGATCTTAAATTAACCTTTACATCTCATGTACAACTTTAGATCTCAACTGCATTTAAATGCCTCGGTTTCCTAATACGTAATTCTGATATGTACGATAGTGCGAAAGCTTTATGTCTTTTATTTGTGTCCTTAGTCCGTCCACACCTAGAATATGGTTCCATAATATGGAACCTACTTTATCGCAATCAGTCTGAATCTTTAGAGGCTTGGAAGGCTATTATCCTCATAGAGGAGTATCCCAGGCAGTATTACTTGAAAAATTTAATTTAAATTCACTTGAACAAAGGCGTCATATTTCTGCTGTCATTACTTTATGGAAACTAATCAATAATACTTTTGACTGTACATTTATTATGAAAAGAATCTTTCTCCCAAGTTCCTAGAATGTCATCCAGGCACAAAAATATCTTTTATTTAAAAACTCCAAAATCAAATATGTTATCGAAATCACCTGTCCATCAAATGATAAATTCTTACAATATCATCGAGGGTGAAATTGATATATTTTATAACACCATTAGCGAGATAAAGAGATATACTTCATATTTTTAAATATATTTTATCTCTTACCCTTTAATTGGGCGTTTGCCTGTTGGGTAATGTATTATTATTATTATAATTATTATTAATAATAATAATAAAAATGAATAAAAGTGAATTTAAATTAAATTTTTCAAGTAATACTGCCTGGGATACTCCTCTATGAGGATAATAGCCTTCCAAGCCTCTAAAGATTCAGACTGATTGCGATAAAGTAGGTTCCATATTATGGAACCATATTCTAGGTGTGGACGGACTAAGGACACAAATAAAAGACATAAAGCTTTCGCACTATCGTACATATCAGAATTACGTATTAGGAAACCGAGGCATTTAAATGCAGTTGAGATCTAAAGTTGTACATGAGATGTAAAGGTTAATTTAAGATCAAAAGTAATTCCTAGATCAAGTGAAGTATCGGGCCTGTTTAAAGTAGAGTTATTAATTAAATATTCGAAATAAATAAGTCTGAGTTTGCTGGAGAAGGTCATACAGTGACATTTGTTGATATTTAGAGAGAGTTTGTTATCCCTGCACCAATTGGAAATAGTAATCAAATTTTTTTGAAGTTTTAAACAATCATCCATCGAAGGTATGTTACACAGAAGTTTCAAATCATCCGCATACAGTAAGTGCTCGATATCAATGTTAGCAGTAATATCGTTTATAAATATATTGAACAGCAAAGGCCCCAGAATTGAGCCCTGTAGCACTCCAGATTTTTGTGAAAAATACTGTGACTGAAAACCATGTACATTAACAAACTGATATCGATCTTTAAGATATGATGAAAATACTTTACACAGAAGAATGTTGTGGTCCAACCTATCAAAGGCCTTAGAAAAGTCCGTATACACGACGTCCACCTGCCCCTGTTGATCCAAAGCTTCGCATATTAGCTGTGTTTTGCACAAGAGATTCGTAACCGTTGACCTTCCCTTCATAAATCCGTGCTGGTTGATAGATATTTGACCACTTACATAATTGTAAATAATTTTCTCGTGAATAATTGACTCAAAGATTTTGCTGATTAGATAGTAAGGCAATGGGTCTGTAATTAGCAATATCATTCTTGTCCCCTTTTTTATAAATAGGTTTTAGCCCAGCTAGCTTCCACTTCTCCGGATAGGTGCAAGTTTTTAAAATAATGTTAAATATTACTGTTAGAGGTTCAACGAAAACTGAACAACAATCCTTTATGATAAATGAAGGAATCAGATCAGGTTCAGTGGTCATATTGGGTTTCAGTTTCTTAATAGCTACCGCAACTTCATCTTCAAAGATTGAGTTGATGCAAAGAGTAGAAAAGTTGTCAGGGACAGAGAAATTAAGGCAATTATTATCTGGATCGTCATTAAATGAGCTGGAGGAGTAATCAGCAAAACAGTCAACAATTGATTGAGCATTTTCGACGGGTGTAGAATTTAACTCATAACCGAGGGAATGTTTCACGTGTTCCGTCTGTTATTTACAAAGGTCCAGAATTTCTTGGGCTCAACATTTGTATCATTTTGAATTTTGCAACAGTAGTTCTTACAAGCTTCAGTCATTTCAGTTTTGATTTCGGTTCTCAGTTTAACAAATTCTAGTTTATCTTCATAAATGCATTAAATAGTTCAGGGTCGAAAAGCTCTGAGTTGTGAATACCCTCATAGCACCAGGTTTCGGATAAAGCAAATAAATGATATTGCGTTGTACATAGAGGAAATTTATATAAGTCGCTGCATTTTGAACCCAGACTCGTGGCATTTTGATAGAAACAAAAGATCTTATATACACTTAAATTGCGTGAGTTATTCAATCGGGATGTGGATGAAATAGTAGGAATAGAGTTATTATGAGATGATAAATTATTACATGTCTGTAATTGCTATTCATCCCCAAACACGATATTTTTGAATTTCGTGCGTGCATCTTTATATACTTCACAATTAACATCCCATGAAGCATGATTAGTTGGTATGGCCGACTTGTTAATAATATTGAAATTACAACAATTAGTACATTTAAAAGTAGTCGCCGTACAAGTATCATAGCTATGAGAGTCACCACATTTAGGACATATTGGAGTTTTTTTTTGGACATTGGTATGCTAGGTGGTGAAAAAAGTGAGATAATTTCACAAGTACAGTCTTTCGAAAAACATGATTTATTTTGCATTTTTAGATAATTAGTTAGAACGCTTTTATCCATTTTTTCACATATTCCCACAACTCTTATTTGGGAGTTCAAAGTTTGAAGTTGTTTGACATCATATTTGTCACATAATTTTTCAGATAAAATCTGTTTACATTTGGAAGAGCTAGCAGTACTATCGCATCTGATTACAACACTTCCATTACCAGAATGTTTAACATTACTTAGCATAATATTATTTTCAGCCGAGTTAAGCGATCTTATCATATCAGCTTTGGTGACACCTGTGTTTGGAGAACCAGATTTGGGTTGAACAACAATTGGAGGTTCAACTGTTGCGGTTTTAGTTACTGAGGCAAAAGATTGTGGTGTGGAATAAGCGACAGGAAAATCTGTATTGATTTTTTAATATTGGACATTTTGTCCTCTATATCCTTAGGTAACTCAGTTTTAAAGGAAGTAAACAGTAATTCAAACTTCGTCATCATTGATGACTGCAACAAATCGAATAATTTGGAGAGATCATCATTTGAAGTTTGCATAGATTTTGTGACATTATCATGAAGTTCAGCTAATTTCGACTCGATATTTAAAGTTTTATTTTTATCAGTAATTTCACATGTTCTTTTGCAGAAGTCGCATAGGTAGAAAAAATTACTTGATTGAAAAACGTTGAATATATCTTCACTAATATTAATACAAGATGTATGGAATCGTCTTTTACAGGATCCTTCACAATTTATTAAACTCTGATCCTTCCTTTTATATCTGCATTTCACACAATCAGACATTATTACATTTTA
Source organism: Ophonus ardosiacus (assembly GCA_943142095.1). Taxonomy (NCBI): domain Eukaryota; kingdom Metazoa; phylum Arthropoda; class Insecta; order Coleoptera; family Carabidae; genus Ophonus; species Ophonus ardosiacus. The sequence continues at coordinate 16,759,312 of OW964834.1, forward strand.
AAAATAACATAAAAATACGGACAAAATTTCAAGTACGCCACTGAGAAGTGAATCTAACATCGAATAAACGCCGAACTGGACAGAAATAAACAATACTTGCAACCACGTCTCAATAAAGAAATAAAGTATAACATATAAAAGAAGATAACTCACCACTGAATAACTTGATCACAAAATGACACAAATAAACACAAACCTGAAGATATCACCAACAACCAGATATGAAAATAGAATAAAATAGAGCGGAATAAACCACTAAAAAAGAGTTACACACAGAGCGAAAAAATATACGTCAGCGACACAATAACCTTCATTCATCATAATCAATAATACTTTTGACTGTACATTTATTATGAAAAGAATCTTTCTCCCAAGTTCCTAGAATGTCATCCAGGCACAAAAATATCTTTTATTTAAAAACTCCAAAATCAAATATGTTATCGAAATCACCTGTCCATCAAATGATAAATTCTTACAATATCATCGAGGGTGAAATTGATATATTTTATAACACCATTAGCGAGATAAAGAGATATACTTCATATTTTTAAATATATTTTATCTCTTACCCTTTAATTGGGCGTTTGCCTGTTGGGTAATGTATTATTATTATTATTATTATTATTATTATTATTATTATTATTAATAATAATAATAATAATAATAATAATAATAATATCGGATAACCAGAAGTATCGCTTATACAAGCTTTCAACAGTTTTTCTTGAAAAAAAAAATACATTGAATATAATTTTTCAGCAACATTTACTATTAAAAATTGAACATAATGGCACAATCTTCAATTTTACTATAATAGCATTCAGTAAATAGCTTTATATAACTTAAGATATGAATTTATAGAGTAATTTATTTTTATACATCATCTTGCCTATGCGTCAAACAAAAACAATACATTAGTAACAATTTTGACATATTTAAACAAGTGTCACTGTCAGGAAGCAATTACATTAAAATTAATAATGAAACCGGCTTAAGGAAAGTACAATAGTAAAATATTTAATTCTAATGAAATTAAGGTTCGTAAAAATAATATATTTTCCATCATACATAAATGTTAGATGTACAGGATGATTAAATTAAATTTTTTTATGTTTGCAGCACTATAAATCAATATTAATTTACAACTACACATTTACGAAATGGATCATGTACGACGAATTTACAAAGATTGCGTTTTAAAGAACCTGGATGTTGATTTTTTATAATAATGTGTGTGTAATGATTTTTCCTTAAAATCTATTAAAATATGATCCAAAACTTCTCAAATTTGGTATTTAAAACTCATATATAATTTGAAACAACATATTAGATTTTGACCTTAAATCGGATGTAGTACTCAGAGCTGGGCAAGTTACTTTTAAAATGTAACTAGTTACAGTTACCTCCAAAAAAAAGTAACTAAGTTACTTAATTTCCAGTTACTTTGGTGAAAGAAATAAGTTATTTACTAGTTACTCATTAAAAGTAACTTAGTTACCTTGAGTTACTTTCTAACTACTTTTAATGGCGTGAAGTGTGGACTTAGACTGTTGACTTAGTTATTGTGTAATATACATATCAGGGAGTTTTTGCACTAACTACGTTAACCTAAATTTTCACGTTATTGCTTGGCAACACCCAATCAGATTATAATTGTTAATGTTAACGGACCTACAGGGCCTTATTACCGCCTAGGCCCACGAGGCCACGGCCTAGGGCCCGCTTTGACAAGGGGCCATCAGGGCCCGGTTGCTGTGATAAAAAATCTGATAAAAAGTCCCTACGGAACTACATTATAATATAATATAAAAATTAAAAGTAACATTTTATCTTGTGGGAAGGGAATTTGCAAAAAATGAGACGAATTCAAGTCCTGCAACCCTTGGAACAACGAACAAAATACACTATTTTTTGTATAACTTGAAAATTGAAATAATTTTGATGATTTAGTGGCAGTTTAATTATAATTTATTAAAACGTACCATTTGTAAACGAGGAAAACATTTGAAAATAATATATTTTATAAGTCAAATTTAACATTTAGTGAGTTTTTAATTCTAGAATTAAAAGTTAAAATGTGTTATTTTTAGTTTTTCTGTTTACCGTACAAAAACTCTATTATTAATGAATATAATTACCTATTTTATTATCTATTATGGCTTGAAATCAATCAACAATAATATTGAATTTAATTATGTATTAAAATAAAAGTTACACATTACAGAGGGCATTTGACTAACTTAAGTTACATTCTAATTTGTGAGTTACTTTAAGTAACTTAAGTTACTCAAGTAACTAGAAACTAAAAACCGTAAAGTTACATTCTAATTTGTGAGTTACTTTAAGTAACTCAAGTTACTCAAGTAACTAGTAACTAAAAACAGTAAAGTTACCAACTACTTTTCCGCAGCAAGTTAAGTTACAGTTACAGTTACCATATTTTAAAAAGTAACTAAGTTACGTTACAAGTTACGTAAAAGTAACTAGTTAGTAACTAAGTTCCTAAAGTAACTAGTTACTGCCCAACTCTGAAAACAAATTAGATTTTATTTACAAACGATCAACCGGAAGTGATACTTTACTTAAAGCTCACTGCTATTTTATACATGGAATTGGCAGGAGGTCATTTGTTGACCACATCAGATTTTTGATAAGTAAAACCGAGTTACGAATTCATTATCATGTAAATATTAAAATGATCTATCATATACTTTGTAACTCTTTCACTTCTATATAGCAAATGAATTTCTACATCCTAAACATTAACCAGAACTTCGAGTGGAAGTAAAATTATGTTACGACCGTTTTAATTTCAGTTAGCTCTGACTAAAAGTAGCAAGTGCAACATAAACGATGGTTATCACTGTCACTTTAACTGTAGGTGGTAAGAGCAGGCCTTAGAGAAATATACTAGCCAGATTATAAAACATCCCTAAATCAAAGAAGGTTTGACAATCTGGCAGCGTTTCACCCGCGTTAATTAAAAGACGGATTTTACAAAATGTCTACGACATACACAAAAATGCAAGTCCGACTTACAACTTTTACAAAGTTTTAACAACCAAATATAAGGTATTTTGTGCGCAGTAAGTCGGTGCCCGGTAAGTCGAATTTCCACGAATTACTGTAAGTGATCATCTCGAATTTTAAGCCGAATTTCCACGAGTCACTTTGAGTGATCATCGCGGATGAATCATCCAGTGAAATTATAGCGACTCTATCGTTATATATTATTCATATTATGAATTTATGGGAGGTCAGTCCATTACATATATAGAAATAATTTTCTGAAATGAAAATATATGAATGTTTATAACCATTAATAATGTCCACTTGCACCAGCAAATTGCAAATTAAAATTTAGAAAGCAATATATTATAATTGATTTGACATTTCATTCCGATGCAATATTGTTAATTTAAGCTAAGTTTAATATTTAACTTACGTTGGTGCAACCGACCATACATGTAACAACTCTACTCGAATAGTTATTTATTTAAAACTGTAACTTAATATAAAAATTCATCAGTGTGTTTATTTCTTGTTTACACCTATCATCGAAAGTGAAATAATTAGTAATTCTAAAATGACACTAAAGCGGGTATCACACGGTCATCGTCCAAGGCAACTTGTCACCGATAAAGATGATTCTGTCAGAAGTAACTTTTCACGTATGATAATGCGAGCATGTTTCAAAACCAGTTGCTTGAACACTGATATCTGCGCATGCTCCTACGGAAAAAAATATCCCTAGATTAAATCAGCTGGAGAAGTTTCAATAGACCACATTAGTGAGATAAAGATTTTCGTTCGGCGCGAAACCCTAAATCAAATCAGAATGTATGTAGTTCTTACGGAAGCGCATTTTCAATTCATATTATTAAAGCTATTCTGTGTTTCTTAAGTACAATTTTGAGTTTCTTACTGTTAACAATACTTTTTGCTTTCTCTACAGTAAAAGTATAAACAAAATAATAAATTAAGCATTATTTCATTTTGAAGAAAGTTGGATTGCAAATAGTAACTGAATTGTAGGTTAGTTTTGGATTTGATGCTGTTTGTCTTTAAAGTTGGTGGTTACAAGTTTTTCGTTTTTGTTATTTGCGATGTCTGAAAGGGTTACTAAGTTGTCCGCAATAAACAATTTCTTTGCTGACGATCTAAATTATCAGGATTAAATAGAATCGAAAACAGCTACGACCTACATTTTAATGAATTTGCACTTGCTACTTTAATTACAGATTATTCAATAATTTTGTGTGTTTTGATATTTATACGTCATCAGTAGATAGACAATACATTAGAGATTTGTATTTATAAAGTTTAATAGATAAGATTCGCATTTTAAAGTTCTTTTGAACATTTTGAAAATAGCATATTTTTGTTCCCGTATGAATAACATGGGGGTATAAATCGGCAAAGGCGAGTTAGGGTTTTAGTTTAAATTTACCGCCACAAATTGACTGTTACACTAACGTGGTCTATTGAAACTTGAGTATTTTGTATATACTTACAACAGCAAAATAAATTTAAAAGATCATCTTTCAGATTTTAATCAGATTTTCTAATCTTCAATTATTAAAAACTCTAAATTAAATACGTCAGTTCCAGTCCTATGTAGCGTCATGAATTTTAAAGTTGCTCATCGGAAGTGTCACCGGTATGAGGCTTAAGTAATCTTGGTTACCGTCTATGATATGGCAGAGCAGGTTGAAATACATATTATTTGTAATAATTTGTTTAGATGAATATAGAAATTTCGTGAAGAAAAAGAGAAAATAGAGACGTTGGTGCACAATCCAGAGATATTTTGAAGTAATATTTTGGGAGTATCAATCAGTAAGTCTGCTAAATGAAACTATTGAAATGCTAAACTATAGAAACATATTTGATACATAATTTCTGCACAAAATAACATCTGACAGTGACAGTTTTATTGGCGTAATTAGTATAAGTGGTATAATAAAGGTGAGATTCTTTAGTGAACCTGCAGTGAACGTAATTTTAAATGGCTCACTCTGACTTTTCATTCATTCGCTAGGATTTATCAAGGGTGACCAAAAGTAAGACATGTTTAACTTCATTCGCTGTTCATCCAACGTGATCGATCACAGTTGATGATTTATTCACACGGTTCATTTTCATTCGCGATGATCACCCAAAATGACACTTGGAAATTCAGCTTTAGATGCTTATGTATATATATATATATATATATATATATATATATATATATATATATATATATATATATATATAGGTAGGTATAGGGATCACTGTGAGTGATATCGCGGATGAATCATCCGAAGTGAATCATGTAGATACACGATGATCATTGTGATTATGTGGGATGAACCATTTTATACATACACGTATTTATACAAAAATCTCACCCTAGTTAGGCCACGATGGTTCTATATTTCTTTGAAGTAACCATGATTTTGTGTACCAACGTCTCTTTTTTCTATTCTTTTTTCTCTCCACAAAATTTCTACATTCATTTAACAAATTATCGCAAATAATATTTGAATTCCAACATGTACTGCATTATTATTTAATTCCGTTTTGGAACGAACTGATTATTTCATCTTTGACGAGACATATAAACAAAAAAATAATTCACTGATTAATTCACTTTGAATAATTTATACGCGATCCTCATTAACAATGGCCCGTCCCTATTGAATTTATGAGTAAGAGCGATTTTAAAAAAATTTTTATTAACACTAACATTTAACTTCCAGTAACGAATGGCGTGTGTGGTATGTACTACAAATGGCCTAGTCATTACGTTACGGTTACAGTATGTTACGAACAATTGATTCACCGTATTTCAAGCTGCTGTTTAACGAAGTAAATAGAAAATAAACTGAGGACCATTAATTATTTTACGTTCAAAGGCGTAGTAAACAACTGGCCGTGAGCTGTAACTCCCTTGCGAAGATTAAGCTTGATACAGGGCCGGTCACAGGAAACAATAAACAACGTGCTCCTCCCTTTCCTCTGAGAAAGGTTTAAATTAAGTCTTGCATTTATTTTAAGCAATATGGATAATGCTGTACTAAAACAAGTACTAAAAGGTAATTAATTAGTATCTATTCACTGTACATATAATCAAAATGTTTAATATAATACTTATAATACATATACGAAGAATATTTATCTATATTGCATTTTCTATGAATTTAGAGAAGCTCTTCACGGTTTACAAAAACTTCATTAACACAAGAAAAACCGTAGTTTTTAATAGTCGGAAAATTGATTGAAGCAATTTTATCGCGGAAAATTAATCGCGACGAAAATTTTTTTAGATTGTTACGAGACCTGTTTGCCTAGCAATATATCGAGTTGCCGCGAGTAATTTTTGATCAATGTATCACTAGATAAATTAGCAATGAGCTCGTGTAAAAATTTTGCCAGAATAAAATTTAACAACGAATGGTATTCGGATGACTATTATAAGTGAACAAAAACCATCTTTGACAGGTACTCTTAAAGCGTCGAAAATACAATATTTTATTAGCTCTAAGCATGCGAATATTTTTTGTATCGTTTTGTCGAAATAAAACGTAGGAATTAGGTACAATTTTGATTTTGGATTGGTTTATTAATTTATGGGTGAAATAGTCACCAGTAAATTAATAACGGAAAAAATAGTCGCGAAAATAGATTGAATGAAAATTGATCTCAAGAAAAAAAAATCTGATGTGGCCAACACAAAACCTCCCGCTATTTAATGTTTACATACGTACATAAAATCACGCGTTTCCGACTTAGTGGGCTAGCAAAAACTCGGAAACAATAGTAAGAATAAGAAAAGGGATAAGAGTAAGAGCTCAGCTGACTCACTTCACTCTTTAACAACATTTTTCTTTCGCCTTGTCCACAATCATTATAGCATTCATACATAAGAACATATTCAAGTGACCGATTTTCGGTAGCGAATAACCGCATCCGGACCACAATAATAGTTACGCAACAATCATCCTTCGTCACACATTCTTATCCATTTTTATTAATTCAAATACATACTTACGTATTTACTAACGCTGCAAACTGTTCCATTGCATAAAACTATTGATTTATTTACTATTTTCTTTTTAAAATGTGACCATTATTAATTTGAAGTAATTAGTTTTTTGACAGTGACATTTAATGTCAGTTACATTCATTTGAAATATGAACTGTGTAACAAAAGAATTGTATTTATCTTAGGCTTCGGGACTAATAAAAAAAAATATTTTAAAATTTATCTGCAAAATATATAGAAAAAGTGTTAATGTATTCCTATAGAAAATTCAATAATCTTTAATTTTCATAAGACATAAAATGCGAAAAAATGGCATTTAATGATATTTTTTGTAGAAAAACCATTATGAGCTTCAGGTAAAGTGTCATTTCCGGTTATCCGATTTACACCAAAATCTAATGACTTCTTTTCATGTTAGAATAGGATAGAAATACAAGGTTTCAGAATTTTCTGAATGATAGTATTTGAGTTAGAGCGAAGACAAAATCTCTACACATACACACACACACGCACACACATACATACATACACACACACATACACACATAGAGACATCATCGTGAAAATGTTAAAATTGGATTCTAGGGACCTTAAAACGTGGTCATTTACTAAAATCTCGACTGTCACGTATCCAAAGGCTACTACTAAAAACTTTCAGAACAGCCCTGTTATATTTAAATCAAAATTTTCATGCAAGACGGTATGGTCGTAACCTAAAATTGAAATATCGCTTAGTATTATCTACCAAGATTTTGAAGATAAATGCGAGAGCCGCGGCAACCGATATTTTTAAAGTTCTACAAAATATAATTAAAAGAAGATCCAGAAGCATTTTGCTATTTAATATTGACAAATTAACTGTCGTATAAATTATGCATTTTCCTAACAGATTGAGTTAAAAATTTAGGCCCTTACCTAATATTAGCGTGAGACCCATGGCAAATAAATCACGTTAACTTGGAAAGTCTTGAAATTTTAAATGAAAAATTAAGACATTTGACATTTATGTAAATAATTACTATCATTCTGATACGGGCCCCCATATTTGTGTGCCAAGGCCGAGAAAGTCACATAATTTCTCGCTTCCTGTGAACTTAATTCTTCATGGATTTCACAGCATTCTGAAAAACAGAATAATGCTATATATTGAAAGAAAATTCAAGGTTATTATTTTATAAAATATGTGACAGAAAACAGATACGAAAATAACAATTGTAGTTAAGTACATATAACGTTTTTAATAATAACGATTCGTTAAGCGAATATTTTACTGAATAGGCCTATTAGTCACAGGGGCTCGTTTTATTCATTGTGTATGTTCAAGGGATACAGTTTTTATTGGGCTAAATAACTACCGATGGCGGCTCTGCGAGCGCGCTATCAGCTGCTCCCAAAACGCATATTGCTGAGAAGCTAAATTGCTTTTTATTTCGCAGAAATAATAGTTTTATCAGAAGTAATATCACAAAACCTCCTGATTTTATAAATAAATTTTTAGTTTGCACGTCACCTTTAAGTAAGGAAGGTATTGTCTTTGGTAAAAAAAAAATCAGTGGTGAGTTTTTAATGAAGAAGTATGTTTTAGGGTCTATAGTAGGGATGTCTGTGTGTCTGTCTATGTGTCTTTGTGTGACAAATTTTTCTCCGACGATAACTCCAATACTACAATTCTAAATATTATATTTTTTTCGTATTCCTCTTCTTTACATTCATATGAGGAGGTGATTAGATTTTGATTATAATTATCTTTTACAGATTCAAGGCATTTATCACTGATACAAGAAATTATTATACATTTTGCCTTTAAATTTTCCCTTTTTCATATTTTCCATTTTTCTGTATCAGGTGCCTCATCCTCATCTATTTCTACTGCAGATAAGACTCCTTCTTTTTCGAAAATTACAGACAGCCTAAACTTCTAATTATTAAACCTTTCTCCATCAAATATTTGGAGACCAAACACTGTGCCAGATCCTGTGCCCATAACCTGTTGATAGTTCATCTTGTGTTCTACAAGTACAAATATAAAAGAAATAATTTAATACATTTTAATATTTATTTTTATACATATAAAACAACTACTTAATACATATTCATGACAACATACAATAAACATAATTACATAGCAACATATAACAAATATATATCAGAATAGCTTTGACTTCTAACACTCCCCTGCAATTTTTTTTTTTTTTTAAAAAAAACCTTAACAGGATTAAATCCCAATTACTGATGTTTGATGAATCTTCAAAATCTTATTTTTTCTATCTCGTTCTATTTCCATACCAATAAATATTTTTACATCACCAAGTTCTTTCATTTCAAATCTATTCATTAATTTGTCTTTTAATTTTTGTACTTCATTTCCAATGAGTAAAATGTCATCTACATATAAAATTATATAATTATTCAAATTTGTATTAAAATACACACTTTCATCGTATCTCGATCTTGTAAATCCTATTGACAAAATGAAATTAGTAAATTCATTATTACAATATCTCAAGCTTTGTTTTAAACCATATAATGACCTGTTTAGTTTTAGTCTTTTAATATTGTTCTTTTCATTAGAAGGTCCTTTGGGTAATTCAATATAAATTTCTTCTTGGAATTTACCATTTAAAAAAGCAGTTTTCGCATCTAAATTTTGAATTTGCCAATTTTTCGAATTTGCAATTGCAAGCATAATACGTATTACTGTTGTTCTAACTACTGGAGCATAAGTATCTTCATAATCTATGCCATATTGTTGTCTAAAACTTCTTGCCACCAGTCTTGCTTTATATATTTCTTTACCATCCACCCCAAATTTCTTCGCAAATACCCATTTACAAGAAATTGGTTTCTTACTCACGTTCTCGACATCTTTCCAAGTTTTATTTTTGTTTAATGTCATTATTTCTACTTCCATTGCTTCTATTCATTTTTGCTTGTCTTTTTTCTTAATATTAATGGATAATCTCGTGATGCATCTTCCATATCTGAAGTGCCAAAACATAATCTTCTATCCATTTTGGTTTATTTATTTTCCTCTTATTTGATATATCTTCTGATTCAATAACTTGATTGTTATTACTTTGATAATCTTGTTCTACAGACTTTCCTTCGTTACAATTTCCTTCGTCTTCATTTTTATCATCTAGATTAATTGTATGATAATAATGAGGAAGAAGAAGTTGCTTTACCTCATCAAATATTAGGTACATCTCTTCCTGTGATAAATTCTCTACCGTCCCACAATTTATAACCATTCGCAACGTAGCCAACTAATTTACATTTGATTGCCTTTTCATCTAATTTACTTCTTTTATTTTCTGGGACATGTTAATATACTTAATATTATCTTCTTTAAATCAGGTTGACATCCAAACCAAATTTGAGCTGGAATTTTGTTATTATTTGTAGGCAACCTATTTAAAATATATGCTGATGTTTGAATTGATTCCATCCAAAATTATTTTGACATTCCACTATCAATTAATAAACAAAGAGCCATTTCTACTAATGGTCGATTCATTCTTTCTGCTTTTCCATTATTTTGTGGTGTATATGGAATTGTTTTTTTCAATTTTTATAACTTTTGCTTTCAGATATTTTCTAAAATCATTACTAATTTATTCTGTGCCATTACCGCATCTCAACCTACTGATTTTCATGTTATTAAAATGTGTTTCAACTTTTGCTACATATTCTTGAAATAATTTAAAAAATTCATTTTTATGTTTTATTCCAAAAACCATTACAAAATGTGTAAAATCATCTAGAAATGTAACAAAGTATTTATAGACACCAATTGAAGCAGGAATTACGGAACCACATATATCGCTATGAATAAGCTCTAACGGTCTTCTTGTTTTCGGAGCTTTCTTCCTATAAGGTAATCTTATCACAGTTTCCATTCAACGTTTCAAAATTATCAATGAGACCCATATTCCACAATAGTGATAACGAACCATAATTTACGTGAGCTAATCTTCTGTGCCAATATATTCTTTGTTTACGACGTAAGCTTCTCCAGTTAAATTTAATCCAAAGCTGACTCTATATAAGGAACCTTCTCGAAAACTATATGCAATGATTATAATATTCTTCTTTATTAAAACTTCATTATTTTTAAAAATAACTACGAGACCATTATCTGCTAACCTACGGACTGATAATAAATTAATTTTTAAATCGGGGACATACAAGACATTTTTAATTACTATGTCATGAATTCCTATTCTTACTTTGACAATTCCAGAGCTTTCTGCAACACTGATTCGCTCTTTGCTACGTCAATTTTAATTTTCGGGTTGAATATATTTTCTTCACGGAAATATTTTGACGAATTAATCATATGATCACTTGCTCCATAATTAATTATAAAAGTTATTTCTTCTTAAAAATGCTACCGTTGTGTCTTCTTTGGACCTATTTTCTACTGAATAGTAAGCATTATTTTTATATAGACCTTTATTCACAGAGTTTACACTGCAATTCTTTCTCAAATGAACAAATTTGCAGCATTTAAAACATTTTATTATATTCATGAAGTTTGTTTTAAAATGTCCATTTTTCCCACATCTGAAACAAGTGATTTTTCTTTTATGATTGCTTATCTGAAATGCAACGTCATCTTGTTTCGTTAATCTTTCATTCTAAATTTTCGTCGACTTCCTTCTCGTTTCTTTATCTGTCTTAATTTTACGTATTCATTAGTCACCTTCGAATCATCTATTGTCTCAATAGCTGAAATTACTCCATTAAAATCTTCTGGTAAAGTCATGAGTAAATTGCATTTTATTTTCAGACTGCACCAACCGCCTTAAACTCTCTCGTCATACGATCAAAAAGATTAAAATGATCTTCTAATGAACCCTTATTGTCATATTTTAATTGCAATAAGCTTCTCCTTAAATGTAATTGAGTAGAAACTGATTTTCTTTCATATTTATCAGACAAAGATTTCAAAATTTCTTTCGCAGTCTTATTATCTTTTACAAATACAAGGCATGTATCACTGATACAAGAAATTATTATACATTTTGCCTTTAAATTATTCCTTTTCCATATTATCCATTTTTCTGTATCAAGTGCCTCATCCTCATCTATTTCTACTGCAGATAAGACTCCTTCTTCTTCCAAAATTAGAGACAGCCTAAACTTCCAACTATTAAAATTTTCTCTTCAAATATTTGAGACCATACACTGAGCCAAATCCTGCATGTTTGTTCTATAAGAAATCTTTTATCAATATTTAGTTCAATATACGGTTCTACTTATCAAAAGTCCCAGTCTCTTCAAAAATTATTTCGTCAGAATTGCAATCACCGTAAGCTTTGCTGACAAAAGTTAGCAGTCCACTTATGCTGTGACGATAGGCCCTTTCGTCCATTAAGGGTTTTCCCTCCCTTTGAAAACTTGTAGTAGTACCGTCAAAGTTAGAATGTTTAGTAACGTATTTTTGACAATATACGTTGTTTATTTATTGTTTATGTATTGTTTAATCTGAAAAGTAAGATGTATTTGTAAAATTGGTAAAATATTTAATGAAATACGTACCTGTAAAAGACAATATCCGACCGTTATGATGTGAAAAGACAATAATCACATGTTCAACATAACCGCACTATCATTGTTTCAGCTACAAGAAATGTATTTTATGTAAAAATAGCATTTTGTATATTTGTAATTTAACTTACAATAGTGTTGTGAAACAATGTAACTCTCGTTTACACATTTGATTGCATTTTTGTGTTTGTTTACTTCTAGAATATTCTGACATTAGTAACCTTGCAAATTTTGAAGAGTCGTGATTCACAACATGCCCGTGCATGGCGCACCGCACATGTGAATGAAATTGTGTTTTATTTGAAACAATATTTGTAAATTGTTTGAAGTTGTAAAATGGATTCAGGGTAAAGAAAAGTGGCCAGAGAATTTGTGTAAATTTTATAAAAATATTATTTATCACTTGAGACAGTAGCAACCCCCTGTACTAAGTAAAATCATCCCTGCCGCAATTTTAATGAGAAGTACCGTTAGATTGGGTTTATAAGCCGCTGCAGAGGTCCGTGAAGCCAGAGCGGGCTTCGCCCGTTCTCAGAGTCGTGCAGGCTAGGATTCTGAATAGGTCCTCCTAAACGCCTCTAGTGAGAAAAGAGTCCTGAAAAAGGCTCCTTCGAACCGCCGATAAGTTGAGTGCTGTGTGTCAGCCGCCGTCCGTTAGAAGAATCCGCCGCGTGTAAAGGCTGAGTCCGCCGTGTACATCGCGCCGCTGATTGCCCGCTAGAGAAATTGTGAGTTTTTCTAAAGTAGTAAATTGCAATACGCGTACTTACCGTGGTAAGTCTGGTCACAGTTCTGCAAAAAGAAGGGTGATGTATTTGTTTATTTATAAACTGTGTGTCTTTGTTTTACATATCTTCGTATATTAAAATATATTTATTTAAACTACACGTCTTTTTCTGTTGATATCAACCAACCCTGCGCCCTCACCTCCACTAGGCTATCCGAATGCACGCTCCTATGTACCGCTGTAAAAATGGCGCCCGAGCATACCGTTCATACCCAGGGATTTAAAGGAGCACAATAGTGACGTCATCCATCGACCTCCGAGGTGGCGTTACAATGCTTACAAAATAATCACATTTATCGTATTCCGATTTTTATTCTTTGTCCTGTAATTGGTTTTCTTGTAAACTGTTGGGCAATAAAGAATATGTTTTTGCTCAGCACAAACATTTTGGTTGTTTTATAGGAATATCAGTTCATTTAAATATCTCGCTTACATTCTAAAATTTTTGAAACTAGTAGGCATATTTTTTCTGCCTTCCTATATAGAAGACCATACATGAAGAGATATTTTTTTTTGACAATATTTAAATAAACTCTTGGAATATTTTTAAACAGAGTTAATGGGATATATATGTAAAAAAAATGACATGGTCTTAAATGTAACCAAGTTTTAGTTTCATGAAAACAGTTTATTAAATCAGATGTCTTTACTTCATATGATTTCTTTGGTAATTTAAGGTAAGCGCAGACAGCATTTAGATTCAGTCGTGGAGATACCTACTTTCATTTTCGTGATAAAATTTCCTACAATAATTATTTAGTTAAATATTTGTTTAATTTATACCCATTTGCACCGCTGACGTTTAAATGTTCCTTAATATGACAATATCATATCGAAATGAAACGTCAAATGAGTAATTGAATATTGCTGTCAAAATTTCGATTTGCAGTTTTTGGTTTAAGCCTAGATTAAAATTTAAGTGACAGCGGTCCATCTGGGCATTAATCTGAATTCCACTATTTTACAGTGCAACTGGGCATTAATCTGAATTCCACTATTTTAATATTATAATCTTCTGGTTTGAAATGTCTGAAACTCACTCACATGTATTTATTAAAGGGTTTTCCTATTAATAAATCATTTTGCCAAGCCTTACGACGATCAGCATTGTCAATTATTCCACTTTTGTTAATTAGTTGATTTTTAAAGAGAAAATAAAGTGGAGTTCTGGATTTTTTGACTTCTAAGAACCGCACCCACCAACGCAACAATTAGTGTTGTTTTTTGTATTTTTGTTTGACATTTCGCAAAAATTTTCTCAGAATCTTTTACTCATGTAAGGACCCCACACAGTACAAAATAAAAGCTAAAAAGAAGGTACCGAATATGTAGTAAAGAACACATGACGTTCCAGGCGTGTAATAATCAGTACATGTGCATGGAATGATTTTTCCATATTATATTTGTGTCATAAACTAACAGGATAATATATATAAAACCTCCTGAACAAAATTAACGCATTTTTTGTTTATTTTACAAAGTTAGCTTATTTTCGGCATGTTTTATGGTTTTTTTAATTACTCCTTTATAGGTAATTAAAAAATTGTAGAAAATAACGCAACATAATGTACCTTTAAATTAAAAACTACAATATTATACAAAATGAACACAATGTGATTTTTTTTTAAATAAATTAAAATTTAAAATTTCATGAAAAAATATCATTTAATACTTGGTATTACCAACCTCTTACATTAATAATTGCTTGTTTCTTCGTCCCATGCTTCGAAATAAATTTCGAATCGCATGGTGAAGTATGTTTTCCCATCTTGTAGCCCAGCTTCCTCTAACTCATCTAGAGTGCATGGGGCGGGTACAAGATCTCTTTCGCTTCTTCTCAGCATATCCTATATGTGCTCTATTGGATTTGACTCTGGACTTCTAGGTGGCAATTCCATACGGTTAATTCCTACTGTATTTCAATATTCATCTACGCCCCGAGTCCGATGCGATCTTACATTATCATGGATAAAAATGAAAATACCTCCAATTACCGGTGAGAAAGAAGTGACATGGTGTTATATGACATTCTGCACGTATTTCTGTTCATTCATTGATCTTCCACGGAGCACCGGCAACTCTGTGCGTCCGTTAAAACAATTAGCTCCCCAAAACAGTATTGAATCACCAAAACAGGGCTCTTGTGGAACAATTTTTCACAGAGTATATCGCTGTCCAGGTTTCCCCCAGGTATGCTCTCTTTGGCCTGGTGATTTTAAGCTGACTCATGTCTCATCAGAAAACAAAACACGGTTCCAATCAGTCGAATTCCAGGGAGTATGTTGTCTTACAAATTGTAAGCGAGTTACTCGATGAGGTCTGGTGAGAAACGGTCCTGTGTTAGTACATCCATTGACAAATTTTGCTTCCTCTAGTCCTTCTTACCATTACAGGTAGAAATCGACACAGCACGGGCTTAAAAATCTGTCGGTGATTTTGTATAATCTTTCTGTGTCTTATTAATTTTCCCAATTCAATTTAATGTTAATTTTGTAGTAAAACACAGAAACATGAAATCAAATTTAAATTAAACGTAAAACACTTTTAAACTTTTCCATACTTTTTCCTTGTCAACACAGGAAACAATAAAATATCAATGTAAACAACAATTGATTCTTAAAATTTTCTTAGAGTGCAGTTGAAAATTTAGTGTTCTAGACATACGAAAATAATAACAATAATTAAATATATATATATATATATATATATATATATATATATATATATAATAAGCTAACTGGTTATTTGCTATTGAATTAAAAAAAGTAAAGTCACTCACGAAATTTTAAATATGCATTATGTAATCGTAGTTGACTATAAGTAGACAATTATGTAGTTTACGCCATGAAAATGATAAAAAAAACAATGTAGAATATGTAGACAACGAAGAAAATGCGATTTTTAATATATGCTTGTGAAAGAATAAAAACTACGGTGTGTAATGAAATATTTATTTAAATTGGAAATAAAATAAAAATATATTTCTAGTCATGTATTTTATTTATTTACGTTTTACTTCGTTGCTAAATAACGAAACTGGTTATACACACACAATTTGCTAGTGCCACCTAGAAACAATAGTATACACAATTTGTTACTAAGCTAGTACGGTCACCTAGAAATGATTACGTTCTTGTTACAGTCCATTTTCGTAGCGCCCTTGTTTTAGTCAACCTGGCCGACGTTCCAGTAATTTTGGTAATTTTTCATTTTGCCCTACCGCGCCCTTTCGGTTTAATGTTCAGGTTTATGATCTCTGCCGACACTGTGTCAAGGTTGAACTTGATTTCTTTGGCTTAATAGTTTTTGGTAAAAATTCGTTCTTCTGTGTTGAGATGTTGTGAGTACCAGCTGTGGCAATTTTTCGTGCCGATTGTCGGCGTTGTCCTCGTTGGAGGGATTTGGACCACGTTTAGCGCATTTGGAAATGTGTTTTCGCCAGAGGATCCGTGTTTTAAGCACAATATTTCTACAACAAAAGCAATTTTCACTTTATAGCCGCTTAAGATCTTCTGGTGAGGTTTACCAAATGCAACTCTATTCGTTCTTTTTAAGCTTTTAGTTTACCGCTACCGCCTACTTTATCGTACCGTTACTGTTTACTTTTTCCGAATACTTTTGCTGAACACTTTTACCGCCTGGCTGTACATTTATGAATATTTCGCGATCAATCTAGAATATAACTAGATTACAATCCATTTTACCGTACCGTATTGAGAATGCTGTTCTAAATATTCACGTTGCTCACTTGAGTGTATCGTGCAGTCAGTATATGGGAGGAATCGTAGTCACAATTTGACGCCTACCCGTCTCACGTGCGTGTAAAGAGTTTTGGAGCCGTCGTCGAAGTCCAAAATTGATATTTCTTTACCGCACCTCTCATCTGGCTGGACCTGGAAACAGTTGGAAGTACCGCCACCATCGTACTTATCACCTTGACCTGTCCTCAGATAAGCGCTCATATTTTTTGTTTTGTTGTACCGTATCGCTATTTTGGGCATGTTTTATGTCTATCATTTATCTTAAGCTTTACTATTGATATTCTCGTATTATATATATATATATATATATATATATATATATATATATATATATATATATATATCTTACCTACAATTTATGTATATTTTGACTATCCGGCGCCTTGGCGACATTATTTATTGTAGTATTTATTGAATGTTGAATTTTGACGGAGAAACATCGAATTTTACCTAAGTCGTCACATGATCATTCTCCGCCGTCACGATCGCGTCGCGTACAACTTTTTTTTATATACAAAGTACGTTATTAAATGTTTGTTATTGTTAATTTTGGATCTCTATATTTCTAGAAAACCCTTTTCCTATCGCTCGTCTATTTACCGTACGTGTGTTGAATCACGACAGTTTGAGGGGATTTTTATTTCAACTGGAGCCTAACAAAAATAAAAATAAATTCATTCCTTATCAACTCGCGCTAACTCCGGCTGGGCTTCCTGTCTCAATAACCTCACAGGCTCGAAGATCTGGGCGTTGCAACATTCTGTACATTGTCTACTTAGTGTATATATGTTGTCTACGCGTATATAACTTTAGAAAACAGTTTTCTACACGTAGGCTTCCAACACTGCTCACTCTCCAACAAATACATTCAAAATAACATCAGGTTCGAAAATAACACTTTCACCACAGCCTTTATCAGACAGAATAGCCATTTTCATTATTTTTTTCTATAGCAGATTTTAAAGTGTGCTTTGTTCAACTCGAAATAGTTGACTAAGTGACATTTTAACCGCAAGGGTAGATAAAATAATACTTTAACAGCAAGGGTAGATAAAGAACTTTAATAAAAACACATTATACATTTTGACGATTCATATTATATTTAACTTCAATTGTATAAACATGAATAAAATGAAATTGTTTTCAAACAAATTCTGTAACTACCACACTACTGAGATTTTTAAATTGTTCTTAAATAATTTAATTTATAATCGAAATTATCGACTCGCGAAAAATAATTCAGTCGCGAAATCGCTAGTGAATTAAACTTTGTATTGTATTTTATTGCCTTGTATAAAAAATAACTATTTCACGACACAAATGAGAGAAAACAGAGCTTGTTTATAATTTATAAATAAACGACTTGACGCCTATTAACATAACGATTGTCATGTACAGCCTACTAATTGTTAAGTTTTATTTTGTCCAAATTTAATCACGTGATTTAAGAATATTTATTCACTAAAGAATAAGGGCTCGCAACTAAAACTTTCTTTTAATGAATAAACATTATTTAAACTCATTTGGTGTATAAATATCCACATTCTTCACATACTATGTGAACCAAATTATGACACACGCTTTCTAATCTCTCTTCTTTAATCTTATTTTGTTGAATTATGTTGATTTTTGAATTATAAAATAACCTTTTCCTGAAAATTATCAGTTTCTAGAAGAAAATTATAAAATCTCCTTCTAGTTGCCCCAGTGTTTAAAATCACATTTGCAATATTACATATATTTATATAAACTTTATACATTTTCCACAATTTTAATTCTATATGTAATATCAGCATAAATTTATTATTCTTGACAAATATTAGTTCATGAATTTGTAATTTTAAATCAATAATGTTTATGAGCTAGCGCGTGAAAAGTTCCAAACAAACGATTCGGTTACCGTTACACCAACATCAACAGCGTCATTGTCGGCATTGATGCTGAAAGCCAACAAATTGTCCTCGGTTTAGAGTTGCAAATCCTTTTTTCATGTTTTTGGTTACATATTAATCTGTTCCGGTTTCCGGTGCCAAGCGAGGAAAAATACATCCGTAATTCACACTTCGTGATTTGCATTGATAATTAATTCCTATAAAATAACAAAGAAAAAGGAATGTGGATTTATCCACAATTTAAAATTGCTTCATTTTTAATTAGGAAGATGAATTCATCCAAGAGAATTCATGATTTAATAAATATAGCGTCATATTTTCAGCTACATTGTTTAGTGTGACTTTTATATTATAGATAGATTTTTTAACAGGGATTTGCTCTGTCTGTAAAGTTCTATTTTTATGGACAAGAAGTGCGCACATAATAGGCGCTATCTATTATGATATTTGGCAATTGGTACTGGAATTTTTGCTAATTCTTTTGGTCGTTGATGGCATTCAAAATATTTGTATACGTACATAAATTTGTTTATAAAAATTCTGGTCAGAATACTGACCATAATTCTGTCCAAAATTATAGATCGTGACAAACTGGTTTTAGAGTAACCAGGCGTCTAGAATCAAAAGGTTGTAACTATAAGAAAATAATAGTGCGAGGAAACTGATTTAAAATTATTACTCGTTAATATTTGAGGCACGTATTTAAGCGTTCATTATTTTATTCAGTTTTGCTCAATATTTCATTTGGTTTTGTTCAGTATTTTATCCTCAGTATAAATAATAATTGCTCACTAAAAATTTTTTTTTCCACAATCGTTAGCAAAATTCATTATTATTCAACTTAAAATAGAGAGCAAAGTAGCATGTTGAATCACAAGTGAGCAAAGTAAATAACTTTCTTCACAAGTGAGCAAAATACACAATCCTATAATAATCTACGTCAGGGGTCATAATGAACAATACTTTTTTGTAATTAACTTTACATTAAATTCAGTTACAAACATATTATGTAGGTACTGTTGAGTTTTTCATTAATAAAAAATTTATTGTGGTCAGCACAATACCTCTCGCCATTTCCATTTTATGTTATATAAGTATTGTATTGCACTTCGCTATCGAACCATTACAGAACTTTACCCAAATATTGTTTTTATTGTATTTAACATGTCTTCTGCACACATACAATTATAATTATATCTAATTTTCATTGTATGAGGAAGTTCCTAAATGTCAGAGATTCCTCCAATTCATGAGCAAGATTGACGGTATTTCTTATGGATATATGCATTTTACCTGCAATTTTAAATATTTAATTAATAAAACAATAAGAAAGATTAAATGTACTTCCCACAAAAAGCTTTCAGAATGTCACTAAAACTGTTGATTTTAGACACTGACATCTATCATTTACAAACAATGTTATAAACATTTAAATTTGTCAACTGGTTTCCTTAGTGCCTTGGCCTCTGCGATTAGACTATTCTATATATTACAGTGCCTTTATCTTTAAATCTATACACGATATAATAAAAGTTTTAAATGTAACAGGTGTAGAATTTTATGTTCTTCAATAATAGTAGTAACAGAAATGTTTTCCAATAAGGGTTTCCACCATAATCAAAATAATGAAAAATAACACTAGTGCACTAAAATATATTACAATACAGGTATGAAAACACTAACTACATGTTTAAATATGTTCCCATTTTTTTCTTTAATGCATGAAAACATTTTACTACGTTTGAAACGCTGCCAAATTTGTGACGTACAGTCCCGGGACGATTTTACAGTTTAGATTTTACCAGTTAAGCCAGTCAACATGGGAGTAGTTTACAATATTCCATTTTATCTACATGCGTCAAATAAATTGAATATCTTACTACGTGATAATAGATGGCAGCACATTCAAATTGTAATATTATATTTAAAAGTATTTGAGGTGAATAGTTATTTTAAATTAATTAAAATTGTAAATACAATTATTATTGTTTACCTTATCAAAACTTTCGTTTGGAAATAGAACAATTATTTGCAGTGAGAGAGAGAGATAAATCCCTCATCCTCCACTCCTAAATAGAATAGTATTACTAAGCAAATAGTTAACAGATGACGCAACTACTGTGACGTGTATCCTTCGCAGAAAATCGGCGGGCGCGTACGCAATCATTGTGGCGGTAAAAATTGGCCGCTTAATCGAGCTATGAAAAATACTGTTTTCAATAATAAAAATGTTTTCTTTATTCTAATATATATAACTTTACATGAAGAATAACATATAAAAAAAATTGAAAATTAGTGGAAATCCCTATTGTTACCAAAATCTAATCAGCTCTTCCCAGGATTGTCAGCTTAAGGAAACTGCAGTTAAATATTTTTTAAGTCTTATAGTATTTGAGAAACCGTGGTTCCAACATACACACGCACACACATACATACACACACATACACACACACATACATACACACATACACACACATACACACACACATACACACACACATACACACACATACACACACACACACACACACACACACACACACACACACACACACACACACACACACACACACACACACACGGACATCATCGTAAAAATGTTATAATCGGATTATAGGGACCTTAAAACTGGTTATCCACTAAAATCTGGATATGCGAATTTTAGCATGGTTCCAATAGGTACCTCTCTTAGTGAGAGGTAAAAAGGTACAATGTTTCGTTTTTCAGAAAAATTATATTTCAAGATTGTGCAAAAAATCATGTTTAGCACACGTAAGCATGTCTTTTTCTCACTTGTCCATAGTTGGCCAATTTCCGGACGCGTGAGAAAAAGACATACGTTGCTCACTTGTACTAAAAATGGCTATTGTTTACTATTTTTTCATGTGTTCAGTATGAGAAACATTTTTGTTCTGTATTTTTTTCATATTTGTTCAGTATTATTTGTGCAGAAAAACCAAACCATAATCTAACATAACCTAAGGCACCTGCAAAATTTGATTTTAAAATTAGACTAGAACTCAAAAATGATGCCTGGCACCGCAATATCGTTCGGCATCGGCATCGGCATCTTCTGACACTCGTCGGAGTTAATTCCCGATGAGTGGTTTCAAGAATTGATAAAAACTCAAAAACGACGCTTGGCGTCGCGACGCGGATGGACGCCGGTTTCTTCTGACACCCTTCGAAGTTGATTTCCGATGAGTGATTTTAAAAATTGATAAAAGCTCAAAACGACGTTTGGCTTCGCGACGGTGATGGGCATTGGTATCTTCCGCCACCCGTTGAAGTTAATTTCCGATGAGTGGTTTTGAGAATTGATTTATTATTAATACAGAACATTTACAAAAAATACTGAACATTTTATTTAAATACTTACTGAGCTTTTATTATTAATTCTGAGTATAATTATTATTTAACTGGACATTTAAGAAAAATATTGAGCATAGATTACTGCTTTTTTAAATAATATTGAGAACAAATAAATTGTTACCATTATCACATCATTGATAATTAACTCTAATAATGAATTTAATTGTATTATAAAAATATGGAAGAAAAATTACAATGGTGTGCTTAGTTACTGAAAATTTTACAAAGTCCGTGAAATAATTTTACTGGAAATATAAAACACTCTGTGTGGAATTTATATAAAATACCAGTAGAAAAGACGGAAGGTATAGTGCTGGCCACAAAAGTTTTTTTATAACGATTTTATTTTCATATCAAATACAGATTTTAGGCTTCAAAACCTATCGTATGTTTTTAAAAGAGAATTTTTCTGTAATATGAGTGTCCAGCTGTCACGCTGAAAAAATATGGTATAAATCAGTTAATGGTTTGAAATACGAGTGGAATTTTTCTACGCATGTCACAAATTGAGGCGCAGTGATTTACGGTTATTTGATATATCACATCGGCGTGAACCAAACAAATCTACAGCACAGTTATAGAATTATAGCTGCACCCTGCACCCATGCTAACATTCAAACAAATCAATATTACGGCTTGTCTATATCCCAAACTAGATAAGGTATATGATTTATGGAATGTGTATATGTACTGAATAACAAAAGTTTGGTATACTTTGTGCTTTTTGTATTACGTATTACTCAGCGCAAATAGATTTATATGTATATTGAGTGTCCACAACGTCTGTGTAGAACAAGGATATGAATACATCTATTTCAATTCCATCTTTATTTGTATTTATAAGGAAGTTTGTCGCATTTCGCATTAAAATTTAGAAGCTACCTATAATTTACCAGTATATTGGGTTACGAAACAATCAGACATGTATAACCTCTCAAGTAACTAATTTTTTTTTTTTTGTCCTATATTTGATACTAATTAAAAAAATCTGTTGTGGCCAGCACAAAACCTTCCGTCAATTCGATGTATTTTGTACATATCCCATACCAATAGTCCTTGAAAAAGCTTCTGTATATCCTGTAAAATTGTAACACGAACACACTATTTTTTACAAATTCTATACCGAAAGTTCCTTTCCCTATTTTATTCGGGGTCGCTGTTTCTTATTCTTCTCTTTTACTCATTCATGTCCAACGCATCTTCTTCACACAATTCTTCTTCTCTCAAATCTTCTGCTACACAGTCCTTCAATTTTCTCTTTGGCCTTTCTCGTACTTCCGGCATTGAAAATTCCAATCTTGAGGCGAGGCTGCACCTGCAAGTCACTTACGAGACGAGGGACACTCTATCACATTCACATATAACTTTCTGACCCTATACTTTCAACTTAGGTTTTGCCGAGGATTTTGCATTTGACACTGACATCTGTTAGTTAATTTTTTTTTAATATATCTGCTGTTTCCATAATTTTAGCAAAGCTGACTAATTTTTGAAAGTTAATCTCTCTTAATGTCTCTATAACTTTATATCTATTGAATATGAAGGAAAATGTATAATCAAACCGTATAGAGAAAGGTGACGGAAGGTAAAAAAATTACTAGAAAGCGTAGGTAGGTACTAGTTTTTACTGAAGGTACATACATGGAAACAGTTTATCAAATTCTTTTCAATTTTTACATTGTTTGTTGTTTGATTTTAAATTTAACAAGGACGGGAATTTACTAATTAATCATTTTAGAGTTTAGACGACATTTTTACAACGAGAAAATATACACTTCACACGTATACAGGCTGTAACAAAAAAACTAGCTACCTAAAATAATTATTTCTATATTATTAAAGTTTCAATAAAATACTATCATAAAAATCTGTTGTGGCCAGCACAATACCTCTCGCCATTTTCATATTAGGCTATATAAGTATTTTATTAATTTCTGGTACACAAAAAATTCTAATTACATCTATTCTTTATTTTTGAATTCATTCTATGAACAAGTCTACTCTTCTAAATGTTGGAGATTCTTCCAATTCATTGACGAGATTGGCGTTATTTTTAAAGGGTATATGTTGATAATGTTTAATTATATGTGCGGTAAGTGTGTGTTTAGTTGACACTGATACTGTATATACTTTGGCTTATAAATGAATCCGCTTTCTTTTTATACAAATCTTAGATGTTGACGCAGTCTTTTCTTCGTTATAACAGAATTATATATTACTATTACATTTCCAGTTGTCCAAGTAAGAATTATATATCTATCTGTAGCCGACAAAGGTGTGGTAGCGGTAGCGCTATCGCTTCACGCTGTAAAGGTTCCGGGTTCAAATCCCGGGTAAGGCATGGCTGTTGCATGTGTATTTCATCATTTCATCTTCATCAGCGAACAATATAATGTGTAAAAGTTACAAAACAATAAAGAAAAAAATCCATCCTCTCATATACCAGGTACGTATTATAAAGCGTATAACAATAAATAAATAAAATAAAATAAATATCTATCTACAATTTTAAATATTTAATTAATGATAAAATAAGAAATATTAAATATACTTCCTTAAAAAAGTGTTCAGTAAGGTCTGGATATTTGACACTGACATTTATGTTAATTACAAACATTTTAATTTTTCAACTGGTTTCCATAGGCTGATTGATTCATTATACAATGGATTATTTTATATATTTATAATTCAGTCTATCTGTAGAAGATGCAATAAAAATGTTAAATATAGTGGATAGAGAATTTTATATTCTTTAATATTTGTAATAACATAAATTTCCAAAAAAATATTTTATTATATTAAGGTTTATTTTAAGAAACTACTACTTCCGGTTGTCCAATTGTTCCCAGAACCTTTTCAGCCCTTCCCATGTCAGATTAAGGAATACGTAGTTAAATTGGTCTTTAGTCTTACAGAATTTGAGAAACCGTGCCTACAACATTCCACACACACACACACACACACACACACACACACACACACACACAGAGAGAGAGAGAGAGAAAGAGAGAGAGAGATCATTGTGGAAATGTTAAAATCGGGTTCTAGTGACCTTAACACGTGCATATTCACTAAAACCTGGATATGCGATTTTTAGCATGATTCCAATACCTCTCTTAGCGAGAGTTAATAATAAGCTTACATGTAGGTTTGAAACCGTTTTCAAAACGTTTTTAGTATTGAAAACGCTATGTATATACATATACGAGGTGTGGCTACAAAATAACAAGATTGATCTTAGAACATTGATAATGTATATATTTACACAAAACAAATATTGCCACCTTCAATATACTCTCCTCCCCGAACCCTACACCGCCCGATTCGAATATTTCATTGTTGGAAGAAGCAATGCCTGCAGGCCTTTTTTGTTAGGTTGTTCATAAGCTCTGCCGCTTTTTCTATAACTACATTTCAACCCCGAATTTGGTGCCTTTTAAAGCAGAATTTGGAAATAAAAGCAAGTCACATGGCACTAAGTCAAATGAGTACGGTTGATGTACCAACACGATCAGTGTTGTGCTTATCTAGATAACATTATCTAAAATTTTATCTAGATAACGTAGTTAGTATCTTTTATCTAATATCTAGATATTTTTAGAATTAATATCTATTATCTTATCTGTTTTATAACACGAAGAAGAAAGATAAGATAACCATTATTTATGTTAGCTCCATCTATATTCAAATCAAAATACTATTTAGGAAGTTAGGACAAGCAGAATCTACCGCATCGCATAGTGCCGTGTCGTGTGTTCTCCGTCGCCGGTGTATCTGCCTGCGTAAACTCACTTATGATGTGACGTGTGATCGTGATTCGTGAGCAATAGTGAGCAACATTATTTATGAAAATATTCATTTACTGTCATATTTATATGCTCACTTTTATGCAGGTACATAATATAAAACAGTGTTTCTCCGGTCCCGTTGAAAGACTTTTCAGTGTAAGCGGGCAAATTCCCACACCAAGAAGCAATTGCCTATGTGATATTAATTTTGAGAAAGTACTGTTTTTAAAAAACAATAATGTATTATTATAAAAAAATATGTACATAGATATTTTCAGAATAGTGTCTATCTTTGTTTTGTATGTTATTAAATATGTATGTACATTGAATATTTTTTGTTTCCTTTTCACACATCTTATCATTCAAGCATAAACAATTAAGGAAAGTTTTGTAAGAAATCTTGGTTGCTTACTTACTAATTTTTTTATCTAGATAACATTTAAAGTATCTGTTATCCTTATCTAGATATATTGCGCAAATTTATCTTTTATCTGTTATCCAGATAACGAAAATCATTATCTGACCCAAAACTGAACACAATGATTTTGTATTTCGTCAAAAATGTCTTGCCGGCCAGGGCGTTTTGTTCCGGGGCGTTGTCTTCATGGAGAATCCATGAGCCCTTTTCTTACATTTTAACCCTTTTTCTTCTCACCCGTGCATGAAGGGTTATCAAAACTTTCTTGTAATATGCTTGGTTAACGAAATGCCCCTCAGGCACCCAATCCATGTGGACAATCACTCGCATTTCGAAAAAAATAATGGCAGTGCACGGCCGAGGCTCTAACCGTCTCTGATCTCATTTCTTCCTTCTTTAAATCTTCTAAACTGCTCGAAAACTTGAGTACTAGATGATAGACCCTCATCACCATAAACATTCTTCAACAATTCGTACATTTCCGTAGCGGATTTTTACCTTTCGTCACCTTTAGGTAAGGAAGGTATTGTCTATGGTCAAAAAATTCGATGGTGAGTTTTCAATGAATAAGCACGTTTTAGGGTTCCTATAATACGATTTTACTGGTTTTACGATGATGTCTGTATGTGTGTGTGTCCGTATGTGTGTGCGTGACAAATTTTTCTAAAAATTATAATTCTTCCGTATTCCTCTTCTTTACATCCATATGAAGAGCTGATTAGATTTTAGTTATAATTGATCCACAGGAAGTACCCTTATTTGAAGTTTATAACAGTTTTTGCGTTGCGATTTTACATGATACATAGAATCTTTTCCAAGGATCTCTTTGTATGGGATTTGTACA
Organism: Ophonus ardosiacus; assembly: GCA_943142095.1. Taxonomy (NCBI): domain Eukaryota; kingdom Metazoa; phylum Arthropoda; class Insecta; order Coleoptera; family Carabidae; genus Ophonus; species Ophonus ardosiacus. The sequence goes on from OW964834.1 coordinate 16,786,758, forward strand.
AAATACATCGAATTGACGGAAGGTCGTGTGCTGACCACAACAGATTTTTTTATAGTCTATTTACTGTCATAGACAAAATTTTGTTCGATCACTATCATTGTCAATTTTTTTCGATTTTTCATTTATCTCGGAAACAATTGAAGATCAGACCTATATTGATTAAGCTTTTTTACTCATTTATGTCAGTACCATAAGCCCTTCATTTTTTTTACACTTTTTTTTTTGAAACAGCCTGTATACAAGGTTAGTTAAAAGTATGGAGACAGCGATTCATTGTCGTTAATATTTATTTTAGGAAATTATGTTCAATGCAAAAGTTTTTTAAGAAATTTTGATCTACATATGAGAATACTTGAATTTTTTTTGTACCTACTATTCGTAAATACTTGAACCGGTGGTTTTCCTTGTAAAAATGTTATTAAAATAAATTGAAAAAAAAAAAAACAAAAATACTGTTGTAAAGAGAAAAAAAAACGCTCTATCGAATGGTAGAGTAAAATTACCAGGTTCCAATTTAAAAAAAAATTATGCGGACAAGCTTAACTCAAAAACAATTGAAAAAAAAAAAATTTCAAGTATTCTCAAATGTAGATCAAAATTTCTTTAAAAAAATTGTACTGACATAGTTTCCTAAAATGAATATTAACGACAATAAATCGCCGTCTCCATACTTTTAACTAAGCCGGTATAGGGTGTCCATTTTAAAAGTTCCCGTCTTAAAGTATAAAAATAGGTAAAATGAATATATTTCATAAGCCACTTGGTAAATATTAGCCCTTTAAATCGATTAATCATAGTGGGTATAAGAGCAAATCAAATCACTTATGAAATGTAACATGGGTTGCCCAGTTTTAAACTTTAATGCGGGAACTTATAAAATGGGCATCCTGTATACATATATATATATATATATATATATATATATATATATATATATATATATATATATATATATATATATATATATAGTGTCAAAACGATTTTGAGTTATCTTAAACCAAAACCACAGAATACATTTATACAGAAGCGACACTCCTTGCCGGCACCATTGTTGTTGCGATTTTACGTTTATGACCTTGAACTTTAAATTTGTTGGCAAATTTACGCGCGAAATTTAAATTATTTTAAATGGTAAAAGAAAAATTAGAACATAAAAGTACAACATTTTTTATTTTATTAACGAATTAAACAGAAATCAGATAAAATAATCATATAATTATATTTTTATTAAACAAATACCTGAATTTTACAAATTAATTTTCTCTATCTTTGATGTGAGAAACACAAACGTCAGACTCGATGAATATGTCTCATATATCCTTCTCCATCAAATCTTCTCTTCCACAGGCATTGATCCACATTTTACACCTATATTTATTAAATGAATATACATTTTACATGATATGGTAGTCGTTTTACACAACTTACATTTCTGGATCTTTCGGAAAAGAAAAAAAACTTACATTTCCCTTTCTCCATTTTTTAAATCTATTTATATAGTCTTTATATGAACAAACAAGTCCTCCCGATTCTACTTTCTTCATTTTATCGATTTAATTAGAAACTAACACCACTTCTAAAATTCACAAACAGTTCACAAAATGACATATGTCAAAAGTGAGAAGACGTGTTTGGTTTGCTTGAATTAGCCATAACCCTAAAATACATGGGCGTGACAAGCTGAGACAACAGCTCTTCCAGAATACGTGAAATATAATGATTTTCCTTATGATAACGATTTTTCCCATCGTTTGTTGAAAAAATAACATATTTGTTTTTATTAGAAATCAATTTGTGTTTCTCAATATACTTTTATTATTGATCCCTAACGGAAAATGTTCACGTCGAGATCATGAAAAGAACAAAGAATCGTAAGACACGAAGATATGCCGAAACAATCCGATTTTATCCGATTAGCCCTTTAAATTTGTTGGCATACTCTTTCTCTCTCTAATTTTCGTTTCTCTCTCTGACTGTCGCTTTTGTATAGATGTTTATTCTGTGCCAAAACTACAATTCGTGGGTTTAACTTGAAAACTAGTTTCAAAGCTACTCATATAAATACGTAATAGCTATTTAAATATTAAGGGCAGTAAGTGCTTCCTACCGGTTGAGGATGATTTTGGAGATTGAGATGAAGTCGAGATCTCCAATACTTCCGATACCGGTAGAAGAGCAACTGCTGACCGCAATGCTTATTACGTTTTTGTACGATCGACGCAGAAAATTAAAATAATAAGATTTGAAAATTATTCTGACTTATTGAATAATTTTGGTTGTCATTTTTACCTCCGCTACCCTTGGTAAGAGAGGTATAGAGATCATGCTAAAAATTACATATCGAGATTTTAGTAAATGACCACGTTTTAAGGTCCCTAGAATCCAATTTTAACATTTTCACGATGATGTCTGTATATGTGTGTGTATGTATGTGTGTGTGTATGTATGTGTGTGTGTATGTATGTGTGTGTATGTATGTGTGTGTGTGTATATATGTGTGTATGTGTAGGGATTTTGTCTTCGCTCTAACTCAAATACTATCATTCAGAAAATTCTGAAACCTTGTATCTCTATCCTATTCTAATATGAAAAGAAGCCATTAGATTTTGGTGTAAATCGGATAACCGGAAATGGCACTTTACCTGAAGCTCATAATGGTTTTTCTTCAAAAAATATCATAAAGTGCTATTTTTTCGCATCTTATGTCTTATGAAAATTAAAGATTATTGAATTTTCTACAGGAATACATTAATACTTTTTACCTCTCGCTAAGAGAGGTATTGGATTCATGCTAAAATTCGCATATCCAGATTTTATTGAATAAGCACGATTTAAGGTCCATACAATCCGATTATAACATTTTTAAATTGATGTCTGTGTGTGTGTGTGTGTGTGTGGATGTGTGTATGTGTGAATGTGTGTATGTGTGTATGTCTGGATGTTGTAGACACGATTCCTCAAAAACTATAAGACTTAAAAAATATTTAACTACAGTTTCCTCAATCTGACATTCCTGGGAAGAGCTGAAAAGGTTTTGGTAACAATTGAACAACCGGAAGTAGTAGTTTCTTAGAAAAATTCTTCTAAATATAATTTTTTGGGAGTTTTTTTTATTAAATATTGAAGAACATAAAATTCTCCATCTAATACACTTAAAATTTTTATTATGTCTTGTATAGATTTAGAGATAAAGACACTATAATTTATAGAGTACACTAATCGCAGAGGCCAAGGCACTAAGGAAACCAGTTGACAAATTCCAATGTTTATAACATGACACATGTCATTGTCAAATATAAACAGTTTTAGAGACATTCTGATAGCTTTTTCTGGGAAGTATATTTAACTTTTCTTATTGTTTTATTAATTAAATATTTGAAATTATAGGTAAAATTGTGGTAAAATGCATATATCCATCAGAAATACCGCCAATCTGGTTAATGAATTGGAAGAATCTGTGACATTTAGAAACTTCCTCATACAATGAAAAATAGATGTAATTAGAATTATATGTGTGCAGAAGACATGTTAAATACAATAAAAAAACATTATTTGGGTAAAGTTCTGTAATTTTTTGTTATAAAACGACGGTTCGATAGCGAAGTGCAATACAATACTTATATAACCTAATATGGAAATAACGAGAGGTCTTGTGCTGGCCACAACAGATTTTTCTATATATTTTGCAGATAAATTTAAAAATATTTTTTTTTATTATTCCCGAAGCCTAAGATAAACAGTTCATATTTCAAATGAATGTAACTGACAGTAAATGTCACTGTCAAAACTAATCACTTCAAATTAATAATAGTGACATTTTAAAAAGAAAATAGTAAATAAATCAATAGTTTTATGCAATGGAACAGTTTGCAGCGTTAGTAAATAAGTAAGTATGTATTTAAATTAATAAAAATGGATAGGAATGTGTGGTGAAGGATGATTGTTGCGTAACTATATACGCTACCGAAAATCGGTCACTTTAATATGTTCTTATGTATGAATGCTATGATGATTGTGGACAAGGCGAAAGAAGAATGTTGTTAAAGAGTGAAGTGAGTCAGTTGAGCTCTTACTCTTATCCCTTTTCTTATTGTTACTATTGTTTCCGGGTTTTTGCTAACCCACTAAGTGGGAAACGTGTGATTTTATGTACGAATGTATGTATGTATGTATTATGTAAAAATTAAATAGCGGGAAGTTTTGTGTTGGCCACATCAGATTTTTAAAGTAAGCTTTGATGGTTGTTTATATTTACTTCCGCCTCCGCCTCCTAGTCGGTAAGTGAATCACCCCACTTATCGGTCAGTAATTTGTAAATAAAGCCTACTGTCGTGGAAACCCTATCGGCAAAAATTTAAAAAACTCGATCGTGTAGTTTCGATATTACGCATTCGCACATAGTACGTAGCATAACGTTTCTGCCGTTGTTTTGTATGTATTACGAGTATTAAACTACAAATAAACTGACAGTTGTGTAGTTTTTGTGAGTAGCCAAGACCTCTCGCCATTTCCATATTAGGCTATATAAGTATTGTACTGCACTTCGCTTTCGAACCGTCGTTTTATAACAAAATATTACAGAACTTTACCCAAATATTGTTTTTTATTGTATTTACATGTCTTCTGCATACATATTATTCTAATTATATCTATATTTCATTGTATGAGGAAGTTTCTAAATGTCAGAGATTGTTCCAATTCATTAACCAGATTGGCGGTATTTCTGATGGATATATGCATTTTACCACAATTTTACCTATAATTTCAAATATTTAATTAATAAAACAATAGGAAAAATTAAAAATACTTCCCAGAGAAAAAGATATCAGAATGTCACTAAAACTGTTGATATTTGACAATGACATGTGTCATTTACAAACTATGTTATAAACATTGGAATTTGTCAACTGGTTTCCGTAGTGCCTTAGCCTCTGCGATTAGTTTAATCTATAAATTATAGTCTCTTTATCTCTAAATCTATACAAGATATAATAAAAATTTTAAGTGTATTAGATGGAGAATTTTATGTTCTTAAATATTTAAATAAAAAAACTATATTTAGAAGATTTTTTCTAAGAAACTACTACTTCCGGTTGTTCAATTGTTACCAAAACCTGTTCAGCTCTTCCCAGGAATGTCGTATTGAGGATAGTGCAGTTAAATATTTTTTAAGTCTTACAGTTTTTGAGGAATCGTGTCTACAACATCCAGACATACATACACATATCCACACACACACACACACACACACACACACACACATACACACAGACAGACATCATTTTCAAAATGTTATAATCAGATTCTAGGGACCTTAAATCGTGCTCTCTTAGCGAGAGTAAAAAATTAGAATGATAACAAAATGAAATATATTATGTAGTGAAAAGAAGCGAAATGCGAATGTGCCGAAACTGTTTTCAACTATTTCAAACACTTGTTTCGAAAATTGCACGCAAACAGTTTCACGTAATTTAGACCGAAAACTGAAACCGTTTTCAAAACTGCATGTGAAGGATAGAAAATACAGCAATTTCAAGTACTTCATAATTGTTTAACTTCAATTCCATATAGGTTTTGTTGCTGTTATATATTTACTAATATAAAAATTCCATCAAAAAAGGATATTTTGAGAAAATAAAATATACAAATATTTTGCGACAATATACTGTGACGATGTGAATCTGTCACAAGTCATTTTGTTATAGTTTATTTAAAAGTCACGTAACTCTTGGTGCACAATTCCGCGGACCGCGAAAACTTTTCTTCTCGGTAATAGATGCAAGGGGCGAAGGTTGAGCGGGAAATAAGCACAGTAAAGTGCCCTTAAGTTCGCGTTCAATTTTTACCTCTTGTTCTAGTCTTTTACATACATTTAGCTATCAATAAACGAAGCTGAGCACGATTAATTAGCAAAATAATATAAAAGCAAGGCCCGAGAATACAGAAAACAGTCGAATGCGAGATATTCCGTCGACAAGTTGGCAAGCAACCCCTGCTAGAAAAGCGTCTTTTTCACTTCCGCTAATCAGGAAACGCATCCACACCACGTTATTTACGAAATCCTGCGTTAACGACGCCGTGAATCGAATAATTTACACCCCCAGCACTCAATTAAAGCCCATCAAACAGCCTTACATTTATTTTGTACTAACGTACTACCACAAAATGAAGTGATTTCATATTTTATTGCAAACTGTGTTTTTTTGACAAACCCTATCTCCGAACCTGCTATCCGATCCGCTGGCGCCCGAGCAACCTCACGCCAACTATCTGCGCGCTATCAACAAATAGCGTCACAATATTTACATATTCCAATGATAACAAGTTTTTGATTCTATTATATTTTTATATTTGAAAATTATAGTAATTATTAATATTTCTTCCTATTATGTGTAATTCGCAATGATTTGCAGGTATAATTATTTCTCTTGTGAATATTATTAAAAGCAAGAAACACAAATAGTTCATATTATGTCAAACCTCAAATTTCAAGTGTGTCAGGTGCCAATATAAGAGGATTGTACAATATTTATTGTCCCTAACATAGTAGGCTTTGAAATATTGTCTTCATAACAACAGAAATTATTTATTGTTTATCTGTCAAACGAAGTGCCAAATTTGATTATTCTAGTGTTAATCATTTACAAGGCTTCATAAAATATAAGCAGTATCCCGAATGTTGACGTCCGAACATAAGCGAGAGATAGTCACTTCCTCAGAAGCCAGTTTGGAGTTGTTTACCCAAATCCAAAGAGCTTTTTGGCTCGCTTTGTTACAGTTGATGAAACGAGGATTTACTATTTCGATCACGGGTCGAAATTTTAAAGTATATAATGGCGGCATCGAGGATCTTTTTTAACTCGCAAATTTAGGGTCCACTTAGATTATGGCTACTGCATTTTGAAACGCTGAGGGAATTTTAATGATTGATTATCTGAAATGCGGCCACACAATTACTGGTCAGTACTACACAACATTAATTGCTAAATGCATTACAGAAAAGAGAAAATAAAAATTTTCGATTGGAATTCTGTCTCATCAGGGCCTCAATCAAGTTCATAAAAGTTTTATTTCTATGAACTCAATTCACGATGTTGGTTTCAGACTGATGTTATATCCATTGTATTCATCTGATCTATCGCCTAGTGATTTTTATTTATTTCTCAAGCTAAAGGAAAGTATACGAAGACTAAATTTTAAAACCGACAAAGCAGCTGTTATGGCAGCAATTCAGAACTTCATCTTCGATAAAGACTCCGAGTTTTTATTTTTTTAAAAAAAAGGTGTTACTATGTTAGAACATAGGTGAAATAAGAGACTTCAAGTACCCAGTGATTATGTTGAAAAATAAATTTGTTTTATATATTAGGGCCATAAATATTGTACAACCCTCGTATATCAAAAGTAAAAATGTTCTGTTTAAAAGGTGAAAGGGAGGTTTAAAAGAAAAAAACCCGAAGTCTTATTCACACTGTTCTTTAATGAAACAGTTTCATTAAAGAACAGTGTGAATAAGACTTCGGGTTTTTTATTTTAAACCTCCCTTTCATCCTTCATTCAACTTCACACTTTGGTGTACCTTCATTCATTATATTCTATTTAATTATTAAATGTGGTATATTTTATTATTTATGTAATTTTATTGTATTTGCACCACTAAATTTATTTTTTATACAACCGTGCGTAAAGTACATATTTTATGCACTCTTTACAATGTGTAAAGTGTCACTTTTCAAACAGTAGTGCGTGAAAAGTAAATACGTTGCTATTGTTATTATTATTATTTTATTTTTGTTCTTGCCTAACCGGCTTGAATCTACATATCGTATATATATATATATATATATATATATATATATATATATATATATATATATTGTGACGTAATAGATAAAGTAAAAAATTGACAAAAAATTTTGACGTGATTTTCTGAGGGAAAATCACGCGTCACACTTACCCGCAGCAGCTCAAGGGTTGGTCGTGGTTGCGCGAGGTCGAGGGTTCCTAAAGGGTGGTTGTGCTGGGGTGAAATGATGGGCGCCAGTTATGTCGGGTAAGAGAAGACACAACAATTCAAAAAAAGTTACAGTAACATTTTAAGTTTATTTAAAAAATTCGCAAAAATGTTTTTAAGATAAATTTTAATTAAAATATTAGTATTATTGCAAACAAAAACAACCCAAAAAAATATGGTCGTACACACCTGGTTGAAGACCTGATTTGGGGTTACAAAAAACTGATGGATCCTAGAGATGAGTGGGCCGCTGGAGGGGGGAAACCTGTCGCACGGCGTCGTGGTAAGTTCGGACCGACTGCCTCGCTGATGATGCTACGATCTGCCAAGTCCGCCTCGCTGATGACGGCTACGATATGCCACGTCCTTCTCTCTGAATATGCCGAAACGTTGTCCAGCTCTCGTCAGAGCAGGTTCACGCTGATGGTGACGTTAAAAACGCAGGGCGGCATCCAGAGCACGTAGGGCTTAGGCGTAGTGGTGATCGCTCTAAGTCTTAGGAACGGCACTTTCAGGCAGCGAGTGTGTATAGCTTGCGGAAGCGGTCTCTCGTCTCAATGTGAACTTTGCGGAGATGATTCCCCGCCCCAGCGATCCAAACAACTCATCCGGACCGGGACGTTGAAAAATCATAAAAAAGACCATAAATTTTAGGCGTTGCTACAAAAAAATTTAGTACAAAAATACAAAAAAATCGTATTTACAACAATCGTAATAGCAAAAATATTCCGGATAAAAATGTGAAACTACTTGTCAAAAATAATTTTCCTTTTAAAAAAAACTGTGCACAACAAAGAAAACAGCTGGCCAAGCTGTAGTGGACAGTGAGAGAAGAAATTAGAACAAGATAGGGTTAGTAAAATTATTTGAGCTCTAGCTTTAAGAGAAAATTCTCTACTCGGCGGAATTTTATAGTAACAAAATTATTAATCTAGGTAGCCTAAAAATGACTAGATAAAAGTTAAGATAGATAAAAGGCTTACCCAGAAATCGAAGATACTTCAAGATAGTTTAAGATAAACTCGTACAAACTTGAACGAGCAACAATACAATTTTGTTACTGTGACGTCAAATCAGCGGTAGCCACGTCTGCAACTCCACCGTATAAGATAGCTAACGAGCTGTATAAAAATGTAGTAAAATTGAATAACAAATTTGTTATATGATCCCAAAAACCTATTAAAGAATTTATATAAATTTCCCAACCAATTTTAGCCAAAATTATAAAAAATAGATAGATAAATTTAGAGATAAATTTTGGACAAAAATTATTGGACAAAGAAATATAATTTATATAAATTTGAACAATGAAAAAACATGACAAATTGCCAATTTTTAATCCCATTAAAAATATTAAACCACGAAAAATAAATAAAAATAAAGCGATACAGAGTTACTATAGGTATGGTGTACTCACAAAAATTGAATGCGCCAACCCGGCGCTACAACCGTGCCTTAGAGGGTTGCTAAGAACACAAAAAGTTAAGCAGAATATTACGAACAAAAAAAGGAATTTAAAGCAAAAGTGAAAGCGTTAAACGCTGGGGACCGGTGAACCGTACTGGTTATTGGTTCAGCATAAAAAGTAATAGTTAAACAGAAAAACTATTATCGCCTCGTATTACAAAAAAACCTTAATTTTGAATAACCATAAGCCAAATGTGAGGCGATAGCCGTTCGAGTTATGAGCGTGTCGCTACCGCATGCGCTGACGGTGGATGTAAAATTTTGACAAACAACTGATAGGAACAAAAAAATATAATTGAAACTTACCAAATCAGATGTTAAACTAGCCAAATAAATGCATAAAAGATAACAAAAGTGTATCATGACACCGATGATACAAGATAAAAAAAATAGCACAGCAAAATTTGGAAAAGAATACAGTCAGCACACACGCAGCTACGACACGTCAAGCCGATCGAATGGCATTGAATTGACAGCATGTGCTCCGGGTACCGTCCAATCACGCGGAAACACACAAAATATGTCGCTAATCAAATTGAACACTAAGATTTTGAAAAAAAACCGCGTAACGATTTTTTGAAATCGTTACAATATATATTACAATGAATTGTGGTACTACATCATAAATTAACCCGCCGTTTTTCGATGACTTCTTTCATCCAATCTTGTGTCGACCCTATATCGTCTAACAGAACCGTTTCTTTTCTTCCTTCTGTCGTAACTTCCCTGCACGAAATCCTTAAATGCTTGATAGTTTCCTCTTCTCTCCCGCAAATTACTTGTCAATTAACACTAATAATATTTGAAGATACCTGTACACTCGAACTCAGTATTATGAGAAATAGCACTATCATTCCTGTTGTAGGAAAAATATTGTATGCAACTCGTGTGCAAATAGAATTCTTTATCTCGTGCTAAAACATCACACTCGACCAAAAAGTACAACTTTAAACACTTATTACATAAATAACTACTTTGTACAGTAAATAAAACTGACTAATAATTGTAGTACTTTAAGTACTTTAATAGAAGTGATATCTCATTTCAGAGGGGCCCCCATTTCCAGGTTAAAATAAACGAAAAGGTTCAGTCCTAAGATTTTCCACTAAATAACCACCTTCATAAATACTCGAGTCGGTTTTCTTAATATCTCCTTTCTATCAAGAAACATTTAGGTTCCTGTGTGAGAAATTAAAACTTAAATCGCATCAGTGATTTTAGTGATTTTATCACTAAATCTAGTGAAGTTGATGATTCAAATACGATTTATTTTATAAATTTGCGACTTATCTGAGGTCTAGTGATTTTATTGTATATCTAGCGACATTCTAGTTATTTTTCTAAAATATATTCAGGTTAGTAATTCGTATTTTGCAACAGAAACACTTGTCAAGTATTATGTTTACTTAGAATTAATATAAGTAAGTAATCAGTTAAGTAATACGTAATATTGTAAAGGTTTTTCTTTTTTAATATTAAAATAGTTGTTTTATTATATTCCTATATTGGGTCAAATTTAATTTTTTTTTCTCAACATTTATTACCGCGTTTATTTTCTACTATCCAATTCGGCTGGGATCATTCCGACGTCCGATTTTACACGAAGTTAACCGCGTCTTTTTGCGTACGCTCACTCGAAAGCGAAATGTATTCTGTGATCTGGCAATTTATTTTTGTACATGAAAAGGGAAAAATATGACGCTTTTCCCATCCCTTGAAAAAATGTGCCTTGAATTATAAGGCATTTGACCTTGAATGAAAAAAAAAAATTCGCCTGTGGCGCTTTTTTCTTTTCGTCGCAATCTCCCAGAATGGCCCTGCGTAGAGTTGGCAACTCTAGGTTCCAATATAAGGGGCCCGGCATTAGAGACCGTCCCGGGCCTCCGAAGATGTTAGTCCGCCACTGCATTTCAGTCATTTCTTATAATTTTTGAGATATTCAAATTTAAATAATGCCGGGATACTAATAAATATGGCGGACTAGTCCCCTAGCAAATCACAACTAGTCGCGTCGTGTCCAGAGTCTGCTGATTCTAGTGTGTCTTCTTACAGAATATCAAGGGCGACATTTGATTAGAGAAGAATTTTCTTTTAAACCAACGGTTTTCAAGTTATCAATGCCGGATTAACCATAAGCACATGAGGCGCGCGTCTCAGGGCGTCTTATGTTTTATTCTAGGAGACCAGAAATTATTAGCGCCTCAGGCCCGAAAATACCTTAATCCGGCCCTGCAAGTCACAATACAAAGTTTATTTTTTTAAAGTGGGGTGGTACCTATTATGTTTTTAGACTCCAGAGTATTTTTATTTTAAATTAAACCATCATCATCATAATCATTTTATAATCTTACATAACAAAAAAAAATTGAGTAGTTATTTTTCAGTACGTTATGTATGAAAAACATGAACTGCTATCTTTCAATAAGATTTATGGTGCATAATTGGCAACAATAGGAATTATTTCTCGAATGCAAAAGTCATATTTTTCAATCTCGATTAAAAAATAACTATTGATAAAAAACGGAATACACGTTTTTGCAGGCTTTAAAAGTGGCCTTAAGATAACGATATAGTATGATGTTTATAAGAAAATATTATAAGAAGCGATTTATAAATTTATGATTGAAAAATATTAGCTATATCACAACTATGAAAACTAAAAAAAAGATACTAAAAAAATAAACTGGAAAAAGTACGGAAAAAATAAGATTGACTACTATTATCTTTAGTACACAATGCTGATACAAAGTGCTAATAAATATCGCACCAGACATCCTGCTTGCACTTGCGATTATTAAAATCCACACCTTTTTTCTAGTAGATTCCTTTGAAAACATATTTTGTTGAAATGTGTGCAATATGTTACAAAACATGGTTATAGAATATGCTTTATAGCATATGTGGACGGGCCTTTAAAGATACATCTAGGCGTCTAGCTTATTATTAATACTCACTAAAAACGTAGCTGAGTATGTAGCCAGTTACTGCACAAAACTGAAATTAGAACTGCATAAATTGTTTTGTTTGTCTGTTAAAAAGCACTTTTTAATAAAATGGGTTCAGAAAATATGTATTTTTTATACAATAAAAGCGCTGAAAAGTGCAATTTTTTAACGCAATTGGGTGAAAAATAAAACGGTGTGACACTTTTTTACACTCTTATTATAGGCATGAAATATTTGTATGCAATTATATTAAAAAGTCTAATATTACTCACAGGCTTTGACGCATTTGCTTGCGGATCGTGCGGTCAATCTCTCCTATACGTGAAATAGACTGTACTTTTTCTCATGCATTTCTACACAATTGTTGTAACGTGTTAGGGTTCTCACGTCGGGATGTGTTTTAAGGGTTGTTAAATTATTAAGTGTATCTTGTATTACCTATTAGTTTATTAATGTTGAAATAATACAATTATGAATTATGAATATTGATTATCGACTATTGCTTATTATTGACTATTGCTGTCTACTGACTAACTCTAACTCACTGTACGGTAACGGAGCAGAAAAACCCTTTTGCATCTCTCCCACTACATTATTTGATTACATAGTGCAAGGATCGCACTTTCTATACAAAGACTTGAAATATATAGTTCATTCCTATTTACATTAGAATATATAGTTCAATCCGGTTTACAACATTCCTCCCCCCTTAAAAGATTTGACTATAAGGAAAATTTTACATTTTAGATGATCTCCTTCCACAAATTTTGGAAGTACTTGTAGGCCTAAAGGTTGTTCTTGCTTCGCTACTTTCAGAGGATACATTTTCAGTTATCAGATCTACAGGTTGTGGACGAGTAGTAAAATGAACCAAAGGACCAGAAGTTCTTTCTCTTCTTTCAGAGTTAAAATTTTGACTTATTTTAATACAAACACCTGCACAACACCCACAAGCTGTTTTTCCGAAACATCGTTTACAACAACAATTTATACAATACAATATTACACATATACCTATAACACAAACTATGTATGAATAATAAATATGTGAAGTATCCCTATTTATATTTTTCTCTATTTGTTCAGCTAATTCATTTATTTGGGATAATTTATGACTGGCTAAATTCAAATCTTCTAAATTAGTATGAATGGACTTAAAATTTAGATTCAAATTAATATTACTCAAATTTATATGTTTCTGTGTTAATTCTTCACAGCAATTTAATTTAATATCTAAAGGTGGGGCAAAACCCATTATAATTTCCGAAGAATATACTTTTCTGGCCATAAGGATTACATTTTTGGAATAAGCTTTACAACTCTCATTTAATCCTAATCTACCAGTACCGGATATTTTTAAATCATAAATTTCTTTATTATCTTTACATGATATGGTTAAACTTTCTTTTTCTGGTAGTACATAGATCCAAGAGTTTGAATTTAATATATGTGTCCAAATGCTAAACTCTAATTGTATTATTCTCTTGTCACAACTTTCTGGCAATTTCGGACTAAGCTGAAATACTTTTACTTCACATATTTCATGTTGATGCGACAAATAGATAGCTTGTGTTTGTTTACAAACATAATAAACATTATTATATGCCTTACACATCAAGAAATCTATCTCTGAAATTAGAAAATAATTCTGTTTTATTTTATCTATAGCTAAATACTTAGCGCTAGGCTGAATAAATATGAATTTTTGTTGACTTAACATTACAGGTAATGGATACATTTGATAAATATCATAGCGATTAATATCTATTAAAGGTATATTGATTACATAAACTAGATAATTGTTCTTATAATACACTACCACATTCACTGTTTTTAACAAAGTATGGACTGTTTTAATTGATAATGGTACCACGAAATCTGTGTTTGATGGCAAGTATGATACAATGTTTTGCAACTCAGTCACCAACCTAGACGGTGTAATTATGGATGGATGTAACTGACCTTTCTCAGCGAACAACAATGCATTTATTAAAGAATTTATCTTATCTTCATACTGCTCTATTAACAAAGTGAATATAGATATGTGCTCCTCAAGCTGCGTGTGAAACTGGACCGTATTCAGAATTTTTGTTTCATTGGTAATAAATAATTTAAGAGATCTTAAACTGTCACCTAAAATTTTCTCATTATAATCCAAATTAGATATTGTTGTATTAAAATTTTGTATTGTTGATCGTACTACAGTGGACTGTTCTTTTATTAGCTTAACTAAATCATGTTCATTTTTACTGAATTCTTCAATTTTTAAATTATAATAGTCGGCATCATCTTCGTCAAGTGTGCCAAACAAGAATTTTGAAACTTTTCCTACTAAATCTATTAAACCTCTCTTTTTCCGGTAAGTCGTTTCATGACCTACGAAATCATAAATAATTTTATTTTTCTCATTTAAATCATGTCATTTTAGCTGCTATTTTCATAAAGTTATCGCATAACTGATCTGATTGTTTTAAATTTTGCTTGTTACAAATTCTCGAAGTCATTTCATAATAAGTTTGTAAACTTTCTGCATTTTTATAATGTTCCTTCATATCTAAATAAACAATTAACTTCCATTCATTATTATACAATTGTACCAATCCTAATTTTTGGAAATAAATACCAACTGAATTATCAAACGGAGTGGCTTCATACGGAGGAATCTGCTTACTCATAGCAATAACAGCGATTGCTATTATCCAAGAGATTATACCAATATAATGCATCCTGTAAAAATATTTACATTTTAGAATATTGTACTTTATCAATTTTCATGGTACTTTTTTAATCTGTTTGCATGAACTCGAACTAATTTTCTATCTACTTTAATCGTATAATTTACGTTTGAATTTTGTGAAACTATTTTATAAGGGCCATTCCATAAAGATTTTAGTTTTTTACTTCTCCCTGGTGTTATAGTTCTATTATCCAAAAGAACTTTTTCCCCTATTTTAAATTTTACTTTTGTAGATTTTTCATTGTGATTTTGACTAAATTTTTCCTTGCGATCTACTAAATGTTCACGAGCTAATTTTCTCAAAGTCTGTAATTTATATTTTATATCATCAATGTAATTATCGTACGTATATCGAGGTTCCGGTTCGCGTTCTAATGCTGATGGTATATTCGCTTCTTTAGCAAAAACTAAACTAAAGGGAGTAAAATTTGTTGCGGTATGAGGTGTTGTGTTGTAAGTAAGCATCCAAAATGTAACCAGTAATCCCAATCTGACTGATCAGTCTTTACATAATGGCGCAAATACTCTGCTAATGTCCTGTGACTTCTCTCTAAACTACCATTGCTTTGCGGATGGAAACTTGTAGTTTTTATCTTTTTAATTTGGAATAGTTTACACATCCCTTCAAATAAATTACTTAGGAAATTTGTTCCTTGATCGGAAACAATAATTTCAGGTGCTCCGAAACGACAAATAAACTGCGTAACTAAAGCTTGAGCCACGGTACTAGCCTCTTGATTCGGTACAGGGTAGGCTTCGCTATATTTTGTCAAATCATCCTGAACTGTAAGTATATACTTGTTACCGTTTTCCGATAATGGTAAAGGTCCGACAATGTCTATAAATATCTTTTCAAAACAATTTCGTGACGTAGTGGTAATTTCTAATGGAGCCTTTTTTAACTTTGCTAATTTATTTTTTTGACAACTAGGACAATTTTTGATATATTCTTTGATGTCACGTTTCATATGTTTCCACCAATGCTTTATTTTTATTCGTTTATAAGTTCTATTGACACCTTCATGTCCTCCGGCTGGCTTATCATGATATTCAGATAATATTTGTTTCTTTTGCTCAGCATCATATTTAATATTATTGTGATATATTGAAATATCAATTTGCGAACCTTTAAAAATGTCCAATCTAATTTATTTATTCCACATGATAGAATCGGCATACTTAATTTATTCAAATTATTTCCTACACAATATGTCCTTAAGTTAATTAAACTTTGCCATAGATTTTCATATGTTTGATTATCGAAATACCTATCTTTAGTTATCAAATTTAATATTAGTCTATTATCTTCTGTCTGAAATGGAACGACTTCACACAAATTATAATTTTTATCATTGTCAAATGTAATTTTGTATGTTTCTTTTAAAAGTTTCGCTATACCTTTTCCTAATTTTAGATCACGAGAAACGCAATGTACAATAGCGTAATCTGGACTTGTATTTAATAAATTTCCTTCTATCTCTATAACATTCGAATTATGTATTAATTGTTTTTGACTAATTTCTTTAAATTCAGCAAAACTAATATTTGTTTCATTCTCGCTGCTTTTTTCTTCCGTACTAATGCGTATACGACTTAAAGCGTCGGCGTTACAATTATTTTTCCCCGCTTTATGTACAATTTTGTAATTATATTCTTCTAATTTTAATCTAAACCTCATTAATCTACTACCTGGGTCTTTTACATTAAAAAGCCAAACTAATGGTCGGTGATCCGTAACTATAGTGAATTCACGACCATACAAATAGTGTCGAAAATTTTTCGTAGCCCAACATATGGCTTATAACTCTTTCTCGGTGGTACTATAATTCTGTTCTGATTTATTTAAGGTTCTGCTAGCGTATGCTATTGGTAAATCACTTCCAATAACACCCTGCGAAAGTACAGCCCCTAAAGCTATATTACTCGCGTCTGTTGTCAGGACAAAGGGCTTTTCAAGATCAAGATACTGCAAGATTGGCGAACTAACTAGTACTGTTTTCAATTTATTAAAAGATTCTTCACACAAATCTGACCATTGAAATTTTATGTCTTTCCTCAATAATAAAGTTAATGGTTTGGATATATCTGCAAATTTTGGAATAAAACGACGATAGTACCCTACTAATCCTAAAAATGATTTAATTTCCGTAACGTTAGTTGGTCGAGGAAAATTTTGTACAGCATCAATTTTACTAGGATCTGCCTTAATACCTTGGTCCGTAATTACATGACCTAAATAATTTACTTCTTTGCGTAAAAATTGACATTTGTTCGGATTTAGTTTCAAATTATAGTGTCGTAATCTTTCAAGTACATCACTTAATTTTGAAGCGTGTTCTTCTAAATTTTTGGCATAAATTACAATATCATCGAGATATACAAAACATTTTAACCCTTGCAAGCCACTTAATACAGTGTTCATTAAGCGCTGAAAGGTCGCTGGTGCTCCTTTTAAACCGAAAGGTAATTTTTTACATTCGAAGTGTCCATAATCCGATGAAAAAGCAGTTTTTTCCATGTCTTCCGAATTCATGGGTATCTGATGATAACCACTTTGCAAATCTAAAGTTGTAAAGTATTTACTTTGACCCAACTGATCCAATATCTCAGAGATATTCGGCAACGGAAATGCATCACCGATTGTTTTATCATTAAGTTGACGAAAGTCAACAACAACCCGATATTTTTTTTCACCGTCAACTGATTTCTTGGGAACAACTAACAATGGAAAGTTATAAGGCGATTTGCTTGTCTGAATAATGTCTTGATGTAGCATTTCTCCTATCTGTTTATTTATCTCAGACTTTTGACTTACTGGCAGACGATAAGGACGAATGTTAATAGGGCCTGTGTCTTTCTTCAAAGGAATAGAGTGGCTTACTGCTGACGTACATCCTAACTTATCAGAGGGCAAAAAAAAGACATCACTGAATGACGCGCAAATGTCTAACAATGAATTGCGTTCTTCTTCATTTAAATGTTCTGTCGCGATATTTTCTTTCAAGGTTTTTATTCTATCTGCATCAAATTGTATTTTATGAAGTGAATTTTGAATTATTTCTGTTGGTTCTAGTTTAACTGTCGGAATTTCTACTTCTACATTATTTTCAGAAATATTAATAATTGTTACTGGACATTTACCTTTATCAGGTTTTGTTAAACAACTTCCTAATAATAAATTTTCTGATAACTTAAAATTTTCACAAATTCCCTCATGTTTGTCATCTGTTTTAACCAATACTATTTTTTCACTACGAGCAGGAATTATTATTGTTTTCTTATCTGTGTTATCTATTAGATTCCATTCGAATCTGTCACAACGAAGTTTCTGATTTTTGTGGTCGATTGTAATTGCTAATTCACGCATAAACGAATTTCCTAATATTCCGTCACAATCTATCGGAAACGTATCTCTAACTACGTGAAATGGAATTATTATATTTTCATTTTCAAAATTTTCGTTTACCATACCTAAAGTTTGTACTGGATGTTCCGTTATTCCTCGAATTTTTATCACTTTATTTTCTAAGTTTACATTTTCACGAACGGCACTAATTTTTAATAAATTTACCTGTGCTCCAGTGTCAACAAGTAATCTAACTTTCTTATTTGTAATTCCTAATTCCAATTCTACATAACTGTTAATATTATTTACTTCAGTACTATTAGTTTTCAACGAATATTCCTCTGTACAACTCTGTTCTTCTATATTATTATCTGAATTTTTCATCCGAGTCTGATAGCGGCAGTCCCCGGTACTTATTTGACCAGAGACGCATTCGCGTTTTTTGAATTCGAATTTTGATTTTCTTTCACATTATTTTTCTTATTTTCATTCGCTTGTCGCTTATAACAATCAGCGATTCTATGTCCCTTTTTCTTACAATAAAAACATTCTATGTCACGATTATCTGAACTATTTTTTGAATTCATATTTGATTTTACGAATGGCATTGCCCTATAATTATTATTTTTAAATGAACTAAACGAATTCGAACTAGAAGTACTGGCGTTATGATCTCGATATTTCTGACAAAAACATTCCCTAGCTAAATGTCCCGGTTTACCACATTTATAACAAATTTTCTTTCTTTCTTCAGGAGGTATTGAAACCTTATAACCGAAGTATTTCATAGCTTGCGAATTACTTAACAATTCTCTCTCTTCATTTCTAGCTTCATCGATAGCGATTTCTAAATTTTGTGGATTTCTAGCTTTTACTTGTGTGCGTAATGGTTCTTGTAAATTTTGTTTAAATATATTTAATGCTTGATCACTTAATACCTGAATAATAATTTGGGACTCTTCTTCAGTTTTACCTACTGTAGAAGCATCAATCAGATTTGATAAGTATTTTTCTATTTTGTTTGCGTACAATCCAACATCCTCATTTTTGTTTTGGCGAGTACTATTTAATTCTAACTGCCAATGTGCTACAGATCTTTTTTCTGAATATACTTCTTCTAAATGATCGCTAAAATTTTCAAATGTTGCAAAATTTCTATATTTTATCATACTACGTGCTTTGCCTGTTAATTTTGTCTGAATAATTTTGAATAATATACCTTTATCTACTTCTTTTACTGAGGACATAGCTAATTTACAATTATCAATAAATTCTGTTACTAATTCTCGTTTTGTTCCATCAAATTCTTTAATTAACCTTGCGGCGGTATCTAAGCTAATGAATGAATTGCCAACATTCGTACCAGATGTGGAAGCACTTCCTACATCCACCATTTTCACAGATTTTTTTTTACACTACTTTTAAATTAACGAATGGGACTTACTTTTTACTATGGGGTACACTTCACACCACTGACGAATTGTAGACAGCAACGGACAGGAACTGAGATGAACGAACAGGAAACGAACGAACTGCAGACACCCTCGAACTGGACTGGAACTTGTAGAACTCGAACTGCAGGAAACTCACGAAACTGGACAGGAACTCGAACAGCAGGAACTCACGAAGAAACTGGACTGCTGATAATATTCGGCGAATAAACAGGAACAGAACTGCAGACGATTCACGAATACGAACAAACGAACTACTAACTGCAGATATACGAACCCAGCTCTGTTGTTATGATACACACCCTTTTTATTAAACACTTTTTTAGTTGTTATATTATTAGTGAAGCACTTGTCGCCCCAGATTTGCGATGCAAAATTTACTTCACGAATTATTATTATTATTATTCCAATTTTATGGAATCCACTCGCTGCCACCAATTTAATGTTGTAACGTGTTAGGGTTCTCACGTCGGGATGTGTTTTAAGGGCTGTTAAATTATTAAGTGTATCTTGTATTACCTATTAGTTTATTAATGTTGAAATAATACAATTATGAATTATGAATATTGATTATCGACTATTGCTTATTGCTTGACTATTGCTGTCTACTGACTAACTCTAACTCACTGTACGGTAATGGAGCAGAAAAACCCTTTTGCATCTCTCCCACTACATTATTTGATTACATAGTGCAAGGATCGCACTTTCTATACAAAGACTTGAAATATATAGTTCATTCCTATTTACATTAGAATATATAGTTCAATCCGGTTTACAACACAATACAGTGTGTTCAATTAAAACCTAACAGAGAAACGAATGTCTGATTATTCAAAAGTCAAATTCTCAACAATGATCTTCATATATAATTTTAAGGAGAAGAGATAATATGGAAGGAAATAGAATATTACCACTCGTTGTTTTCTATTTTATTTCCATATCTAACATAAGATTTAAGAAGAAAAACTTTGATTTATTTAAATAACAATTTTTCCAATATCTAATATCTCGTGTCAAATTTACAGTTAATTAAATACTTTTTTGCACGATCTTTTTTTTTAATTTTTACCGATAGGGTTTCCAAGGCAGAAACTTTATTTACAAATTACTGATCGGTAAGTGATTTGAATCACTTACTGATCATGAGACGAAGTGGGTGAGTAAATAAAAACAACAATCAAAGCTTACTTCAAAAATTTTTAATATATCAAAATAATTTTCAAGTCTTATTTTTTTATTTGTGCAAAAAGCATAATAAGCTTTCCGGTCAGTAAGTGTTCTATCGTTATCGAATGTATTGGATATCTCGACTTCGTCTCGATCTCCAAAATCAAGCTCAACCGGTAGGGCCGTTTTCATAATAAACTTTATCATCATATGTAATATAACAAGTGATATGATTATCATCGATGATATTTTCGAGTGAAACCGAGTTGCAGAATGTGCTGCTTCGGTTTCACGAGCAATATCTTCGATTATTAATCATATCACGAGCTTATATTTAATGAGAGAATATAATGAATTTTTGTTAAAATTAACTGTCAATGTTGTAAAAATCCCTTAGTAACGAATGTAAATAAGGTGATAATTTCTTTGTTTTTTATCATCGCTGTGATAGACATGTAACTAGGGAAATTCTGAATGTTGATTGGCGGAAAACATGTCACGTGACTAATGAATTATATTCTCATTGTAACAGTTTAATTTAAATTAAAGTTGTTTTCTTTTTCATAATATAACTTTAGCGAGTACTGTAGCATTACTTTAAAATAAAGATAAAGTCTTAAAGCAATTTTAATTATAGCCCTAAAGTGATCCTGGTTATGAAAACGGTCCTAAATACTTAAATAATTATTAAATTGACATACGTTTCTTTGTTCATAGCCTATTCCGAGTAAGGTTTTTTTAACACACTGTTTTATCATATTGTTACATTTACATTTTGCTATTTCAGTCAGTAATTTTTAATATTTAGCTGAGATATTATGTTTATATCTTGGAGTAAATCTTGTAATTCGTATCGGATTTCGTATCCATATTTGCTGGAGTAAATTACGATCCGTTGTATATGTTCGTTTCGGTCGAGCACATACATTAGCGTTCAATTAATTTCTAAATTAGCCAGCAGGGAGCCAGACATTCTAACTTCGGATCTACTACAAAATAATACAAACTTCAGCCCTGATTACAACATACGCCATACGCTCTTAATTATCAAAACTACCAAGTGTTAACACAGGAAATTGCTTCCTAGAAGATACCAACACGATATTAAGGAAGTGAAAACAAAAAAATTAATGAAGGCATTCTGGAAATAATAACTATCTTTCAATGGAACACTTTATCTTAATAAGTGTAATAATAATGTCACTTACCTTAAATATCAGGACTATTTAGGCTTTAGGGTTAGAGTTTAGTTTTATTATTAAAACATAGTCTTCCAAAACGCAGACAACCTATTATTTTACCGAACTGGCCAAATCCAACACGAACGAATTTAACGTATATAACAAAAGTATTAGTTAAAATTTTACGCAACAAATTTTATTTCCCAATAAGGCCTAATCTAGTTGTTACTGGACATAATAAATACATAATTAATGAGCGGATTCTATAATATAGCATATATTGTTTTTATGACATATCAACAAAATCTGTTCATTTGTCCGTTTCATTAAAAGTTAATGCCAAATACTTAGTAAAAAACATGTATATTTTGCATATATTAATATTTTACTGCATATTTTTTTTTTAAATTTTGAATAATAGCATATTTTGTACATATAAGTGCATATTTTAATACTTATTAATAATAAAAATTAATTTGCACAAAAAATCTTTTGCTTTTTCCATTTAAAAAATCTGATGTGGCCAGCACATTACCTTTCGTCAATTCTATGTATTTTGTGTATATCCAGTAATTTGTTTTCGGGTTTGAATTCGGCACTCTGTAATTGGAATTCAATCCATTTTTGTTTTGTTCTATTTTAAATATTTTCATACTTCTTACAGAGAATTTTGTTCGACCTAAATGTTTCATTGTCCTTATTGAATTCTTTTTCAATTTCTAACCAGCATTCTATTTTCCTTTTATTATTATTTGTGTCAGATTTCTTACATTCTAATATATTTGTGTATTTTTACCTTCTGTCACCTTTAGGTTAGGGAGGTATTGTCTTTGGTCAAAAAATGCGGTGGTGAGTTTTTAATGAATAAACACGTTTTAAGATCCCTAGAATACGATTTTACTAATTTTACATTGATGTCTGTATGTATGTGTGTGTATGTGTGTGTGTGTCCGTGTGTGTGTGTGTGTGTGACAATTTTTTCTCCGACGGTAACTCCAAAACTACAATTCTAAAAATTATGATTCTTTCGTATTCCTCTTCTTTACAACCATATGAAGAGCTGATTAGATTTTGGTTATAATTGGTCAACCGGAAGTACCCTTATTTGAAGTTCTTAACAGTTTTTCTGGAAAAAACGCATTTAAATATCAATTTTCGACATTTTATGATCATTAATATGAAAGAAAATCTTATTCTTTGTACATTTTCCTTCATATTTAATAGATATAGAGTTATAGAGAGATTAAGAGAGGTTAACTTTCAAAAATCAGTCAGCTTTGAAAAAATTATGGAAACAGCAGATATATTCAAAAGAATTCTAATTGACAGATATCAGTGTAAAGTGCAAAACCAAAGTGGAAAGTATAGAATCAGAAAGTAACATAAGTGACAGAATGTCCCTCGCAAGTGACTTGCAGTTTCAATGCCGGGAGTACAAAGAAGGCCAAAGAGAAGATGGAAGGACTGTGTAACAGAATATTTGAGAGGGGAAGAACTGTGTGAAGAAGATGCGTTGGATAGGAAAGTGTGAAGTGCAATTTACAGAATGTACATTCGTGTTATAATTATATTGGATTTATAGAATCTTTTCAAAGGAACTTGCAATATGGAATTTGTAAAAAATAGTGTGTTCGTGTTACAATTTTACAGGATATATAGAATAGTATAGGAACTTTTGGTATCGGATTTGTACAAAATACATCGAATTGACGGAAGGTTTTGTGCTGGCCACAACAGATTTTTTAATTAATGCTATTAGTTTTGCTTCTTCAGAAGAAGTTCAATTAGCTGATTGCATCTTAAATGGAGAACAAATTTAAATAATATGTAAAATTGAATATTTTTGATTTACCTTGCTAAATTATAGAATACAGTACACCTATGAATGAAATTCGTGATTGTTATTTACAATGACATTTGACGTATATTTTTATTACCAACGTAAACTATTTTTATAGTTTTCAAGTTAAGCTCAGGTTCAGTTGAACCTGAATTTAATTCATTTTGTACAACATAATGTGAAGATGAACAGCTCAGCTGAATCTGGGTATGAGATAAACCGATGCTTGTACAACCGGTCCTAAGTGTAAACAATTATCCGAAAACTCAGTCATAATATATTTATTCTTACGAAACATCAGGAAATAAAATCTTAAGTTGTATTTTGTTTTCGATTTTTTGAACAGATGTCTATTTATTTTATAATTTTTTATTGAAGTTTGTTAAAATTTATACGCGAGCTCAAATTCATATTAATTATAACAGTATTTTTTATGCATATTCTTTTAAACATAGCCAAGTTTTGTAGCTATTCTAAAGTTTTAATGATTATGCCAATATTTCATCTACAATAATTTACAGGCAGGGTTGACGATAAGTGTAGAATACAATAACCATTATTTTCATTCACCAATAAATTATATTATATTATATATATATATATATATATATATATATATATATATATATATATATATATATAAAACAATTTGTGAAGTGTTTACAACAGCCTAAGGGAACCGCTTTTCCTATTCGTTTTCCTATAAGGAAGGTATGGTATACATAAAATAGAATCACACTTGTGTATTGTGTGCTTTATAAAAAGACTAGACATTTTATAAAAAGACGATCTAGCTACAACATATAAAGTAATATATATATATATTCAAATATTTTTAGGGGTTAATGATTAATTTGAAAGATTTTGTAATGGACGAAAAGTCTAAATATGAAGCTACCTTGGAATAAAATAAAAATTACAATCAAATCAATCAATCAAAAGTGATCGACTAATGTCGCATGTTGATATCTACGTGAGTTTTAATCATGATTACATCTTAACTGAAAAATATTACAAAAATTATTATTAAATGATATTGGGTACGTGTTGTTATTTTATATTCATGGTATTCACATTGGTATAAAATAAAAACGGGTACTCCGAATACTATTTTTTTTGCACTTTTGTTATTATTTTTATCCTGGTAATATTTATTGTATAAATATTATTATGACACAAGATCAATAATTACAATAATAATATAAAAATAAGTAAAGTGAAATTAGTAGTAGCTGTCTGTATTCTACGCCACAATATATTGAATCAGTGATACAAATGTGTTATTAATGAACTTTTAATAATAATTATTATTAAAACAAAACTTTTTAGCAATTCAAAATCAAAACAAAACATTGTTCTTGTCAAAGCTGTCCAATCACTTTAATGTCGCTCGAGTCCTCCAATTAATTTGAGGAAAAAGTTTTAAAAGATGTTATACAAACCTGAAACCCGCAACTTCTATTTATGGGTAAGTTGGACTGATAGCTGAAACGTAAAATTTTTAACGTTTTTGGGGATCAAAATATTTGACAGACGATTATTTACCTAGCTATACGGGAATGTGAAGAGAATGTAGTATATATAAATTTAGCACAAAGAGACTACTTCATTTACGTATGTCGTCAAGAATTATACACTTGTTATTGCGCAACGACATTCTTACGCAAAGAATACTAAATAAATAAATAAATAGAAATATATCATTACGGCATATTACCCATTACTGAGTGTGTCAGTATCTACAATACTTGTAGGCATCGGTAATGATAACGAATTATTTATAACGTGTGGGTGCTTACCAGGCGTCACCTCACGGGCACTCATAGCTGGTGTGCACCACAGGGTTCACTTTTGTGTGATTAAAAGTCTGGACTGGCCGGTATAGAACCCGGGTCACCAGATTGGCAACCAGACACTATACGCACATTGCCGTGCGACACCATTGTAAAGCTTCATTTCCACCGATTGTCCTAATGCGTAAGAGCTATAATTAATGCTTAAGAATTAAGAGCGATGAGTAAGAACAAAAGATTGCAAACTTCTAACCTGAACTGTCAACTGTTAATCTATTTTATAATTTTTCGGTATGAATATAGATACAGAAAATTATGTATATCACATATTTAAAAATATCTGATGTGGACACCACATGACTTCCTTGTACGCCTGTTACACTATACATATTTTGTTATTAATTAAAATATGTATAATAACAGACCCAATCATAAAATTGCACGTATTTGACATAATTTGACATTGACATTAAATTCTTTATTTTCTTGTTATTTCTTGTCCTAATTCATAGTAAACTTAATTACAGAAACCAAAAAGTACATAATGTTTAAATTTAAATATCTCGCTTATACAAAGAACTAATTTAATCATACTTGAAGTTTTCGACGCAAAATTAAATTCTCTAAAACTTTTATTTTAAGCATTTATTGTTAAATTCAAAATAACACCATTTTTTCAAGAAAAATTGATAATAGCTTCAAGTAAAGTATCACTTCCGGTTAGACTATTTTAACCAAAGTCTATTATGTTATTTCCATTGATATAAAAGTATTATATACCAAATTTGAAAAGTTTTGGATTATATTTTAATATAGTTTTCCAATAAAATCTATTATAGGTTTCAAGTAAAGTACCACTTCCGGGTATACCATTTTAACTAAAATCTATTATGTTATTCCCATTGATATAAAAATATTATATACCATTTTAATATAGTTTTTCATTAAAATCTACTATAGGCTTCAAGTAAAGTACCACTTCCGGGTAGACCATTTTTACTAAAATCTATTATGTTATTCCCATTGATACAAAAGTCTTATATACCAAATTTGAACAGTTTTGGATTATATTTTAATATAGTTTTCAATTAAAATCTATTATGGGCTTCAAGTAAAGTACCACTTCTGAAAGTTATGCAATGACCAAAAAGGGAGGTGCACAACTAGATGTTATAACAGTCCTAAATACAAAATTTGAATTTTCTAGGGCTTCCCGTTTTTCAGTTATACGAGATACGTACGTACATACGTACAGACGTCACGACGAAATTAGTCAAAATGGATTCAGGGATGGTCAAAATAGATATTTCCGTTGAAATCTGGAAACCGAATTTTTTCGCGATTACAATACTTCCTTTACTTCGTACAAGGAAGTAAAAAAAGAATTGCTGCTGCAATTGCAGTCTGCTGGACAACAAGTAATAAGGGAAAAAATTGTGACATTTCTGTTGAATTAGTCACTAAACAATAGTGCTGTGAGGATCCGGCAAAACTTGGATCCGAGTACCCAGATCTCAAAATATCCGGTTCCTCGGATATCCGATGTTCGGATATTGAAGCAGATATCCGTAAATTTAATTCGGATTTGGATCCGGATACAGATTTGAGTCCGGATCCATTTTGGATTCGGATCTGGATCCGGATTCGATGTTTTGTTTACGGACCCGGATCCGAATTTTAATTCTGGATCCAATTCTATTAACTAGGTATATCAAACAAAAATTTATTGTGGATTATTTCATAATCAGATTTATTTGGTTTTAAAACTCCATGATAATACTTATACATTCAAATATTATCTTTGGGTTCAATACTGAGAATATTCGAATCCGAGAACCGATGTAGATTCTGAAATTCCATATCTAAAATCCGATACCCATATTCCGAACCGGATCCAAAATCCAATACTCAGATTTGGATCCAAAATCCGATTCTCAGATCCGGATCCAAAATCCAATTCACAGATCCGGATCCAAAATCCGATACTCATATCCGGATCCAAAATCCGATACTCAGATCCGGATAGTTCAACAATCAATTATCCGGATATCCGGATATTTTTGGATCCGAAACCGAAACTATCTGGATCCGGATCCCACCACTACTTAACAAAATAGCTGGAAATGGTAAATTGTCATAATGCATTAAGTCTTATGCACTAATCATTATGCATTAAGCAATAAAACATTCCGTGGAAATGAGGCTTTACTGAAGCCACGGCTAAGGTACTAAAATTGACGGCGATAAGCTCAACGCTAAGCTCACACTGAACCTCATTTGTACAACCGGGCCTAAAATTGTTGATTTTCGATATTTACATTTATATGTCAATTTTAAACTATGGTACAAACATTTGAATTTGTCAATTGGTTTCCTTGGTGCAGTTTGGACTTTGTGATTTATCACATCAGTTTATTCTATATATTATATTATTCACCTCTTTATCTATGGAAGGTGTAATATATATACAGTGTGAACACTGAAAACCGTGACATAGGCGTATAACATGGGAAAACAATTTTTTCAAATATTATCTGTCCCGTAAGACTATAGTGGGAGTTTTTAATATGGTTAGAAAGATTATTTAATTTGGCATCGAAGAGTATCTAAATAC
The DNA here is from genome assembly GCA_943142095.1 of Ophonus ardosiacus. Taxonomy (NCBI): domain Eukaryota; kingdom Metazoa; phylum Arthropoda; class Insecta; order Coleoptera; family Carabidae; genus Ophonus; species Ophonus ardosiacus. Next base: position 16,815,313 of record OW964834.1, read on the forward strand.
TTCTAATTTTATGCCTTATTATTCAAATATTTACGAAAGTATAATCCTACTTGACAGTTATTACTTTTAATTTATTAAAAACAGTATTCATGGAAACATATTCGGTAGCTGACTTGGCTACATGATAATTTTACACTGGTTCAAATCCCTCTCGGTTCAAGTTAATATTTTTGTTATTTTTATATTTATTTTGTACAATATATTAAATAAATTTCAAAATTAAAATGTAAATAGTTTGGTACTTCAAGTATTTTCTTGAATTTACTATACTATTTCTTTGTTATATCACTGCTAATAGTATTAAGAAAAAACAAAAAGTAATCACTAATAAATAAACCTTCATACAGGTTTGCCGAAAAGTTTGTAAATCCAATGGATTTTTCATTAGAAGAAAAAATTAGTATAATTCAATTTTACAATCAAGGGATGAGTTTACGAGAAATTTTAGAATTTTTGCTACGAACTAGACGAATCATTTTAAAATTTGAAAAAACTGGTTGCGTTAATAACGAACTAAACTTAATTATTTATTTGGCTTAAATTTACTTATTTGTTTCACTTCTTGTATCGATAAAATACTTGATGTACCAAAAAATTATTTGTTTTAATTTTGTAATTTATTTAATAATACATTTCACTTCTTGTACATTTAGTCAATAAAATACTTGATGTACCAAAAAATTATTTATTTTAATTTTGTAATTTATTTAATAATATATTGTACAAAATAAATATAAAAATAATAAAAATATTAACCTGAACCAGGAGGGATTTGAACTTTGAACTAGTGAAAAATGGGGTCATTTCACATTTTCTGATTTATTTTTTTCTTGAAAAAATAGGTCAAATTAAACATGTATGTGTATGTTTTACATCTTACAAGTCTTTAGAATCAGAGATATGATTTTTTAAAAGTTGTGTTTAATTTCAAATATTTCAACGGCTGACGACATATATTCACGGATGCGACAGTCGAGCTCTACCGGTTTAATTTAGAACTATGATTATTTGGTTTCGTATTTATTTGAATAAATGGTTTATTTACATACCTTATACTGCACTAGTACTTTTAAAGAAATAGAAAGTAATAATAATCTTCTCTTTTGTATATTTTGCTGTCAGCTGTCACACTTTTAGGTTAGGTTACTGTTTCATGTTGTGAAGCGTGTGTGTGTGAGAGAGACTTGTCTTTGTATGAGTATGAATATGTGTCGTCACAAATTTAGTCCGTGTTTAAAAGCGCGAAAGTTTATTAGCAAATTTATGAATGAAAAGTCGCATATTTCAAATTATTTTCTATTACTATATTTACTAAATGAGATGGATTTAATGATTTTATAAAAAAAATCGACAATTATTTTTTTTGAAATGACCCCATTGTCATGGAGCCTTGATTTAACCAAGTCAGCTACCGAATACGTTTCCATGATTACTGTTTTTAGTACGTTATAAGTAATAACTGTCAAGTAGCATTATACTTTTGTAAGTATTTCAATAATAAAGCATTAAATTGGGAGTATTTAGACACTCTTCGATGCCAAATTAAATAATCTTTCTAACCATATCAAAAACTCCCACTATACTCTTGCGGGACAGATAATATTTGAAAAAAACTGTTTTCCCATGTTAAACGCCTATGTCACGGTTTTCAGTGTTCACACTGTATATATATATATATATATATATATATATATATATATATATATATATATATATATATATATATATAGATTTAGAATTTAATGTACGTATCTTAGCGAGAGGTGAAAATCAAACGCACACTGGCACTTTTCGATATTTAAATTACATTTGCATGTTAGAAAAAACAATTGTTCAATGAATTTAATTGAAGTTTGCAAGGTAAACCGATTATATAATCGATAAACTTTATTTTTTTTATTTTTAATATGGGGTCGCGTGGCCGTGTGCGTATAGTGTCTGGTTGCCATTCTGGTGCCCCGGGTTCGATCCCGGTCAGTGCAGCCTTTAATCGCACAAAAGTGATACTTGTGGTGCACTCTCCACACTAGCTATGAGTGCCCGTGAGGTAATGCCTGGTAAGCGCCCACACGGTAAAAATATATCGTCATCATTACCGATGTCTACATGGATTGTAGATACTGGAAAACCTAGTAATGGGTAATTTATTTTTTACCGACAGTTGAATATTTAATCATGCATTTAAGAAACTATACTGTAACTGCTTTTTTAATCAAATGAGTATATCGAGCATTGAAATTAATTACCGTGCATTTAATTTATACCCATATTATTTTTTTTCGTTCCAGGCACTTTTACGGGGAGCGATCAGCCAACAATCAGCTGTGATTCTTATTTGTATGGCAATGGACCGATATCTCTGCATGTTACATCCTGCTAGATACCACAAGCACAGCAGTAAAAAGGTATGTTAAACTTAATTTAAGTTAGGTGTCGAAAATAAAGGTGGTCCTTTTTAAAAATTATAATATAAACAAAGTCTCAGTTAATGCGAAAAATACATATACCTACTAGTAAAATTAAATGTTAGGACCGTCTGATATATAATTTCAAAATTTTCTTTGTCGAAAAGTACGGTACCTTATTTAAAAATCAACAGCGCTCATATTTACAAGAGTGACTTCAGTACGTTAGGTTATGTTATTGTGGTTATATTTAGAGAAGTAAATATAGATGCCAAGTAAGCTGTTGTAATTATACTAAAGGATTAAATGACTAGCCAGATTGTAAAATATTAACTCAAACCGCCTATTGACTATTAAAACATATTGCAATCACAAAAACTCAAAAAGGTATTAATATAAATAGGTAACCGACGTAAATCGCTAATTTGTATGGATATTAATCCCGGTTATTTACGTTATTAACCGAATTAAATTAAATTACTAAATTACAAGTCCCTATATTCATACATTCTACCTAATGTAGCGTTTTCTATTTCATAATCATTTACAATTGGATTTTTACTTCTTAATATAGACATTATTTTGCAATTTTTGCATTTAAATTTAACATATTAATTTTGCAATATTTATATAATCTGTTTAGACCTTGCAATATGATACAGCCTTCGATGTTATAATTTGCGTTGATGAATATAACAAAAGGCAAAGGACCAAAGATAGATCTTTGTGGCACTCCAGATTCCGCAATAAATAGTCTGAATCTTTTCAAAACAGGAATAATTTTTATTTCAAGTTTTAATAATTATAATTTAGAACAATAATATTTTTATAAACTTAACTACATATAATACTGTAGCGTAGCCATAACACTAATAACAGAATAATGCAATGCATAATAATAATTTAATATTTATACAAAGTTGTTCATCGGTCTGTTTTTTCTTCTTTATAATAACACGATTATTTTATATATGGAAAAAATAAAAGATTGTTTATTTTAAATTAAAATGTATATAAATCTGCAATGTAGGTTTATCTATCGTTTGTTCCATTCTGAAGCAATGGTTTGTAATTTCATATTTTCAAATGGAATACGTATATATATATATAAATTTGAAAAGTACATGAAATTGGCTATCCATTATTAGTGCAAAAATAATCAAGTTATATTTTGTATTATTAAAAATACAATAGGGGCTGATTTAAATATTGCATTTTCAATAAATGCAAAGGGCTTCTTTTAATATCGCCTACTTCAAGAACAGAAGCGTTACGTGCTGACGATTTTGTTTGACTACGAAGAATATATACAATAAGAATGCAATTTGACCAATCATCGTTGCTTAAACACCACGTGATTTCTACATGCAAACGATTGCTTTCCGGCTTGTACAAATCACATTACATTTGTTCGTATTCAATAAGGTGGGACTTTTGGAAACTACCATAAGCAGGATTCCGTCTTTATGAAAGTCCAGCTTAGAAATATTTCACTGTGTGGACACTATTTGGTAAATATGTTTCGAAAGAAAAAAAAATTAAAGCTTACATTTTAAATTTACCTGTAAAGTATATACCGTGAGTATTTTTTAACGTGAAACATTGGGTTTGTCATATCTATGGTTACGACTTGACATTTAATTGACAGCAATGTATTTGCCCGTTCCATTTAAAATGAAACATAGGGAACTAATTTGACATTTGATAAGACGTCAATAGAGGTTAATATTGTTTAAATAATTATACCTGCATTCTAAATTAAAATTAGTTGTAGAAAAAATATAGTATGCACCTTGTGCCCGAGTGGTTTTCTGACTCGGCTAAATTTCTTACAATATTTAAATATAATACTTCTGTCAAATTCATTCCCCATGTGTCATTTTAAATGAGACAGACAAATACATTGCTGTCAATCAAATGTCAAATCGTAACTTACAGGAAAATTTAACGGTTATCTGTCATATTGACAAGATGTCATTAAAGGTTAATTTTATTTAAATAATTATACCTGTTTTCTAAAAATTAAATTTAGATGTAGAAAAAATATTGTGTGCACCATGTGCCCGAAATATGTTTAGTGCTCTCGAGTGGTTTTCTGATTCCGCTAAATTTCTTACAATATTTAAATATAATACTTCTGTCAAATTCGTTCCCTACGTTTCTTTTTAAATGGAACGGACAAATACATTGCTGTCAATCAAATATCAAGTCGTAACCATGGATATGACAAACCCAATGTTTCACGTTAAAAAATACTCACGGTAGAAAAGGCATTGATGTATATCTCTAGAAAATTCAATAACCTTTAATTTTCGTAATGACAAAATGCAAAAAAATTACATTTATTGGTATTTTTTGATGAAAAACCATTATGAGGTTCAAGTAAAGGGACATTTCCGCTTATCCGATTTATCTAAAATCTAATGGTTTCTTTCCCTTATTAAAATAGGGTCGAAATACAATATTTCAGAATTTTCTGAATGATAGTATTTGAGTTAGAGCGTTGACAAAAACCATGCACATACACACACATACACATACATACACATACATACATCGTCGTGAAAATGTTAAAATGAGATTCTAGGGACTTTAAAACGTGGCCATTCACCAAAATCTCGACATGCGATTTTTAGCACGATCACTATACTTCCCTTGTCAAGTGTAGCGGGATGTAAAAATATGTGTTGCAAACATATTTCATAGATCCTATATTATATGATATAAATATGAAATTCAGCGAAAATTATGTACTTAGGAATTTGGAGCGCATTTATATAATTAATATAATTTACTTACTCATTAAGTGTGTATGTTATTTATTCCTTCATATTTAATTGAAAAATTTATGTATTAAGCAGCCCAACAATGAGCTGCGCCTATTCATGTACATATATTAGCATCTGTACATGAAATAGGAATTGATTATCATGAATCTGGAATTCTGAATCAGGGACCTACATACGGTGTGCTTTTAGTCCCTCGTTAAGCTAATCTAGCCGTCAATCGGTTGATTTCATCCAGCAGATGAATCGGGAATACTAAAGTAAATCAAGCGTGATGTGTAGGACTACACGACATGAGCAAAATGCATGGCATTTCAACGTAAACATACACGCATACGTGCATACGTTTCATGTTCCGTTAGCATTGGGTGGATTGTTTTAAAAACTCGCGCCGGGTAAAAAAGAATTGTATATTATGATAGTTATTAAAAAACAAATTTTCACAGGACCGCAGTAAGAAAAATATCTTATGCCGCTATTTTGAATTTTCTTTATATTAAAATAGTTGCACATTTAGAAAAAGTATATTGACTAGAAATTAAACAATGGGGTTCTCCACTATAAAAATAAAAAATGTACACTTTACACACTTTACTACTCAATAAAAAGCTATGTAGATAAAAAAATCCGATTTGGACACCACTATACATATTTTTTTAATAACTAAAATATTATACAGATACAGATCCCTGGGGCTAAAATAAGACGATTTAACTAAACTTGCTTCTACCGGAAAGTGTACCATTTATAGAAAAGTTAACTATTGAATGTATCTTTCTGAAAAAAAAAAATAATTTTACTTTATCGGCGTGGCCATTAAAAAGTTACTGTTAGGCCGAACATATAGATGTTACTAGTTTTTGAATATTGCGAAGGAATTTTTTGACAACCCATAAACAATTGTTACTGTCATTAGAAATTCGTTGTTTGACATTTGCATAGATTGCTAGATTAAATTTATTTAAAAAAAATTCATTATGCAGTCACTCAGGTTTTATTTTTTTCTGTCTGAACCGTAACAGATATCACAAATTAAACAGAGAGAGAAGAGTTTATTATTGAATCTATCTTCCCGAAAAAAAATAATTTCACGTTATCGGCGAGACCATTAAAAAGTTACGGGCTAATCAATGTTGGGACACCTAAGTTTCATACACTAGTGGTTCACTAATAATAACAAGTATCACCTTAAAAGATGACTTATAGCCATATGAAATGCCATACCAAATTTCATCCAAATCGTATAAAGCGTTCTGTTATTATAAGCAAAATTAATTTTTTTTTCGATGAACTTTGAAGCAGAATACTGGCTAAATGGTACACTTTCCGGTAGAAGCAAGTTTGGTTAAATCGTCTTATTGTAGCCTCAGGAATCTGTGGTTAAGCCATGTCCCCCTATTTAAGAGACACCCTGTATATTAATTTTAACTTCAAAACGGGAAATGAATAACTACTATAGTCGCCGTCAAATAAATATGGACTGATGCTCAATTTTTTTTTCTTCGCACCACCCTGCCCCTTGCCCAGCCGTGTTGCTGCTTCTTCAAAAAATTGGCAATAGTGTAGAGATTTCCAGTCCATATTTATTTGAAGGCAAGTATAATTGATGTCTCGCTAGGTCGCCGGATTTATTCCATTAGACATATTTATGTTGCTATTTAAAGGATAAAATGGCACACTGATTTTAGCCATATTAAAATAAAACTTATATAAATCTAAACATGTATTTTCTTTCTAAAAAAAAAAAAAAATGTTATCTAAGGGTATGCAAATATTATACTACTGAATTCGAATAAAATTCTCTACTCATATAAAAAAATATATGGTCCCATTTAAAATAAGAAAGTTGGTCCCCACAGTTTGAAAACCACTGGACGAAAAAACAATATACTCATGAAAATAGTCTTGTCAAATAGAAATTCTTCGCTAATTTAACCAACCTCGTAGGTCTTATGATTCTCGAGATAGCAATAGTGGACAAAATAAAATGAACAACTATTTTTAATAATTAAATATAACTTTAGTATCTCATATTATATACGATGTAACAGGACTAGTGCAAAAATATAATAGCGTATTAAATAATTATCAACAATAATAAACCTTTCTTTACAATAGCTATTTGTGTATTAAGAGAGCAAAATGGGACATTGTCGATTGAGAGGAACATTCTCTCGAAATCGACAATGTTCATTTGCGCTCGAAACACACACAAGATTTTTCTACAGTCACCACAATAGGGTCGTCCACCATAACAAAAAATAATAAAATGTACACTTCGTATTTACAGTACTATTCAATAAATAACGATTATATTTTTAAATTGTAATTTATCGTTATTTTTGTATTCCGTTACACAGAGTACGACTTTATGTTTGGTTATTAATATACCGACAAAGCAGTCCTGACTAAACGTTGTCATTAAGAATGTAGACAAGTGACATTTCTCAACAGCTTTCAAGTCTCCCAGAAAATAGTTTTATAAAATTCCAAAAGAAGATTTTGTTGGAAGAATTTGACAACTTTGAAAGTTTTTAAGTCACCCGAAATCAATTTAACAGTTTTAAACAGCTTTTAAGTCTCCCAGTAATTAGTTATAAAACATTCTAAAAGAACATTTATTGAAAGATTTTGACAGCTTTGGCAGTTTTTAAGTCACCAGAAATCAATTTGACAGTTTTAAACAGCTTTTAAATCTACCAGAAATTAGTTTTAAAATACTTCTAAAGAAGATTTTGTAGGGAGAACTTGACAGCTTTGGCAGTTTTTAAGTATCCAGAAATTAATTTGACAGTTTTAAACAGCTTTTAAGTCTCCCAGTAATTAGTGTTAAAACATTCCAAAAGAAGAGTTGTTGGGAGATTTTGACAGCTTTGGCAGTTTTAACTCACCAGAAATCAATTTGACAGTGTTAAAGAGCTGTTAAGTCTCCCAGAAATTAGTTTTAAAATATTGCAAAAGAAGATTTTGTTGGGAGAACTTGACAGCTTTGACAGTTTTTAAGTCACCTGAAATCAATTTGACAGATTTAAAAAGCTTTTAAGTCTCCCAGAAATTAGTTTTAAAACATTCCAAAAGAACATTTGTTGAATTTGACAGCTTTGACAGTTTTTAAGTCATCAGAAAACAATTTGATAGTTTCAAACAGCTTTTAAGTCTCCCAGAAATTTGTAACATTCCAAAAGAAGGTTTGTTGGGAGAATTTGACATCTTTGGCAGTATTTAAGGCACCAGAAACTAATTTGACAGTTTTAAATAGCTTTTAAGTAGTGCGGCATTTTGTTTGGTTATGTACAGACGGAGCAATCATGTCAAAATGACTTGTGGAGATTCATTTTATAGTTAGAAATTCGGACAGCGAGCGTATTTTCTAGCGCAAATGCCTACTTTGTATATAGGCTGCAGAAAAAATAAATAAACAAAATATGGTAACATTGAATTATATTTCTTATAATAAGTATTCAAAACGTGCCCTTGTCCTATAAAGCATCGACGAATCAGATGATTATTATCAATTCTATACATTATATTTCTCAGCAATAAACCCATTCACTGCACAATAAATTAAAAAGAACTGAGGTAAAAAACATGTATTTCAGATTAGTTTTGCATTATAATTTCACTGTTTATCTTTTGTTTTAAAAGTAGGTGTCAAGATTAAATATTTTTAAAAAAATATGCTGCTATTTATAAAATTTGGAACCCTTTTAATTCCGAAACCAAAAGGTATTGGACTTATGTTCATATATTTTTTACACGAAATCATCTCAGGAATATGCTATTATTCTTTACAGTAGTCCTGATTCTGATACATCCTGTATTCATTTGGAATAATTACAAATCACTACACACATTTCTGGTGGTATTCGCGACGCTGTACTAAGGCTCGTTTATATAATTTAAGCTTAATTTTAGAGTTGAGTTTAATTGTGACAGCTGTAAAATTTAATTGGATTTTCTGGAGCTCGACTTACGATTATAAAATAGTTCAAGGTCAAATCATTATTTTTACTCGCCATTTTTTCATTTCTACTAATCTGTTTATCAATTATTTAATGATTATAATTTAGTAAGGTACACCGGGGTAAGCGCGACCTAAAATTTCAATAGTACAACTTTTTCGCATTGTAATTTCCTTTCTTATCGAAGGAATTTATTTAAATTTTGATAGCATACTGTCAAGCTTATTTAGAAATGATATTTAATAAACTAAAACAAAAATATACGTAGATTTTTACCTTCCGACACCTTTAAGGTGTTGTCTTTGGTCAAAAAATTAGGTGGTGAGTTTTTAATGAATAAACACGTTTTAGGGTCCCTAGAATACAATTTTACGAGATTTATGACGATGTCTATGTTTTTATAAGTGTGTGTGTATGTGTATGTAACAAAAACTTCTCCGACGATAACTAATAACTCAAACACTACAATTCCATAAATTATAATTCTTTCACATTCCTCTCCTTTTATTGTGGAATTTGTGAAAAATAGTATGTGTTCGTACAATTTTATTGGATATATAGAATCTTTCCCAAGGAACTTTCGGTATGGGATTTGTACAAAATACATAGAATTGATGGAAAGTAATGTGCGGAGCACATCAGACTTTTTTATTAGAAATAAACTTTCTGCCTAAGTCAATGGTTTATACTTCCCTAGAAATTTGGGGCAAGTATAAACCTCGTGTCTGAATCTTTATTGGCGTAAGTGCAATTTAAAGAATAAACGAAATATGATCTTTTTTACCTTCCGTCACCCTTAGGTAAGGAAGGTATTGTCTTTGGTCAAAAAATTCGGTGGTGAGTTTTTAATGAATAAGCACGTTTTAAGATCCCTAGAATACGATATTACTAATTTTACATTGATGTCTGTATGTGTGTATGTGTGTCTGTTTGTGTGTCCGTGTGTGTGTCCGTATGTGTGTGTGACAAATTTTTCTCCTACGATAATTCGCAAACTAAAATTCTAAAAATTATGATTTTTCCGTATTCCTCTTCTTTACAACCATATGAAGAGCTGATTAGATTTTGGTTATAATTGGTCAACCGGAAGTACCCTTATTTGAAGTTTTTAACAGTTTTTCTAGGAAAAACGCAGTTAAATATAATTTTTTGACATTTTGTGATCATTAATATGAAAGAAAATCTTATTCTCTATACAATTTGATTATACATTTTCCTTCATATTCAATAGATATAGAGTTATAGAGAGATGAAGAGAGGTTAACTTTCAAAAATCAGTTAGCTTTGCTAAAATTATGGAAACAGCACATATATTCAAAAAAATTCTAATTGACAGATGTCAGTGTCAAGTGCAAAACCAAAGTGCAAAGTATAGGATCAGAAAGTAACATAAGTGACAGAGTTTCCCTCGCATAAGTGACTTGCAGTTTCAATGCCGGGAGTACGAGGAAGGCCAAAGAGAAGATGGAAGGACTGGGTATCAGAATATTTGAGAGAGGAAGAACTGTGTTGGATAGGAATGAGGAAGTGTGAAGTGCAATTTACAGAATATACATTCGTGTTATAATAATATTGGATTTATAGAATCTTCCCAAACGAACGTGCAATATGGAATTTGTAAAAAATAGTGTGTTCGTGTTACAATTTTACAGGATATGTAGAATATTTTCCAAGGAACTTTTGGTATCGGATTTGTACGAAATACATTGAATTGACGGAAGGTTTTGTGCTGGCCACAACAGATTTTTTATAATAAAATATATTTAATATAATTTTGCTCAAATGTAATGTTGAAATGAAATTTCCCTGTTTTAAAAATATTGAGATAATTATTCCTACAGGTTGGTGAGGTTTTCCTACAGATGTAGTTTCGAATCATATTATTCTGCAAACAATAAGTAAGAGCGTTAAAATTTCCGCTAGGGCAAGTGTAACCTACCATGTTTCACACATGCCCCAATCGAGATTTCTCATGGGGCGAGTGGAAACCACACCGTCGAAATAAAAATTCTTACTGCTTCAAAGAAAATTGAGTATTTATTGTTAAACAGTATCTTTAGCAAGTAGTTTTTAACATTTACAAATATTTGTCAAACACAACAGAATTAACCTGTTAAGTGTCGACCCATCTACATCATCTAATATAACATGCCATTCCGCGTTCGCGTTGTCGGTAAAATTTTTAGCAAAGTATTTAGTTTACATTATAATACACCTACTGGACCATAAATAATACTTACTATAGCAATATTAAAAATCGCAAATTTGCATGGATTACACTTATTCCGTATTTACACTTACCTCTGTGTTCCTTATACCAAAACATTCCAAGAAAACAGAAGAAAGAATGCAGTTTGTTCAGATTTTTGTGATTAAAATATTTATCCGTGAAAATTATAACCATTTCTCAAATGATTTGCACAATTTGAAGCGGAACAACCCGTTGTTGTGCAAAATTTCTGTGATACTGTAACACTGATATTGAATGATTGAAGTGGGATCCACAACGGCGGACGAATTAACTGTCATTTAGCTATAGGTGTCACTGTGACGTCACACTATTGCTGTCTTTCTCTAGCAGCCTAATACAGAGTCTGGTGCGAGAAAAAGGTAGCAATAGGTGTCGTCGTTCTCGTTACTTCGTATTGACATTAAAAATCAAATGCAGTTAAATTAAAAGCAATTAACACTTAATAATAGAATTGCTTCAAAATTGAATGGACTTTCATTTAAAATAATGATAAAAGTAGTCCGACTAAAGCACCCCATTGTATTTGAAATACGTTAATTTTAGAGAACGTACATTGTTCTAATGTCACTTTGATCATTTCACCGTTCCATGAACTAATTATAAAGTAGTTTAATTAGAACATTCTTTCTTTATAATATTGGGTTACCTTGATTATTCGAAAATTGTCAATCGTGCGACCGATTATGCGTTACGAATAAATTTTTTTATAATTTTATATGATGTATTATGTACTGAGTAATTAATTTTTATTTTCATCTATATAACTTTTTTAAAAGAAAAGCCTAGAATGTATGTACCCTATGTATTGTAAGAATACATATGTAAATGATTTTTATTCATTCATTTGCAAAATTTTTATTATCCGTGTTTTACAATTATCCTTCACATTTTCGGCCTCAAAGAACACGGATAATTGAAGTTCTACTGTAGTAATTATACATAGTTAGGTAGGTATCTCTTTGATAAATTTAATCTTCGAAGAATACAGTAACTTCGAGCTAATAAGGAATATTTAATGGGCCCATAAACTAATTTTTTAAAAATATTTTTAAATGAAAGTACGTTTAATTTTGAAGCAATTCGTGGTTTTGAAAGAAACCTATAGCTATTTTTCTCACACCAGTTTCTGAAGTAGGCTGCGCGAGAAAGATATCAATAGTGTGACGTCATCTGTGACACTGGAAATAAATTCAAACATCTCGCAAAGTAATTATATTTATTATGGCCCATTTGCTACATTAAAGATTAGGTAATAATATATTTTAGTGACATTTTATTAACCTGCATATAAATTTCAATTTATAAGTATTATCAATTACATTTATATTCTATTTGGTGAAGTAAATTATTTAAATAAAATATTTATATCTAAATATAAGGTATTGTTACTTATACAGATGTATTATTTGGAAAATCAATTATTCCAGAAGAAATTTGTTGTAGAACACGCTAGAATTATTGAATACATAACAAAATCAGGTAGGCCGTAAAAAACTTGCACATTGCACTATCATTTTAAATAGCAAATTTATTTTATTTGAAATTAATCTGCGAAAGTTAAGTCAGTTAGTTATAAAATTTAAAATTTCGCCTTTTCAACTTTATGCAGGGATGCGTATACGTACAGCATTAAACCGGAACCAGGGGCGCACTGGGCCGAAATAGTATTACTAGTAGAGTTGTCCCTAGAGCTCTGCCGGAAGTGTTTTATAATTGTCTATACGCAATACGCATCTTAATTTACCTATGCACACAATTCACTCACAGTGCTAACGCTAACATTCTTCCCAGATACCCAAGTTCTTTTTTCGCAAGTGACTTATCTGACAGCATACAAATAAAATAAAAGTCGACCAACTTGTCAAATTTTTGACACTTGTTCCTGACAGCCCTTATTGAGACCTCTCATTTGATACCAAACACGATATAGAACTGACGACCACTGTGTATAAATATTGGCAGATTTAATGCCGAAGGTCGAATGGCGCTGCGGTAGTTCCGTCTTCTGAAATGGGACAACTATCTAACCATTGTTACCCAATAATTTTTGCAAGTGTAAATTGTTACCAATCAGCTGACATATTATGTCATATTTGGTTTTTAATTGAAATTGGTCGCTCGATTGTATATTTTGCAAACACTTGGCACAAATTATGTATAACCGTATTAAATATAGCTAATAGTGTTCATAAAAATAGATGTTTTAACTTAACACAATTTATAACCTTCGAAAAATACACAAGACAGATATCATCAATCAGAATTCAATGTTCAAAATGGCGGCAAAAGAAGGAAATTTTAGTTCCACAAAAGATGCGTTTCGTTAACTAACTTTGCCAATAGAGGTGTGACAACTCTGAATTTTTTTTTACATATTGGTTTCGTCCATAAGTAAGGAGATGCTAACCCTAGATGAAGCGCCCAGCGCCCCTGCAATCTGATCTACCAGTGGTTATGTGGTAGACTACGACAATATTCTCGTACTAAAATGACGACCATTGTAGAATCCGCGCATGTACTAGTTGTATGAAGGCTACAGCTACTGTAGTGAATATTATGGATAGGTATACAAATTCATGATGTACATAATGGCCCTATACATGTCTTACCTTGTACATTTTCATAACGTACAAATGTTGTCCACGAAGTTAGCTCCGTTCCATCTCGTCGAGCGCTCACAATTTAAAATGTATACTCCGAAGTACAAACTCTAAATTGACATACTATACCAATAACACAACCTATTCTGATTCCGTTTGTAATATCAAAATTTTTACATTTCTGTATGGGAGCCCTTCAGAAAATATTTCATTTCACCAAACACGACATAGTTTTGACAACTTTATGCAAAAAATAAAAGCCGAACGAGCGTGGACGTATCTTCCCAAAATTAAAAATTATCAAAAATAGATTGAGAAAATTTAAAATTCAGAAGCTTTATAGTTTATGAGCACTGAAAAGAACATAGTTTGCAAATTAAATTAATGACGTTAGATATTATTGATAGCATCATAGGAAATTCTCTTGAAATAAAGAAATAATTTATTTATAATCTATTCACGATTTTGAACTAATTTGTACAGAGACGAATCATTCTATTGGTTTGGCTCGAAAATAAGTCACTCGGTATCGTGATTAGATTATTTAATTATATTTTTTTGTACTTAAATTTACGGTTGAAATTTAACTTTTGATGTGTTTGTGTTCATTTGTCTATAGAAATAATTTATTTATAATCTATTCACGATTTTGAACTAATTTGTACAGAGACGAATTATTCTATTGGTTTGGCTCGAAAATAAGTCACTCGGTATCGTGATTAGATTATTTAATTATATTTTTTTGTGCTTAAATTTACGGTTGAAATTTAACTTTTGATGTGTTTGTGTTCATTTGTCTATAATTTTCCGGGCCGGTTAAATTTTCCAATCCGCCATTGGTAGGAACGGTGCGCATGTTACTTGTTCATAGCTGCTGAGATTCTCTTATCTAAATCATTAATATACATATCCACGTAAAAATTTGACATTTCAAGTTTAATAGGTGAAATTTCAAAAAAAAAATCTGATGTGGCCTACACAAAACCTCCCGCTATTTATTTTTTATTAATTTAAATACATATCTACGTTTTTACTCATGCTGCAAATTATTGTTATTTAATTTTTATTAATTTAAATACATACATATGTATTTAAACGCTGCGAACTATATGTTCCATTGCATTTAACTATTGCTTTATTTACTATTTTCTTTTTAAAATATATATATATATATATATATATATATATATATATATATATATATATATATATATATATATGTTATTCATTTGAAGTGATTAGTTTTTTGAAAGTGATATTTACCTGTCGGTTACATACATTTGCAATATGAACTGTGTAACAAAGGAATTGTGTTTATCTTAGGCTTTGGGATTTATAGATTAATTTTTAAATTTATCTGTAAAATATATAGAAAAAGTATTAATGTATACCTGTAGAAAATTCAATATCTTTAATTTTTATAATGACACAAAATGCGAAATATGGCATTTAATGATATTTTTTGAAGAAAAACCATTATGAGCTTCAAGTAAAGTGCAATTTCTAGTTAGCCGATTTACACCAAAATCTAATGATTTCTTTCCATATTAGAATAGGGTCAAAATACAAGGTTTCAGACTTTTCTGAATGATAGTTTTTGAGTTAGAGCGTGGACAAAATCTATAAACATATATACACACACCACACATACATACAAACACACACACACACACACACACATATATATACAGACATCATCATGAAAATGTTAAAATTTAATTCTAGAGACCTTAAAACGTGTTTGTTTACTAAAATCTCGATATATGATTTTTAGCACGATCCCTATACTTCCATACGAAGGGTAGCGGGAGGTAAAAAAGTGAAATTTTAAGTTTATAAAATGAAATTTCAAGTTTTATAAAGTGGAAATTTCAAATATAAAAGCTGAAATTTCAAGAAAAAAGGTGAAATTTCAATTTTCAAATCTGAAATTTCAATTTTTCTAAAGTTGAAATTTCAAATTTAAAAGGTGAAATTTTTAGATATTTGAAATATTTAAATTTTAAGTAAAAAGATGAAATTTCAAGTTTAAAAGGTGAAGTTTCAAAATTAAATCATGAAATATTAACATTAAAATATTTTACACGTGTTCCTTCTACTCTTCCGTAGTAAGCAGCCTAAGAACAAAGTTTGTACATTCCAAAAATATATATGTAGGTATCTACCTGAAAACTGAGTTGATATATTTATGCACAAAGTTCAAAATATAGTACATAAAATAACATTTAATGTAATATAAATTTCAAATTCATATATGTAAATTTATAATTACGTTACAATCCTTCACTACATCATACATTTTATTCCGAAAATATATTTTATTTTAATACCCTTGACGTTACATTTTTACTGCATAATGAAATTAATTCACAGCGTAAAATACAAAACTAGCATTGCTGCCATGAAAATATTCACTACATTAAATTTCAAAGCAATTACGAACAAAAGAATAAAGCACTTAGTGATGAAAAATAAAAGACCGTTGGCTTCTGTTTGGCTTCAACTAATAATGGCATCTTTACCAGAAATTTTGTTAGAAGACAAAAACTATCGGCATTAAGGAGATAAATTGTGGACAACAAAGTTTTTGAAGGAACTTCTATGTTTCAGAACTGTTATTAAGTTGGAGTAATTTTCTATAGCAATTCACCTGATACCTAGCGTTTTAAGTATTCTCGTAGATCCACAAATATAACATTATTCCTAAATATTTTCTTATTCTAGGCTTTATTTTAAAATGTCTTTAAATTCAGAATATCTTGTCTTAAAATTCCCAAAATAAAATAATTTTTTATAGATGTACATTCAAAATTTGCACTACAAAAAATTTAATAATAAGAACACAAATTACAGAAGAAAGATAAACAAATACCGGGTGGTGACAAATAAGGGTGAACCTAGGAATAGGCTATGCCACCGTAATCAAATTTGTAAAAGTTTATTGAAAATATGAATGAATAGTTAAAGGATAAGGAAAATTATATTTCTTTTATTCACTGGCGGACTAACGGGGGAGGGTCGACTTATCTGATCTAGTGATTTTAACGTATATCTAGCGACATTTCCAGTTATTTTTCTAAAATATGTTCAGATTAGTAATTCGTATTTCGCATGTGTGTTACTTATTTCACTCTCTTCATAAAGCACTGTGCACCAGCTTTGCGTTTTGCAAGCGCATGTCCCAAAATACAAAAAAAATGACGCGAGGTTTTTGAAATGCTTCGGGAGACAACCCATTTCATCACCTCTTTAATTCAACATTTAAAGCATTATGTTTAATTAGAATTCATATAAGTAATCAAAAATTTGTACTTCATGTAAAGTGTAATTAAGTTTGTGAATTTTAAAAATAAAAACATATTCGTGATGTCTATATCATGTAGTATCTAGCATTTATTTTTTTCCTGAAGTATTTAAACACTGTATAGGTCCCAATATAAGGGGCCCAGTATTAGAGGCCGCCCCGGGCCTCCGAAGAAGTTAGTCCGCCACTGCTTTTATTATAAATTATTCCTTCTAGAAAACACGGGGAGTTTTGCTTTTGATGATGTAGGACATGTGCCTGAGTGTTTGAGCGAATAGGTTCCAAGTATGAACTCCGACTTTGAGAAGCCCCAAGCCCCGCCTTAACTAAGAATATACTTCTTCGGGAATGTCGGATCTGTTCGATTGCTGTTCGGGTCACACTCTAATTTTTTTGTTTTTATAAAATGAGAAAAGAAATGAAATAAATTAAATATAATAATTTATTTTATGTCTCTAATAATGAATTATAAATATTACAATTTAAATACCCATACATTATTTTGTAATTTGTTTAACATTTTTTCGTTGCTTGTGAACCACTGTTTGTTTACTTCTGGTATATCCACATTACCTACGTCACAAAATACATGTAAAATTCGGACCTTAATATCTCGCTTATTTGGAGGAATTTTTAACTCGAACATTCACATGTAGTCTTATATATTTATGTACTTCAAAAAATTTTTTTTAAAAAAATGTGGAATAGCCTATTGTAACGTGTGACGTTAATTGTATGCAATTTCCTGCGCTCCTGTTCATTTTACGG
Source organism: Ophonus ardosiacus (assembly GCA_943142095.1). Taxonomy (NCBI): domain Eukaryota; kingdom Metazoa; phylum Arthropoda; class Insecta; order Coleoptera; family Carabidae; genus Ophonus; species Ophonus ardosiacus. The sequence continues at coordinate 16,833,389 of OW964834.1, forward strand.
CAAAAACTGTTCTGAATAAAAGTTGCATACAATACAGTTTTTACATTTTTTATTGTTTTTGGTTTCTGTAGAATTTTTAAAAGAAATTTCACAAAAAAGTGTATGAGATTTTAAGTTATTATTAATTTGTAATTTATTTTAAAAATCTGATGTGGCGAACACAATACCTCCCGCCATCTAATTTGAATTAATTTAAATACATACCTACATATTTTCTAATGCTACAAACTCTATTAAGTTCCTTTGCATGTAATATAACTATTATTCCTATTTACTATTTTCTTTTTAAAATGTCACCATTATTAATTTGAAATAAATAATCTTTTGACAGTGACATTTACTTATCAGTTACTTACATATGAAATATGAAGTCTGTAACCAAGGAGGATACAAATGTGTAATTAAGGAATTGTGTTTATATTTATCTTTAGAACATAATCTTCGGGATTTATAAAAAAGATTATTTTTTAAATTTATCTGTCAAATATATACAAAAATTATTAATGCATACTTATAAAAAATTGAATAGTCTTTAATTTTTATAATAACATAAATTGCAAAAAGTTACATTTGACGGTATTTTTCGAAGAAAAACTATTTTGAGCTTCAAGTAAAGCGCCGTTTCCGGTTATCCGACTTACACCAAAATATAATGGCTTCTTTCCATGTTAAAACAGGTCTGAAATAGAATCTTTCAAAATTTTCCGAATGATGGTATATAAATTAGAGCATCTAGACTCATTTACATACACACACGCACACACACGCACACACACACACACATCATTGTGAAAATGTTAAAATCGGATTCTAGGGACCTTCATTCGTGGTCCTTAACCAAATTCTTGATATTCAATTTGTAGCACGATTCCTGTATACCTACTCATATATCCTGTATTGTTCAGAATGTTTTGAATCCGTTTATAGGAGATACCCACAGTCTACAGTCTACATCCTATGCTATTTCTCGAAACTTGATTCGCCGATCTGGTACGATTTAATAATATCACGTATCAAATTGATGTTTTCTTTTACTTATATTTATTTATCAATATGAAAATCCGAATTTCAATCTTTATTTTTGGAAGAAAAACTCGGGTAATTTATATTTGTATTTATTTATATTGTTGGACTGAAAAACAACCTTTGACTTCTTATGATCAATAAGGAGTAACCTATTGATAATAAATCTTATTTGACATTTTATATTTATTACATATTATATTGTTGCTACTACTTCATACTAGCCTTATTTTTTACGGTTATAGTTAAGTTCTTTATTACACATTTTTATATAAATAAATGTTTATAAGGTTACTTTTTTCGCCGTCCTATTCATATTTTTAATGCTGCTTTTGTCATCCTTTGAAGTAAAACAATATATAAAATAAATTTTCATATGGAAATACAAAATGCATCATCCGAATAGTTATAGGTATGTACATTAAATTTTGTAATTAGAATATATTTTAATACAAAAATTACCATGAATTAAATTTTAATTTATTCATTTAAATATAATATTTAAATGAATTCGTGTACGTTACAATTTGTAAATTACAGCATATAATAAAAATATTACTTTATATTTTATTTTCATACGTAATATAACAAGTGATATGATTATCATCGATGATATTTTCGAGTGAAACCGAGTTGCAGATTTCACGAGTCAGAAGGACGAGTGAAATGTGCTGCTTCGGTTTCACGAGCAATATCTTCGATTATTAATCATATCACGAGCTTATATTTAATGAGAGAATATAATGAATTTTTGTTAAAATTAACTGACAATGTTGTAAAAATCCCTTAGTAACGAACGTAAATAAGGTGATAATTTCTTTGTTTTTTATCATCGCTGTGATAGACATGTAACTAGGGAAATTCTGAATGTTGATTGGCGGAAAACATGTCACGTGACTAATGAATTATATTCTCATTATAATTTATATAAAAAAATATATTTTTCATCATTTAGTTTATTGTGCATAAGATTTTTTTTATATTTACGAGCTAAGTTTTAACGGCTAATACGAGTATTATATGATATACTGATTCAAGAAAAAAAGAGCATTTTTCATCTTCGCAAAAAGTAAGTGAAGTGTACTTAAAGTCCTTCAAACTTCAAACTATGCCTGTCACTGTTGACAACTTCCAGCGTAATCGCGCGCTCTATTTCAAAATCTGAACGCTTTTTAAGGTTTTGTTTTGACTCTTCCAATATTGTACAATATTACATATTTTTATAATTTATGTAGATAATATAAGCTCCAATATTCCTGAATCATAAAATTGCTACCTACCGTTAAAGAGTCATAAAATTAAAATTTCTCCGTATTTCTCTACATTAATAAAATTTTATTGTGCGTAATTAATGCTCACAAATTTCATTCTACCTTTTATATAAATATATTCTTCTGTAAATCTGAATGTTTTATTTCGTATCATAAAGAAGGACATCATTGTTATAAACCTATAAAATTTTACCTAAGTATACCACCCTTATAAAAATAATTTATACTCTCATTAAATACACTTTCTTGAATTCTCTTTCTTTCTCACTTTTTCTTTGGATTCATTCGTTTTTGTATCGTTCTTTTTTGTGATATATGAGTGTTCTTATTTCATTTTTATTTGAATAAATAATATCTTTTATATGAATGAAAATTATTGGAAGATATAAGAAAAAGTGGTAGAAAAAAAAGTGAAATATTCTTATTTTTTCTCTGGGAAATTCTTTAATTATAAAGAGTAGTACCTATTAAATAAATAAAAATATTCTAAACTTGTCAACTACTTGAAAAACTATATTCCTCTTCTAACTTATACATAAATAAATAAATAAATATATCATCACGGCATATTACCCATTTCTGGGTGTGCCAGTATCTACAACACAAGTAGACATCGGTAATGATGACGATATATTTTACCGTGTGGGCGCTTACCAGACGTCACCTCACGGGCACTCATAGCTGGTGTGGAGAGTGCACCAGCTATACATACCGTGAGTATTTTTCTTTGAGCATATACTGATTAGAGAAGTAATTCTCTATGCCTACCCATAGCATGTTGTGATCGGAAGATATGCGTTGGGGGCATTTGCGGGGCTGGAAGTCATGGTGTATTGCGAGTAACGTAATGTTGTGTTGTATTTCACTACTTGTCATTTTACTATAACCTAACCCAATTTTTGCGTGTAGATTCTGAGGGGTTGGAAGTCATGATGTATTGCGGCGAGCATTTTGTTGTGTTATCTGTCAGCAGCACTACTTGTCATTTTACTATAAACTAACCAATTTTTGCGTATAGTTGGTGATTGCATCTCGAAGTATAAATTTATTTTGTGATTTTATGTATCTTTTTTCATATTCCATTATGGTTTATACTGCGTGTTGTGTCAAATTTTAATGAAAAATAGAAATAAAGTATAGAAAGTTCGTTGCAAATAATGAGGTAAGAGAAAAGAGACTGAAATTTATTGAAAATAAAGATAATTTACATATTTCAAAAGCAACAACTCGGCATTACCTACTTCGTAAAAAGGTAGTACAAATATTATGATCATACGCAACCCGATCACAACAAACACCGTAAGGTGGCCTCTAGTCCGTATATATATGCTCGAAGGTATTTTTTAACATGAAACATAGGGTTTGTCATATCTATGATTACGACTCGACATTTGATTGACGGTGATGTATTTGCCTGTCCCATTTAAAATGAAACATAAGGAACGAATTTGACAGAAGTTTTATATTTAAATATTGTAAGAAATTTAGCCGAGTCAGAAAACCACTCGGGAGCACTAAACATATTTCGGGCACAAGGTACACACAATGGCTCGTAGTATGATCACGGTTTTAACTAAAACACTGTTTTTAGAAATGTCAAATTCGAATTTAAATATTTTATTTCACCCGTATGTTTAAAGAACGATTTTTTAAAAAATATTTGTTTGAATACAAACTATATTCTGCTTTAGAATAATATTTTAATAAATTTGGTATTATTTATTATTGTTATTAAATAGTGAAATTTGACATTTCTTAAAACAGCGTTTTAGTTAAAACCGTGGTCATATTACGAGCCCATATTTTTTCTACAACTAAATTTAATTTTTAGAAAACAGGTATAATTATTTTAACAAAATTAACCTCTAATGACATCTTATCAATATGACAGATAACCGTTGAATTTTCCTATAAGTTACAACTTGACATTTGATTGACAGCAATATATTTGCCTGTCTCATTTCAAATGAAACATAGGAAACGAATTTGACAGAAGTATTATGTATATTTAAATATTGCAAGAAATTTAGAAAAGTCAGAAAATCACAGTATTGCAGATATATAATTTTAATAGTTACTATGTAAGATATTTTAGAAGATATATTTTAAACTTGTATATGAACAAATGATAGAAATAAGTTTCTCGACAAGCTTTATATAAACTTTTTATAAAGGTTATGTGGTTCTATGCAACAAAAATTGCAGATGTTGCAGAAAACGTTTGCGAAACATATTTATCAATTTACACGGGAAATAGAAATATATCCATTGCGTAGGAAAAAGAAACAAAAATTTACTGCTAGCTCGATATGTTCGCATGTACGAGTATATGATATAGTACATACATACCCATACCACAAAATAAATTATTTTCAAATAATTCATCTTATAAAGATATGTATTTACATATCCATAATTCCACCACACTAAGTTCGTGTACCGCATTGAGTTTTTGATGACTATGACAGAAATTCGAATTAGGTATAATGCTATGAGTACTAATAAGTTAACTTCTAGTAATCGCCAACTACACTATATACACATACGTGCATATAAATCGAAGAATCGAATTAATTATTTTTTTTTTTAGAAACTAGACCTCAGATTAAAATAAAACTTATGCTGTTTGAAAGATCATTTCTTACTCTTTAACATGGAAAAAACAGAAAAAAAATTAATATCAAACAATTATATTGCATTCAAAATAAAATAAATAAAAACTACAAAAAAATATTATTTGTTGGTAATTTGAGTTTAAAAATTGGAAAAATATTAAAATTAAATAATATTTATCCAGCATATGTAAAAATAATTTGAAATCTATTTTTGTTAATAATAAAATTGAAAATTTTGACAAATTAGAAAAATCTGGGGTTTACTAAATTTCTTGTAACAATTGTAATTATAAATATATTGATCAAACGGCGAAATTTCAAGTTATTATTAATGAACATTTAAGACAATTTAAATACGACAAAATTGAAAATTCAAATTTAGCAAAACATTTATTTAACAATGAACATTTTTGTACAATTCAAAATTTAAAAATACTCCATATTGAAAACAAAAGTAAAAAACTAAATTGTTTAGAAGCTTTCGAAATAAAAAATTCTTTACACAAAAAAGAAAATCTAATGAAGGAAATTTTGGATTTAAACAATTCTGCACTATTAGATCCTAATATTTTTTCAAAATTTAAGTAATATTATATTAATAAATTTTTAATTTTGTTATCTTTATTAATTTGTAATTTGTATCACGATTTTGTTATTTGTTTATATTTATATCATTTATTTTTCTACCTGATGATGAGGTAATACCTCGAAATGTATATTGTACAATATTTTTTAAATAAAATATTATTTTGAAACTAAGTATATATATTTATTAAAGGTATATTTCGTTGAAATTCGGCTCATTTTATTTATTGTCTTTATATGACATACGTAAGTATAAATAAGGTTAGTATATAAAATCATTTCAACAGAAATGGACAGTGACGACAATATAGTATTTTCTAGACGACCATTGTGATAAGTATGACATATCGTTTCATATCGTAATAGTTGACACGGTTGCTAGGTTACTATGTCATTATTTTCTGGCTATATGTATACATTATTCATTTGTCAGCTGTCCGTACGTTTGAACCTAAATTTTAGTTTTGTAAAAAAGTAAAATTTATTTAAGCTCGTCTAAAAAATAATGTTCATAACTTGTATGAAATACAAATATCTTAGCTCGTGTGTATTGACTCGCACTCCGCTACGCGTCGTACGTCAATTTACACTCGCATGATATTTGGTATTTTTCATAACTTGTTACGAAAATAACTATATTTTGTAATTGTAACAGTTCACGAACATGTCGATAATGCAGAGTTTTATAGAAAAAACTGAAACACTGAACTCTGATTGGCTAGCGGTACTGCAGCAAGTAAGAAAGATGAAAGTTGGTTAACTTTGGCGTTGCGTTAATTCTGCGGCTCTGCGTTGCGTTTCATTATAAAATGGTACCTATATGCTGCTCCGTACATTTATCTTATGCGTTACTTTACCGCAACTGCATTACTTCTTGCGTTAATTATAAATAGGCCGTTATACTCGTGATAGCAACCACGTAAATATGCGCTGTTTTAGCTATCGGTGTCTGCACTTAATAAAAAATAAGCACTCTTGATAAATTTAGGCTCATGTTAAAGCGTATTCATTATCTTTCAAACAGCATAAGTTTTATTTAATCTGAGGTCGTTACTAAAAACAAATTAAATTATGAAACTGCGAAGTGGTCCATTTCTAAGCACGCAAGTAATGATACCTCGTTACCATACTCGTTACAAACATGTATACTTTGTAAAGACAGTTTCTATTAAGAAATCGATTTAGTCGAATAAAATAGAAAATACACAATGCCATATTCAAGAAACAAAAACAGAATAGAATGCGATGCGTGTTTGTGCAGTGCAGTAAATATAAATTGTTTTTACATAATGTGTCAATTTTTTGCAAATAATTCATGTCATACTCGTAAATATATTATATTTTTGAAGAAATGCAGTTTTTTTGATTTAAGCAAATGAGATAATTAAAGTGGATTGTGAAATTCCTATTCTAGGATTAAAATACCTTGTACTGTTATTATGAATTACTACTGTACTGAATTTTCTAATACGATTTATGTCGAACATATAAAAAATATTTTATTTATTTTTTATTTATTGAATAATTTGTTTCCGGGAAATCCCCATACAAATAGATTAACAATACCAGTGAAATAGGAATTTTTATCATACAAAAAAAAAGTTATACATAAACTAGTATACATATGGTAGTAAAAGTTTGTTAAATATTTAATGCATGTTTTGTATTATAAATTATCTGATAATTTATCACGAAGAATTGAAGAATATAATATAACAAAGCAACCATGCAAAATGAAGTAAATGTGAACAAAATTGAAGAAGAAACAACTAATATAAGTGAAGTAAAATAAGGGAATAATAATAATAATCGTAAATAGTATTCATTAAATTACTCAAACATACAAAAGCTTCGCAGTTTAAGTGCTGAAATAACGTAGTAGAAAATACTATTAATTTTTTCTACGGTGAGATTAGAGAAAATAATGTACATATTGTCGCTATTTAATTTTTCTATATTATATTTAGTTAAATAAGTATTTCTCAGGGGGGCATATAGCGGACATTCCGCAAAAAAATGGTAAATATCTTCCAATTTTCTCTTATTACAAACTGTACATAATTGACAAGCATCTAATTGATATTTTATGCCCTTAAAATATATTTTAAGTCCCTTTTTACTAGCTAGGCGAATTTGAGAAATAATTTGTAGTTTTTTTATAGGAATTTTAAAATATAAATGATGAGCAAAAGAACCGTTATAAAAAATATTATAAATCAGATGTTTCAGTTTTTACCTCTCGCTAAAAGAGATATTGGGTTCATGCTAAAAATTGCATATCCAGATTTTAGTGAATGAGCACGTTTTAAGGTCTTTAGAATCCGATTATAACTTTTTTACGATAATGTCTGTGGGTACATGAGTGTACGTGCGTGCTTGTATTTTTATATCGGGTTTTACATTTTTTCTAATTAGTTCAAGGATCATTTTACTAGAACAGATAGAGAATCGCACTGCGAATTAAATTATTAAATTCACTGATAGCCGGTTGCACCAATATTTAATTAGGAATTAAATAAAAATTAAATTAAAATCAATGTTTATATACGTATAAAATATTTTATATGTGTTAAATTTAATTTAATTTTTGTTTAATTTCCAATTAAGATATTGGTACAACGGACGATTACTATCTATCTGTTCTTCTAGTAAATTGTCCTTGAACTTATTTGAAACAATGTAAAACCCCTGTTAAACTATTTCCAAGCTACAAAGTAAAAATATATACAGCAAAATAAGCAAAATAGCTCGTTAACATTCTCCAACACCACAACCAGAAGGTAGTGAATGTGTGAACAAAAACCTTATCTCCCTTCTATTCCCTTTACGTGACTACGTATAATGTACGATACTGCACTAAGTTGCAAACTTGTACATTGTATAAAAGATACTACTACTGCATATCGTATCTCCTTTCCTTGCCGCCTTACATTCCAAATAGGAGATTCCAGCTCATTCGAATTAATGGATATTAGTAAAAAAAAAAAAAAAAATACGAATGTATATACCGAATAATGTATAGTAATAAAAAAAATAAAATTATATAATTGGAATACTTCGGAAATAAGGGTATTTTTATAACAGCTCGACAAGAATATGAATTCAAAATATGATATTTTGATTACCGAACGAAAGATCGCCTATAAATGCATAATATCAATGGAAGATAAAAAATTCAAATTTCGAAGGACGGGCCAACATTCCAGTCTGCAATTCTCAAACAGTTTTTATTTGAACATAAATTTCTTGCATTAAACAAAATCATTTGAATACACTTGAAATTATAAAGTATGTAGACTTATACAGTGTTTTAATATTCATTTGTTTTTTGTAAATATAATTTAAAAATATCATATATGTCAAGAACATTTAAGGCTCATTCACAGCTACGAAAATAAGAAATATAAATAAAATTATAAATAAGACTTTATGGTCGGTGTGCATAGCTTCGAAAATAAAACGTAAATTAACATCAACTGTCATTTAATACATTCATAATTAACAAGCAATAATAACAATTTCATACCTTTTAAAGCACTGTACGCAATCATATATGCGAACCTTTGTATTTAAATTGAAATCCTTTTGCCAGACGGAACTTGACAGCTTAAATGACAGTTGTTATGTATGTGCTTATTTTTGTGTAAAATATTTAACATTTGCAAATCCTTATATTTATGTCTTATGTTTAATTTTATTTTCGAGAGCTGTGAACACTTTCATAAGAATCTATTGTTTATATCGTTATTCTTAATTTTATGTATAATTTTATTTTTATGTTCAGAGCTGTGAATGAGGCCTTAGGACCATGAGGAAAACAGTTTGATAAAAAAAAGCATGTATTCGTGACGTCACATCAATTTTTTCAAACTTTGGCGGACCATACCTCGCTAATTAATAGGAATTTTTCACCGGAATTTCATAAATTGTTTTAGTTTTACTTATACTTTCAGATGAAATTATAAAAAAGCTGGAATCCTCCATTCCAAGTCATTCATTTTGGAATATAATTAGATATGAATGAAGGTACAACTCTTTTTGATCATCGCACTTGAGCTGATGTATTTTTTTTTATTTGTATTGGGAGTCGGAGATTATATTGACTGGAATTATTTACTTAAAATTTTATTTACCTTAACCAAATAATCCAACTAATGGCTACGACTCAATTTGTTATTTTAGTCATAGCACGGGTAAATACTGCTGGTCATTATGTATTTCGAAAATTAGATAATCGTTAAAACCTCATTCAATTAGTCAAAGTTTTTTTTGTATTTGTATTTGTCGAGTAATATTGGTCCATTTACAGCTCTTAATAAAAAACATTATTTCAGTTTTATGTATGTTCACCTGCCTGTATAGACCATCTAATAAATTTATATAAAATACATTTTAAATATAAAATATAGGGACAGTAAAATTTTTGAAAGAAGTCCGATCAAGGCCATCTACGAATTGCATCTATGAATTAAGATTTTATGCTGTCAAATTTAGTAGTGGCGTTTACATAGTTTTTATGAGGTACACAAGATATTATGTACCCTCATAAAAACTAAGTAAAAGACACTACTAAATTTGGCAGCATAAAATCTTAATTCATAGATGCAATTCGTAGATGGCCCTGATCGGACTTCTTTCAAAAATTTTACTGTAGATGGTAGTAGTTGGTTTGTTTTGTATGGCTTGCTACTATTTTTGTAATGGATCAAATATCTATAATATCTTCGTGTCAACTATTTTAGGTTAAGACAATGACAAAACAAAAATAAAAGTTTAAAGTTTACAAACTAAGATATTTTCAAAGCTTTCGGTTTAACTGGAAATAGTACCTACCTAACATTCTTATTTTAAATGAAATTCTATACTATTTATTTCATCATTACATTCAGCCGAAAATTATTACATATGAAACAACAAAAATATTTTACATTTAATCAATCACTTCCAATGCAATTTAATTTTTTGATTTTTTCTCTAAAAATGACTAGTTTTTTTTCACTCCATGGCCGGTTTTATAAAGAAATTTAATCTTCACTTAAAAATTACTTCCATATACCGTGAGTATTTTTTAACGTGAAACATTGGGTTTTCATATCCATAGTTACGATTCGACTTTTGATTGACAGCAATGTATTTGCGTGTCCCACTTAAAATGAAACATAGGGAACGAATTTGACAGATGTATTATAATTTAAATATTGTAAGAAATTTACCCAAGTCAGAAAACCACTCAAGAGCACTAAACATATTTCGGGCACAAGGCACACAATATTTTTTCTGCAACTAAATATAATTTTTAGAAAAAAGGTATAATTATTTAAACAAAATTAACCTCTATAATGACATCGTGTCAATATGACAGATAACCGCTATAAGTTACGACTTGACATTTGATTGACAGCTATGTATTTATCTGTCTCATTTATAACATAGGGAATGAATTTGACAGAAGTATTATATTTAAGTATTGTCAGAAAATCACTCGGGAACGAGGTGCACACAATATTTTTTCTCCACTGACGTCTTGTCAAATGTCAAATTCGTTCCCTATGTTTCATTTTAAATGGGACAGGCAAATACATCTCCGTCAATCAAATGTCAAGTCGTAACCATGGATGACAAATCCAATGTTTCACGTTAAAAAATACTCACGGTAGTAAATGTATTGAAAAGAAAAATTGCAACTCGTTTTTTTTTTTTGACAGTAATGATTTAAATGTCATAAGAAAAGAGAAATTCGAATTTGTTCGTAGCACTAAAATTACTTGACAAGATTCAGTTTCTTTATAAAACCGGCCCTGAATCTCGTGAATGGAATTGAATTTTTTAAAGAAAGCTTTAAACTACTACAAAATAATAATCGACGATTTTTGAAAAATGTAATTTCTACGTAAACGTAAACTTAAAGTTAAAAAAAATCAAAAACGTTTTTAAAGGGAACACCCCATTAATTGTTATTTAAATGAATTCTTCATTAAAAAATTGATGTAGTTTGTGTAGCATGTCTTATGTTGAAAGTTCACAGATTTTTAGTAAAGTGGAAAAATGTAAATTGCATGTGTTAGTATTTGTTTAAGGGCCAATTTTACCATCTCTGGTTAAAATTTTAACTACCAGTTAAATAAACAAACCCGAAACGAAATGAACTGTCAAATGACAAATTTATAATTGCTGTCAAAAATCCGATTTAATATTGTTTATTTAACTGGCAGTTAAAATTTTAACCAGAGATGGTAAGACTGGGCCTAAGTTTAGTTTAGTTGGTTATGAACATTTTATTTTAGCTTTATGCAATATTTCCTATTTCTGTATATTCATATTCTGCATAGTAATTTATAAAGAATTATTACAATAAAATATACAAATAACTACTAATAGTTATTTGTTTAACTAGGCACTAAAATACCAGATTTACAGCAGAAGCTGGCGAAGCTGTAAATCTGTTTTTGGTGCCATGTTGAACACATTATTTTTTGCCAACTTTAGAATTAAAATTAATTTAGTTATTATTTTTGTTACCCATTTTGAAATCGCCAAATTATGTTGCTATGTGTTTGTTGAACGGTTGATATGTAAATAGCAACAACAGGCAGTAAAAATGTTTTTACTGTTTTTAGCTGTGTGGCGAGCATGTAAGTTTGTACGACGAGCGGTACGCCAGTCGGACAATTGCATGCGAGGCACACAATGACACTTTTACTCCGAATGACACATTACATTTTTTCTTCAAACGTACGTATTTAAATAAATAAAATAAAATAATTACAACTTAACGTTACAATAATTATAAATATTTTACGTGAAGGACGTTTAATGATTTCAATTGCTCTGTTGCTATGGATACTTTCGTATTTGTTCACTTTTTGTTATAAACATTCAAGTGAAAATTTTTACGTATTGCCATGTACGGCCCTTGAAGTTGTTCAAATGAATGGAAGTTCAATAATATTGCTGAAGGATATGATATGTCGAGGAATCGCTTAAAAACAATATGAACTTTTCTTATCACTTTAATTCTAAGTATTCTTACCGTCGTTGCCAATATGTAAGTCTGCTACTGCTACTTTATAATATGTTATTTCGTTAAATATAAACTGTTTATATTTCAATTTAAATTTGACAGCTGTTGGAGGTTTTTAGTAACTTTATTCTTAGGTTATGTACTGTATTTATATAGTATAACCTATAGTGGTAGCACGCACTTTAGTATTCTATGATAGGAAGCAGGCGAATACGATTTTATTTTAACGAATCTTGGTAGCACGCACTTTAGAATTCTATATTAACTTTTAGATTCGGATATTATTGGATTTTATACTATTAAAATAAGAAATATTATGATAGTTGTATATAATAAATGTATAAATTATATAAAAATGCCTTTGAATAGAACTGTGGCAAAATAATGACGTTACTTTGACACACTTTCGCCTCAAGTCGTATAGTCCAGTCAATGGAGACCAAAAAAGACCTTTCCCTTACAAAAGGTGGGGAAAAAATGATTTTAATATATGTTGTTTGGGTCGAGACGGGGATGAAAAATTCAAATTTGTGACCTTGGGGAGGGTCAGCGTGATTAAAGCTCGTTACTTTTTGTACAAAAAAGGTTTTTACATTTTTTACCTAGGATGAACTCTCAAAGAGTTATGTTCAAAAATAGGTAACCAGAACAACAATTTATGGAAAAAGATTTAATCACTCAAAATATACACAATATTAATTTTTTAATACTTAGTCTAATAGATTTTGTTATTTGAACAGTTTACATTTGTCATGGCATCTAATGAAGTAAATTATCGATGATTTTTAAATAATTTTTGTCAGCACTTTTTCACAAATTCATCAACCACTCTGACCCGGTTAAAGATACGGCATCGCGGTTTAAAAATTTTATTTCAGTTTGGAATTCTCCTTCGTGTCGATTTTTACTCCGATGAGCGGTTAATGAATTATTAACAATTTAAACTTATATGAAATTTCACTAAAATTTGAAACATCTGCAAATCGGGTTAGTTTTCATTTTTTCTTCTGAAATTTGGACACGATTAAAGATAAGCTTTATTGTGAATTTAATAAGTGTCGAAAATTCAGAAGAAAAAATGAAAACTAAGCCGATTTGCAGATGTTACAAATTTTAGTGAAATTTCATATAAGTTTAGTTGTTAATAATTCGTTAACCGCTCATTGGAGGAAAAATCGATTAACATGACATGAAGGAGAATTCCAAACTGTATTAAAATTTTTAAACCGCGGTATCGTATCTTTAACCGGGTCAGAGTGGTTGATGTATTTGTGAAAAAGCGCTGACAAAAATTATTTAAAAATCATCGATAATTTACTTCTTTTGATGCCACGACAAATGTAAACTGTTACAAATAACAAAATCTATTAGACTAAGTATTAAAAAATTAATATTGTGTACATTTTGAGTGATTAAATCTTCTTTCATAAATTGTTGTTCTGGTTACCTATTTTTGAACATAACTCTTTGAGAGTTCATCGTAGGTAAAAAATGCAAGAACTTTTTGTACAAAAAGTAACGAGCTTTAAATTTGTATTCTTGTAATATTTTGATACGGGCCACTGTTTTCGAGATAATAGCGAAAAATTTATTTTTTGCACCTTTGATCCAAGATAGCGGCTCACGCCGAGCCTCCTCAAGGTCACAAATTTGAATTTTTCATTCCCGTCTCGACCCAAACAACATATGTTAAAATCGTTTTTCCCCATCTTTTGTAGGGTAAAAACCTCTATTGACTGGACTATAAACAAAAACTTTATAAAACGTTTTTACAAAGCTCAAAAAATAATTAGATCAGAAGTAATTAATCAAGTAAAATAAATAAAATGAATATATCATCACGGAATATTACCCATTTCTGAGTGTGCCAATCTGCGTTGTATACAGATTTCGGTAATGATGATGACATATACCGTGCGGTCGTTTAGCAGGCGTCACCTCACGGGCAATCATCGCTGGCGTGGAGAGTGCATCACAAGGGTTACTTCTGTGCCATTTAAAATTCGAAATATATGGCGCCGGCCGGGATCGAACCCGTTTCACCAGGTTCGCGACCAGACACTTAATTCAATATTAATATAAAAATAGCATCACATTTAAAATAAGAAAGTTAAGTACTACTTCCGGTTAAACCGGAAGTGCCACTTGAACATATTTTAGTTGAAACGGGCATGTCGGAAAACTCCTCGATACCATATTATTGATTAGTCTTTAAAATAAAGATATAGCGTAAGCTCGTCCTGGGTTACCCTGTATTGTTGTTAATCTTAATTTGTATTCGGTAAGATACGTTTTGTTTAGTTGTACAATTTTAAAGCATTTTTTTTTAATTTTCCATAAAATGGCACTACATTCGGGAAGATGAGTAGGTCACGTGTTTGCCCGCACTCAATAATTTGCGCGCATAGTGTTTCGTTCTTTATTTCACATGTTTTCTTCACATTTCATACATGAAATATCAAATTTGAAAAAAATGTACGACAATATGAATCTGAGTTCTAGGTTTTCTATAATAACGAGTAAGAAATCGTATAATATAAAATATTGTACCTCTGAGTACAGGGTGATTGAAGAAATAGCGATATTTTCTCTATTATCAATTTTAGATCTAATTTAATTGTAAAATTAAAAGCGAAGTAAATTCCACTTTTTGGTGCATTGTTGTTTAGATCTGTACAACATATCTGTATGTTGTCTCATTTTACAGACAGTTGGAAAATTTGAAGCTGTTAATAATTTTCGTTGTAATTCCAACCATTCTGCACTACTACTTTACAATAATATTGCGTCTTTCTATATCCTCATTTTCTTGTTTTGTTCTTTACAATTTTCTTTAATGAATTTTCCATTTCTTCTGTTCTCTGTACGTCTGACATATTGTTTCTCCTTCGCTTTTAAACAATTTTCTTCGTAATCATAATCATTGTAATTTGTCTTTTTTTTTTTTAGCAAATAATTGTCTCCTTGTATGTCTCACTTCCATTTTATATTTCTTTATTCTTTCTAATTTTCCAGATTCTCTGTTCGACACAAAATACCAAATGTATAGGACCTGCTTCATTCATACATAGTTTTATGTAATTTTGATACGTGTTTTCGAATTTAATTTATATTAGGATCTGGTTTCGATGATAAGATTTTTTTCCGTTAAGAAGCTACTTTATGCTTAAAGAGAAATAGCAAATGTGGCGTCGTTTTTTGCAATGGCTTGTATTTCTTTTTTACAACAAAGGGCGAATAAGAGTGCGAAGTCCATTCTCGCAAATTGAAACACTGCGTCACTCTTAAGTGTATCGATATATCTTACATATTACTTTCAAATTCAAATACATTTCCTTTGCCATTTTATTACACGCCCGAACCAATTTCCATGTTGTTTCTAATAAGTGTTTACATACAGAAGCGGGTATTAGTAACGCCGAAAATGTATTTTTAGAGTACAAATCAATTTATTAAATATGATAACTAAATTTGTCATTGTAATTCATGTAACATGATATAATATCAAAGCATAGTAAAGACATAACTCTCGAGAACTATAAAACATGTGTTGATTATACAGTATGTCCCATTTAAAGGTACCACCATTGGGATCTCGAGATCTATAAGAGATACGATGTCGGTTAAATGGAACTTTTTGTGCGCCTTTGGGAGGCCATCTCAGATGTGCTTTTATTTTTCCAAAAATTCTCATAGGGCACTAGATAATGACGAAAAACTGAATATTGTTGATTTTTTCTTTTTCAAATAACTTCTAAAATATCAATAATTGAGAAAAAAGTTTCAAATACAAAAGATAGATATTTTTATTAACTAACCAGTGGAGTACGTAATAAATTTTTATATCCGTAGATTTTTGAGATATAACACAAACTCATATTTTTTTAAATGGAACCCATATCTGATTTTAGTCTCAAAAAAAAAATCTATATTTTTTTCTCTTTTCAATGATGTAAGGGTTATTATGTTTTATATTTGTTTTGCCTTAAAAATTATTATTTTTTTCTTATTTTGTATGAAATTCACAATTATTTTGAAAATATTGGTAGATTTCTATTTGGAAATACTCCTTGTATTTAAATAATTTATTTCGTTAAAAAAATTTGCTGAAAACTCGTATCAAATTAATTTTTATAATATTTTGTATCAGGTCGCCCTTGGCACATTATAGTGTAATTTGTAACTATGAGTCTAAAATGAAAATATTAAGTAATAAAGGCATAAAATAAATTATATCGATGAAATACAATATAACTAATAAAAATAATAATGTTTTTTGGGAAATAATAAGAAAATTCAGGAAAATAAAGAGAAAAATTAAATTTTAGGAGCAAAACAAATATAAAATATAATAACCCTTACATCATTGAAAAGAGAAAAAAATATTTCTTTTTTTGAGACTAAAATCAGATATGGGTTCTATTAAAAAAAAAATATAAGTTTGTGTTATATCTCAAAAACTTACGGACATAAAAATTTATTTCGTACGCCACTGGTTACTTAATAAAAATATCTATCTTTTATATTTGAAACGTTTTTCTTAATTACTAACAGTTTAGAAGTTATTTGAAATAGAAAAAATCAACAATATTCAGTTTTTCATCATTGTCTAGTGCTCCATGAGAATTTTTGGAAAAACAAAAGCACATCTGAGATGGCCTCCCAAAGGCGCACAAAAAGTTCCATTTAACCGACATCGTATCTCTTATAGATCTCGAGATCCCAATGGTGGCACCTCTAAATGGGATATGCTGTATACCGTTTAAAAGAAAAAGAATAAATTTCACAAGGAAAAAGTACTACATTTAAATATCCCCTTTTCAATGTTCTTACTATATAAAGCCCATATAGAA
Source organism: Ophonus ardosiacus (assembly GCA_943142095.1). Taxonomy (NCBI): domain Eukaryota; kingdom Metazoa; phylum Arthropoda; class Insecta; order Coleoptera; family Carabidae; genus Ophonus; species Ophonus ardosiacus. Next base: position 16,850,757 of record OW964834.1, read on the forward strand.
ACGGTGACTGGTAGTATTTAATATTCATCAAAACTACAATAACAAAATCAATTGTTATTTAAACAAACCAATGTATAATAAAATATTTAAGAAAACACTCGCCATGTTTCACAAGATTACACCGTCTGAATTAACCTTTCGGCCATCAACAGGCGCCGGCCATGCCCAGCTAGTAACCATAGACGTTTAACATGGGAAAACAGTATTTCCTTGCCCAAATGTGGCCTATTAATTTTAGACAAAAATGATTCAAATAAATGTTGTAGAGAATTAAATTCTGTCACACTTTCTTTGGCTTGTTTGGTAACCGAGTTGTCTTGTTGATACATTTCTGACAGGCAAATGTCATTATATTTGTTCGTATTTGCCTGTTAGAAAAGCTCTGCTTGAGTTATCATTATTGAAAACGGAGAATTATTCACAGGACGAGCAGATACAAATCAGTGAGTAGTATTATTTTGATGAAAACTATATTTTACAATTTCTGAAGGTGGATTTATGCAGCCTACTTTTTATTTTACCTTTTATTTTTCTTTTACTTTATAAAAGTTAAAGGTGTATTAATAAATGTACTGCTTTATGTGCATACTTTTAATTTTACTTTAAGAACTAAAGTTGACCAACTTTCAACTTATGAACGTTAAAGTAAAAGAATTTCACAACTGCGCATGCGCGTTACTTCACGTGACAAGCGTCAGTGTGTGGTGTATTTATTTGTTTTTGTGTAGGTTAGATTGTAAAAATTAGAAAATGTGTAAAGCTGAAAGTAATACTGCATATGTACAAAATATTACATTTGTGTCCATTTTGACAGGTTATAATTATTATCTGTTTACATTTATGACTACTGATATGCCAGAAAAATCACATCTGCGCATGTGTACTGAAGGTTTTAAAGTAACTGCATAAAGTACCAAACGTAAAGTAAAAGTAAAAGCGAAAAAGAAAAGAAAAAGTAAAATAAAATGTAAGCTGCATAAATCCACCTTGACAGGTAAAATGTCATAAAATTTGATTGAAATTTTATATCATTACCATGGCTAGCACTACAAAGAAGTAATTTTTAGAAAACTTTAATGCTGAGTTGAACCGCTGACACTTAAATTTTAAGCTGGGCTTAAATAAAAATATGCAAATCGAAATTTTGATAGCAATATTTAATTACTCATTTAACGTTTCGTTTCGATACGATATTTAAGGAACACTTAAAATTTAGGGGACAACGGTGAAACAAGGCATAAATTCAATTTACTCAGTTACCAAACAAGCCAAAGAAAACGTGACTATTGATTTAGATGCAAAATTTAATTCTCTACAACATTTACTTGAAGCATTTTTGTCTAAAATTATTAATTCACTTTTGGGCAAGGAAAAACTCTTTTCCTATGTTAAACTAAACGCCTATGGTCCGGTTTTCGTGTTACACCCGGTTTGTACATTATCCAAAATACAGAGCAAGTGATTTTCAAACTTTTTGCATTGTGATCCAATATATTTGCTCGTAATTGTACTGCGACTCATATGTTCTAAATATAAAATTTTATAAAACTTGGTAGATTGGAATTATTTTTTCTCATGAATTAAAAAAATAATAAATTTTAGGTATTATATCAGGTAATCTTGTAAGAAACTTGTTAAGTTTAACACTTTTATATTACTTATGGCCGGTTGCACCGGCAAGGTTTAAATTTTAAGCGTTCCGTAAAATGACAATATTGGATCGAAATGAAATGTCAAATCATGATTTAGTTTTTGGAAGCAAATAAAAAAAATTTTTAAACGAAGTGGTTATTGGATGAATGCTTCATTTATTTCAACATAGTCAATAATTTACAATTCCAATTGCGACGTTTCGGTTCTTGTTAGAACCATTTTCAAGCTAACAAAATGATTTATAATAATAATAAGAAAATTATAATATACAATTGTCAAATTTACCAATTATTAAAATTTTAAAAAATTAAAAAGTTTTACATTTAAATTATAAATGAAGTTACAAGAATTAAAAAACCAATGAGTTGAAAGACTACATGGTTAAAAGTCAACTAAATTAAAATTGTACAATTCGTCTTATAAGTGACCGCCAAAATCAACAATCTTAAAAGGTAGTGATATCTAAAAAAGATGAAAGAATGAATGACAAAAAACATTTAAAACTCTAAAAAAAAAAAAAATAAAAATTACTGTGGAGTGATATATTTAATATTGGGATGTTTATTGTTATTTTTATTAATATTGTAGTTATGTTGTTGTATTCTTTTGTAGATATATTGTTTTGTTTCACCAATATACGAAGATTGACAATCAAGGCAATTTATTTTATAAACAACATTACTATTGAATTTTTTGACGTTATTATCTTTTAATTTGGTAAACAACAATGAAGTATCAGTAGATGACTTATAGGTAATTGCTAAATTTAATTCATTAGTTATGAATTGTAATTGTTTATGTTTCCTGTTTGGATGTTAGAGTTATTTTTAGATTCATTTTTAATTTTAAGTAATCTTTTTGAGATAATTTGTTTTAAAAAATGTAAAGGATAATTATTAAATTGTAAGGTGTCAATAATTAATTTTAAGTTCTTCTCATGAAACTGTTCATTTGAGAGCAATATTGCTCTATCTGTGAGGTTGTTAACAACTGCTGTTTTATATTTTATCGGATAGTATGCTTTGAAATTTAGATATCTAGCGGACCAAGTAGATTTCCGATACCAGTTTGTAATGATAGTATCATTATTTTTTATTAAAGTTGTATCAAGAAAGTTTATACGGTTATTAATTTCAATTTCTAAAGTGAATTGTATATGATGGTTAAATGAATTGAAAGCTGTAAAAATATTCTGAATCTGAACTTCAGGCAAGCAAACTAGAATATCATCAACATATCTAAAATAAAATAAAACTTGCAATTGATTATTGTTCTTTAAGATGGAAGATTCCAAGTGATACATTACTAATTCAGCAAGTATTGGACTCAAAGAGCTACCCATTGGACAACCTAAAATTTGGAGATAAAAAGAACCGTTGAATTGTAGATAAGATGAGTTTAAACAGAAATTAATACACTGTAAGAATTCAGTTAAATTGAGAGATGTGTGGTTTTCAATTTCAGACCAACGTTCGCGAATAACTGTTTCAATTAACTCGTGTGGGATAACAGAAAAAAGTGATTTGACATCAAGTGATATTAATTTATAATTAGGAGGTAATATTATTAATTTAATTAACTAAGTTGAAGGAATTATCAATAAAGTATTCTGATTTGTATTTTAGCTGTGATAATACTGTTGCAAAAAATTTAGATAAATTATTATTAGGAGTATTTATATTTGAAACTATTGGTCTGAGAGGGAAATCTACTTTATGAATTTTGGGTAAGCAATATAATTTAGGACTAACAGAATTATGTGTTTTAAGTTTGAAAGCTAATTGAGTGTTAATATTGCCTTGTTTTTCGAGTTCGGATACTAATTTGTTGTTCTTAATTTGGAAATTATTAGTGGGATCTTTGTTTAATTGTTTATAAGTGGTAGTATCAGAAAGAATTTCGTTGCATTTATTAATATATTCAACTTTGTTTAGAATAACTGTGATGTTACCTTTGTCAGCTCTAGTAATGATTAAATCTTTATTGTTACATAAAAACTTTTTAGTTTGTTTAACTAATTTGAATAATAAAATGTCTGAACAATGTAATTTTGTTTTAATATTATTATGATAATGTTAATGCATGTCAAATCAATTATACTTTATTGCCCGGAATTCGATGTGCATTTTTTTGTTAATGGGTCGCTTATAATTTAAGCCATGTTGGTGCATCTGGCCATTAACCACGATTATTGTAAAAAAAGGTATTTGTATTCAATTTTCCATTCTTATTCATTTATTTATATTATAAAGAAAATATTTATTTCTATATTAGAAATGAAATGGCAGAAGACTTACGTCATCAAAAAATATCCCTAAAGTAATTACGTCATATACTACTAAGTTTACATGGGATACTAATTTATAAGGCGCGAGCAGTCATGTGACTTTGTTGGTCTTTCTTGACAAGCAGATATTGGGACCCGTGACAGAATGACAGCTAGTAATATAAATAACAAACGTCATCAGTTTTTATTCCAAATTTCAAAATTTTCCAATTTCAGGTGGTTTATCTTCTGACTAACGGTTCGAGTTTGCGCAGTTATACGATTCTGGTCAGCTGTTTTTTTTTTAAAATTAACCTTGTAATTTGGAAGTGAAAGCGCAATTTTTTGTTTTATATATATATGATTGATGAATTTTCATCTGAAGAGTCGTATGAACCGGGGGAATTTTCTTCTCTTCTAGTGATTACGACAATCTGTAAATGTTTGGCGAAAATCCGAGGTCAAAGAATGAAAATTATTTAGAAGAAACAGTAATAGCAATATTGTACATAGATGTCAAATGTCATTATTTCTCATTCCAAATTTCATGATTTTCCAATTTCATGTGATTTATTTAACTCGCCAAGTAAAGTCCACACTCCTAATACAAAGAAACCATGTGAACTTAGAAAATCTTGAAATTTTGAATTAAAATATTTGACTAATTTAAGTTACGTACATGATTAATATCTGTCTCTCTGACACGAGTGGCCATATCTTCTTGTCAAGATTTGCTTATTTGCAGGGTATCTGTTCCTCTTTAAAATTACATAATTTAATTAAAGATTGATAATAAATAACAATAGTGATATGATGAATTTTCGATCGATATAAAATTTAATGTAAACATTGTCGTTCCAACGTAGGATATAAAAATGAACTACAACTATTTCAAATAATTTCAAATTCCTTAAAAGGAATAGAGATTAATTTAGAAATACTTGCAAATTTCATTAATAAATACGTTTCTTAATACTAGTATTTTTCTTTCTTCTGTATTTAAAAATAAATAATTTCTACAAGTTTTTTCAGATCTATGACGTAAGTCTTCTGCCATTTCATTTTCACCATACAACCTAATTTTTATAATATAAACTCGTTTAAAAAACAATAATATTAGCACGATAAATAAAAATGTAGTTGTTTTCAATTTTGTATCTTATCCAATAAAATATTTATTTGTACAAATACATATTTTTATTTTGATAATATAAACCCGTTCCAAAAAGCAATTATTATAATATAATTTGCATATTTCATAAGTCAAATGTTTTTTGTAAAAATTTTTAAAACAATTTGTTATTGTGTTAAATGTACGGTATTTATGGAAAAAAAATTAAATTAATAAAATTTCATCAATTTAATATGAATTTTTTATTAATCGCTAGTTAAGTGCTAATTTATCCAGTCCACAGTTGTGGATGGTTCAGTACCGGCGAATTCTCTCTACTAAAGCTTACATATAATTTTCATGTTTCATACAGTGTTCTGGATTCGATTATTATTTATTATTTGCTATTGTTAGTAACTTTTGCATGAATAATGTTTTAATATGGGATGTTAAATGTTCATTTGTTCATATTGCTCTTCTTTTTTTTACTCTTTAAAAGGGAAATCATATAAAAATAATATAACGCATATGGAAGGAAAACAGAACAATAGTTCCAGAGGTGAAAACCCGATAAAAAAATTCATCGGACGTATAATTACTGGTCTATATAAAATGTTCCGTAGGTAACTTTAGCGAGAAAAAGGTTAAAAATGTAAAATTTATTGCATTATTTAATTCGATTCTTTATATAGAATGTACAGGATAACATGGAGATCTTTGATCTTGAGAGCTTCACGACATACGACGGGCGTGTATAAAAAGTAATTTCATATTATCATTTTGAATGAATAAATCAAGCCAGCGCCAACGGATATATTTCAAAAATAAAAACAAACAAAGGGTTTTGTTATATGTTTACATACGTATATAGGGAGGCGGATGACACAAGACTTTAATATTTAATTTGAGTAATTTCCTTTTTTTACCAAAAATAATTTGGGAAGCAGGAAATTACGAAAGTATGATTTTGCATGTTAAAGTTCTTTTTGAGAGCTCCCGCAGAATCAAGTAACATATTAGTTAATAAATGCATCAAATCTAAACTTAAAAAAAAAAACCGAACATCCATGCAATATTCATTTCGTATTAAAATTTTTGCAACGAATGGGGAAATGTTATTATAAAGTTATCAATTGTCTGTATATTCAATATTGGAATTCTTCTAAAATGTATTTTCCTAACCACCGCTGCTTTTGGAAGAGAGGGCAAACTCTGATTAATTAATTGACACAACACTCTGCTAATAATAAATAAATCATTTAAGGCCGCTTAGTGCATGGAAAAGAGCAGGGGAAGAAACCGAAACGAATAACGTTGGGGTATATGTTAACCGAAATAGAGAACGTAATGTTCACAATGGTTTTTGTTCAAAAACCGGTTTACTCTATATTTAAAACGATTAGATTAACCGGTGAACAATATAAAAATCATTTAGTTAAAACTCTTATTAATATTACTTTTTCACATATCCAGATTTAAGTGAATAAGCACGATTGAAGGTCAATATAAACCGATTTTAACATTTTTACGATTATGTGTGTGTGTGTGTGTGTGTGTGTGTGTGTGTGTGTGTGTGTGTGTGTGTGTGTGTGTGTGTGTGTGTGGATGTGTGTATGTATGTGTATGTGTGGATGTTGGAAGGACGATTAGTCAAAAACTATAAGACATAAGACCAGTTTAACTATGAATTCCTCAAGCTGACATTTATGGGAAGAGCTGAAAAGGTTTTGGTAACAATTGGCCAACCAGAAGTAGTAGTTTCTAAAAAAAATTCTAAATTTTATTTTTTGAAGTTTTGATATTACTAATATGGAAGAACATAAAATTCTACACATGATACATGTAAAATTTTTATCATACCTTCCATAAATTTAGAGATAAAGACTCTATAATACATAGAATATGGGGATGTAATAAATCGAGTAGGCTAAATACACTGAGGAAACCAATTGACAAACTCAAATGTTTATAACATAATTTGTAAATGACAGATGTCAGTGTCAAAAATCAAAAATTTTAATTATATTCTGAAAGCTTTTTCTGGGAAGTACATTTTATCTTTCTTATTGTTTATTAATTAAATATTTAAAATTACAGGTAACATGCTATATACCCATTAGAAATACCTCCAATCTTGTTAATGAATTGAAAGAATCTCTGACATTTAGGAACTGCCTCATACAATGAAAAATAAATATAATTAGAATTGTATATGTGCAGAAGACATGTTAAATACAATAAAAAAACAATATTTGGGTAAAGTTCTGTAATTATTTTGTTATAAAACGACGGTTTGATAGCGAAGTGTAATATAATACGTATACAGTGTGTCCCATTTAGAGGTGCCACCATTGGGATCTCGAGAACTATAAGAGATACAATGTCGGTTAAATGGAACTTTTTATGCGCCTTTGGGAGGCCATCTAAGATGTGTTTTTGTTTTTCCAAAAATTCTCATAGGGCACTAGATAATGACGAAAAACTGAATATCGTTGATTTTTTCTTTCTCAAATAACTTCTAAACTATTAGTAATTGAGAAAAATGTTTCAAATATAAAAGGTAGATATTTTTATTAACTAACCAGTGGCGTACGAAATAAATTTTTATATCCGTAAATTTTCGAGATATAACACAAACTTATATTTTTTTAAATGGAACCCATATCTGATTTCAATCTCAAAAAAATCAATATTTTTTTCTCTTTTCAACGATGTAAAGCTTATTATGTTTTATATTTGTTTTGCCTTCAAAATGATTATTTTTTCCTTATTTTGTATTAAATTTACAATTATTTTGAAAATATTGGTAGATTTCTATTTGGAAATACTCCTTGTATTTAAATAATTTATTTCGTTAGAAAATTTTGCTCAAAATTCGTATCAAATTAATTTTTATAATATTTTGTATCAGATCGCCCTTGGCTCATCATAGTGTAATTTGTAATTATGAGTCTAGAATGAAAATATTAAGTAATAAAGGTATAAAACAAATTATTTTGATCAAATACAATATAATTAATAAAAATAATAATGTTTTTTTGGGAAATAAAAAGAAAATTCAGGAAAATAAAGAGAAAAATTAAATTTTAGAAACAAAACAAATATAAAACATAATAACCCTTACATCATTGAAAAGAGAAAAAAATATTGATTTTTTTGAGACTGAAATCAGATATGGGTTCCATTTAAAAAAATATAAGTTTGTGTTATATCTCGAAAATTTACGGATATAAAAATTTATTTCGTACGCCACTGGTTAGTTAATAAAAATATCTATCTTTTATATTTGAAACGTTTTTCTCAATTACTAATAGTTTAGAAATTATTTGAGAAAGAAAAAATCAAAAATATTCAGTTTTTCGTCATTATCTAGTGCCCTATGAGAATTTTTGGAAAAACAAAAACACATCTTAGATGGCCACCCAAAGGCGCATAAAAAGTTCCATTTAACCGACATTGTATCTCTTATAGTTCTCGAGATCCCAATGGTGGCACTTCTAAATGGGACACACTGTATAACATAAAATAGAAATGGCGAGAGGTCTTTTGCTGGCCACAACAAATTTTTCCATTTGTTTTTGTGTGAAAGTAGATACTTTTATTACAATTAAAAAAGTTAGAAAAGGTGAATAATAGCGCACATTTACCTTTTCTGGAAATATTTTTTAAAGAAAAAAACCGGTTTTAATATGTTTTGGTTAATAGTTATCGGCTTTTTCATAAACGAGCTTAATAATCACTTTTTTGGAGTTAAATTACTTTTAAATACTTGGTAGCACAGGCAATTGCTAATTATTTGATGAGGAACTTTGGATATTATTGTACTAATTTTGCAGCAAACTGCAGCAATGTTAAATTTTCTAACAGATAGTTTTATTAAAAAATATACAATTTATAAAGAGAGTTTTGTATGTATGTTATTGATTTGATAGTCTTATTTTATTTATTTCGCTGTCAGATGAATGCCAATTGAATGCCGCCGGCGCCTACTAGATTTGAAATAATGATGACATCTATGAAGGAAAATAAGAGAAACATTTCAAGAAAAAGATTAATATTTTACAATAAATCAAATTTGGTGTCTTCTTCATATGTGGCGCTATCTTTTATAATAAAAATCTAAAATAATAACTTGTATCTAACAAACACGTTAAAAATTACCTTTCAAATAAGTATATAAATATATATAAAAGTACCTTTACTTTTTTCCTTCTATCTAAAAAGGTTATTGGTTATTAGAGAGTTTTCACATAACGTCAGAATAAATGGCGTAAAGGTTATAATACTTGTCATCTTGTCTCCAATGAACATACGTACGTAATTTTTTTGTGGAATATATTATAGCGTTTAACCTTATTTGTCTAGAAATAACGTCCGTCGAAAATTACTGCATGTTTGAAGTTAAAGCATTTGACAATATTGTATAGAAATGAAATGTCAAATGAATTATTATGCATAGATATTACAACTTTGATTTTTTGCTTAAGGGTCGTTTAAAATTTAACTCTTATTGATGTAACTATGCATAAATAAAATGAACCCTGTTTGGTACATATGGGTATCTCCCATTGGATAGGTGGCATTCTGACATTTATATATTTGTGGCTTCGAATATACTTAATTATTTTCGTAATAATTTAGACGTGTGATAATTTTTTTTTTTTTTCGAAAATTAATTGCAGCTGTTTGCATTTAGTGGGAAAAACCTGTATTCTGTTTGATATTTTTTTTGTTTTTAAACCAAATACGTAGAAGCAAGTGAATTTATGTGAGTGTTATATTTGTGGTCTATTGTGAGTACCTATACTCATAGTAGTAAAGATGACAAATTCTTAATCTAAAGTTTGTTATGGAACACTCCTAGATTATGAAATTATGAAACTCTGTAAGATAACATTTTATGTAAATTATAAAAGAAAGAATGTGAAAAAATATATATTCATGAAATATAACATAGTAATTAAATTAGAAAATTTGTACCACCCAAAAATTCGAAATTCACGTGTAATAATATATGTTTAAATTTTTAAATTATCTTAAGTGTACTATTAATTGGAATAATAATAATAATAATAATAATAATAATAATAATACAGATCACTTCTCTGCCAGTTTTTGGGACGGTTTTTTCTCTGGCAAAAGGAGATTTTTTCCTGAGAAGATACATGTTCGCCGTCCATGTTATTGCCGGGCATGCATATATTGTCTAGAAAATTGTATACATAAAAAGGTAACATTTATGAACATTTCTTGTTACCTTGGTTACTTGTTGTTTTTGTTATTTCACATATTTATGTCAATGTATCCCCTGAAGAAGGCACCAGTTTATGGTGCCGAAACGTTGGGTTTAAATAATAAATACAGAACTTAAACTAAAAAAAAAGGTAGTATTATTCCAATTAATAATATGAGTTCTGAAAGATATTTTAATAATTTAAGTGTACTACTTATTATACGTACTGTATAATGCAATAAGTTGTAGCACCTTGCTAAATAAAATGCGATTTAATTTCACGTCCACGTGTTATACATTATCTCAAAAAGAAATTAATTGGAATATGTATTTTCTTTCTCTACTCGTCTTTATACATACCGACTTACATTCTATCTCTCTTTATTTTATTTCGTTCTTTTCTCATACATAGAAGGGTGACGTATTGTACCTCATCTACCACATGTGAACTGTTGCCATTCGCCTTGCCGAGTGTTCATAGAAGGCGGCAAAGAGTCCTGCGACAAAAATGACGAAGCTCAACAACTGAGCATCACGGGTAATGGGTTTTATGTCGCCAAAGCCAACGGGATATTTTGAAAGGTTGATGATTTAATAAGATGAACAGTTGAAAGGTTCAAAAAACTCTTTCTATAAAATATAAAATAAAATTTTGGCACAACTGCAAAGATTTACTTCAACGAATGAATGTCAATATATAATACGTTTATTATTTTGTCTTATAACTGCATCAAAATTAAACATCTCTATTCTACAATCTACAAATAAAAAGATATTTTGAAATTTCTTTTCAAGTTTGTGAAGGAACCTTAAATATAATACAAATTATAAAATCAATTTTTTATGCAACTTAGACAATTTTGCACCCTACAGTTTTTTCCGTAAAATGAATATGAGATCAGAAAAATGCATAAATTTAATATAACATCACTCGTTATCTCTAAAGGTTGGTATATGCAACTTTTCGTAAGAATAAAAATAAAACATATCGGTAAAGTTAGTTTACGCAAATTACGAATAGCATAAGTTTCAACCAAGAACCAATTACGAAAATATATATTTATTTGGTGTATCTACAACATTATAAGTAATAATTAAGAAGCAAGTCGAAAACAATATCACGCTATAGCTATTTGTGTATTAAGGGCATTCCAGACATGAGGCGCAAATGCTTGAAATACTGAGTTTTATTTTGACGCTTCCATCCATTCGGAAGATTTGAAATTTTAATTGTTTACTAGAAATATCAAAATATTAAGATTTGTAGGGTCGAATTTTGATAAAACAAATAAGAAGCGAGATAATTTTTATGTATATACATTTTGACGTTTCTTGCAAATTACAAAGTATTTGGTGATGCAAGGTATACATGTAATGGAAGGTTACAATGCAATAAAACTTTTTTCATACGGTTTTTCTTTAAAATACCCAATTTAGAAGATAAATGCATATTTGTTTCGAATGTACTACATTAAAATTTCACATTTATAACCCCTAACAAGACGACAACGTGGCCAAACATATATAGTATGTTAGAAAATTCAACCGCGGTTATCGTGGTAATTTTACATGGTAACTGAAAGGTTACGGTTCTCGCGGTAAGCAGTCGAACGCATTGGTAATTCATGGTTATTAATAGCTGTCAAAATCATTTTAATATACATCGCAAGATACTTTTGTTCGATACTACTTGTTTTTGATATCATGGTAGGGTAGTTGTTTTTAGATCAATTTATATTAAGTGACGATAGTAGTTCCGATGAAGATGAAAGAGGTCATTTACATATATTTGTATAGGTACATACCACTAATAATTAATTTCATACTTTTAAGTTTTCAATAACAGAACATGCATACAAAATTATTTGTGTTTACATCAAAATTTAGGTTAGACTATAAATTACCACAAAAACCGTGCTCTGATCACGGTAACGGCGGTAACTAAAATTTACCACACATTTTAGTTACCGCGTTCGAAAATAGTACTGGTAACCTGAAAAAAATTACCGGTAACGTCGTGGTTCAATTTTCGAACATAGTAATAATATACACTATCTAGTCTGTCGCCTAGATTTTCAAAGGCTTAGCAGCCAAGGGTCTATATCAGGTACCTACTGTTTTATGGTGGGCTCACATAAATCTTCAGCTTTTGTGATATTGAAAAAATGAGCCACTCTAAATTCATTCGCAAAAATTTGTAAGCAAATAATATTTAAATTTTTAAATTTAATTATAAAATATTTATTAAATATGAAATACCGATAGAAAATAATAGAATGTACTTTTAATGACACACAAATGTAAAAATATTGACTAATAATCTCAGCAATTAATAAAACATAATTGAAGTCCAAGGGGGCCGTCCTTAAATTACGTAACGCAAAATTAGGCAATTGTTGATACCCCTTCCCCCCTTTTAACGCACCAGTGACGCAAACATTAACCTCCCTCCTAAATATTACGTAACGCAGTACTTGACCCCCCCCCCCCTATTTTTTATTATAATTTTGAATGAGGTGTTTTCAATCAATAAATATATAATTATTATTGTTTTCTACAAAGTTTTACTCTTATAAACTAAATAACTTTCTGTAAATCATCTTTATTCTTCTTTATGTCGTTCCGGACCACTGGTATACGAACTTGAACTGTGCCCGACATCTGATGACTGTTATTAAAAACAAACTACTGCCTGCATATACGAATTAGCAACCCGAAATTTGAATGTTTGAAAACTATTAAAGCAAGTTTAACAAAATTTTTCTAATTATATTCTACGTTACGTAACGCACACATTAACCCTCCCCCACCACCTCGTAACGCTGCGTAACGTTACTGTGGATCCCCCTCCCCCCTTCAAGCGTTACGTAATTTAAGTACAGCCTCAAGGTTAAATATATATTAATTAAATAATCTCGAAACCTTAATTAAAAAATCTGTTGTGGCCAGCACAAGACCTCTCACATTTCCATATCAGGCTAAATAAATATTGATACCAGAACTTTACCCAAATATTGTTTTTTATTGTTTTTATCATGTCTTCTGTACACACATAATTCTAATTATATCTATTTTTCATTGTATGAGGAAGTTCCTAAATATGAGAGATTCTTCCAATTCATTAACCAGATTGGCGGTATTTCTGATGGATATATGCATTTTACCTATAATTTCAAATATTTCATTTTTAAAACAATAAGAAAGATTAAATATACTTCCCAGAAAAAAAAAAAACTATCAGAATGTCACTAAAACTGTTTTTTTTTTTGACACTGACATATGTCATTTACAAACTATGTTATAAACATTGGAATTTGTCAACTGGTTTCCTTAGTGCTTTAGCCTCTGCGATTAGATTACAATTGTTACCAAAACCTTTTCAGCTTTTCCCAGGAATGTCAGATTGAGGAATCTATACTTAAACAGTTCTTAAGTCTTATAGTTTTTGAGGAATCCTCCCTACAACATCCAGAGATACACACACACACATACACACACACACATCCACACACACACACAAACACACACACACACACACACACACACACACACACACACACACACACACACACACACAGACATCATTTTAAAAATATTATAATCGGATTATAGGGACCTTAAATCGTTCTTATTCAATAAAATCTGAATATGCAAATTTTAGCATGAATCTAATACCTATCTTAGCGAGAGGTAAAAACGTTAAAACTATGTATGTATTTCGGCAACTAAGTTGCCATCATCAGTAAAACTTACGTCTAAGAACAGATCAGTTTTGGATTACTCAACATGTCAACCATGCCAGAGGTCCAAAAACAAATATGAAAAACAGAGCAGATTTAGATTACTCAGTATGTCAACCATACCAGAGGTCTAAAACTTTTGGATGCTTGTGAAAGAATTTCCATATTCAAAAACAAAGATAAAATTTTAAATTCAGATTTAGGACCAATACCAAATTCAAAATTATTTACATTATTAGATACCTTTAATTCGAAACCCAGTACGACACGCTCTATGAGTTTCAGTTACATACAATCAGTGAGTATAAAGTATATACTACTGTACTACAATTGAAATCTGAATTGTGTAACTAAGGAATTGTGTTGTGCGGGATTTATAAGAAAGATTATCTTATATATTTATCTACAAAATATGTAGAAAAAGTATGAATGCAAACCTGTGGAAAATTTAATAATCTTTAATTAATAGTAAGTAAACAATAGGTATAGTCATATTATACGAATGCAAAGGAACATAATATAGTTCCCAGCATCAATTTGTAGGTATTTAAATTAATACAAGTTAAAGGCGGGTAGTAGTGTGTTGGTCATATTAGTAAAATAAATATTTATATAACATGATTTACAAACATATTAAATAATTAAATTATAAAACATAACAAGATAATTTTATAGAAGTTCGGCGACAATAAACACAACCTTCGAGTTAATGTTCTATAAATTTTATTTAAACCCAACGTTTCGGCAGTATACTTTGTCTAGTGATAGGATCCAAAATACTACTTTGTGTGTAAACTGTTGTCTAGTGATAGGATCCAAAATACTACGTTGTGTGTAAAAGTAAAGATATAACACTGTAACCCAAAAAAAAAAAAAAAAAAACTGTTGTGGTCAGCACTATGTATGCCTGTGCAAAATTTACTACTTATAATAACATAAATCGCGAAAAAAATACATTTAAAAGTATTTTTTTGAAGAAATACTATTTTGAGCTTCAAGTAAAATGCCATTTCTGATTACCTGAATTATATCTAACGCTAATGGCTTCTTTTAATGTCAGAATAAGTTGGAAATATGATGTACAAGGTTTCCGAATTTTCTGAATGATAGTATTTGAGTTAGAGCGTTGACAAAATCCAAATACACACACATACATCCATATAGACACCATCGTGAACATGTTAAAATCGGATTCTAGGGACCTTAAAACGTGGTCATTTACCAACATACGTCCAGTATAAAAAAATCAGTACCAATAATATTGTTGCTTGGAAATATCATCTTGCTAACTTTATCGTTATATTGTGCGCTTTATATTTTCGTCCCGATTTTAATAAAATTGATTTTGAAATTTTGGGCGTTAAACTAGAACTTTTTCTTCTTAATGAAAAAATAATATTAGCTGGTGATTTTAATTTACCTTAATTTTGCTATAATTCAACTTCCTGTACAAAATCATTCTGCTTCCGCAACATATGTCACTACAACACTGTAACTAATGGGAAAGAAAATATGTCAGACCTTGTAAATTTATGTATAGGGAAGGCTGATTATCCTTTGGTTCCCGAGTATCGTCATCACCCAGCTTTGATTGGTAATTGTGAATTACTTATTGATTCTAAATATTATTCAATTCCATCTACAAATAATTACCGCTGTAACTTTTCTGAAGCCAATTTTAATCTTTTGTGTGATTACATGTTAAATATAAACTGGAATTCCTTAAATAGGTTTAGTGACGTTAACCTTGTTTTAAAATGAATTTTACTCCATCCTATATAAAGCTTTAGATATGTTCGTTCCAAAATATAAATGTGGTTCTTCATCTTTTCCGCTGTTGTTCACTCCTGAGATCAAATATAACTTAAAAACTAAACGCTATTATAGAAACAAATGGATTAAAACAAAACAAACATATTATCAAAATGAATTCAAACGTTTAAGATCTATTATTATCAGCTGTCAGCAGTGATGCCGCGAGCCGAGAAACGACAAGAAACAATCCACTCTCGTCTCGTCTCGAAAATTCGAGACGAGATTCTCTGCATCTCGTCTCGTCATATTTTTTCCTGCCTTCTCTCGATCTCGACTCGAGAGTCTCGAATATCTCGAATTTATAATTAGCAATTGTAAATAAATTAACATTACAAGCAATAGATGTCATAAACGAGTACCACTGATTGAAATATTATTTTATTAAGTATATATATATATACAATCGGTTTATAACATTCTACGATGTCTTTACAAAGTCTGGTGTTTGAATGGTAGGTAAAAAATACTCAATAATATCATGGCTTATTAGCTGTTACGACAATCTGCTCTATTCCCAATATTGATAATAATGATTATACGAGTATATCCGTATAGAGCGTGTACTTGGAGCTGGCATGGAGAGTATACTATAGGACTCACTTTTGTGCATTTTCTTTTACTAAAACCCAATAAATCTAAAATGAATAAATAAATATGAATGTAAATGGAGTCAATTAAAATATTTATTTAGAACGATTAATATTTTATATATTTTTATTAGATATATTATTATAATACCGTGAGTATTTTTTAACGTGAAACATTGGATTTGTCGTATCCATGTCCATGGTTACAACTTGACATTTGATTGATAGGAATGAATTTGTCTGATCCATTTAAAATATGTCGTCATTTATTATACTTATCAGTTTCATATATGCTAATTGCTAAATACTATTTACGTGTTGTCACTCAATACGAACTAACCTGAGCCTTACCACGTGCTTTTATTTGGAAATAGGAGACTGCTAGAGAAATATAGCAATAGTGTGACGTCACAGTAACACTAAAACAAATTTCAAATATCTCGAAAAGTATGATAATAAAAATTAATTTTTATTTTTATTTAATCGTTATTTATTGAGTAATACTGTATATATACTAATAATATAAAGTATACATATTATTATTTTTTGTTATGGTGGTTGACCCCATTATTGGCACTGTGCTGTAATTAGCACTATTGTAAACTTGTTCCGCAATCAGTTTCTATAAAAAAATATAAAGGCAAAATAAAAAATTAACTGTGCTTGAGACATCGTCTAAAATTACACCAAATCTACAACATATCTTCTACAGAGTAGATTATAAATAATGTGACCAAGAACTTCCTGCGGACGGAACATTTTGTTCGTTATAATTTTGTTTTATGAAACATACTGTACACCAATAAAAGTTTATAATGCATATTTTATGTCTTACTAGTATGATTTTGTTTTATAACAACCTCACCATTAGGTCCGTTATTGAGTAAATAATACCCTAGAGCGTATTAAGTTGCTATGGTAATGTTGACAAACTGAGGTTAATAATACTGATACTAACATAAAGTGCAGTTAAGGTTAAGAAGCATTGTGAATTGTAGTCGTTTATAATCATATTTGTTTCATCACAAATACAAACCAGCATACTTCTTATTCTTAGCAATAACATTGAAATGTTGGTACTTGTTCGTTATTTTTCTTTTTAGACTTACGGCATCACTGCAGATTTTCTGTTGACAGCTCGTTCTGCGTTGCGTTGAACTTGTAAAGAAAGCAAAAGAAATGTATTGTTAAATTAAATTTGTAGTAAGAATGTAGTACTCGGTCTAATATGTATTTCGAGTAAGTATATCAACTACCTTAACCTAACCTAATCTTTTCACTTAAATCGCCTTGATATGACAATTTTTGTATTTAGTAAATATTTAAGAGTCAAAAGTTTTCTCTATTTCAGACACATGTGCAATAGAAATACGACTACTGGACTGAATACTGCATTTCAACCAAATTTGTTTGTTATGTTTTAAAGAAATCAGGAGACAGGTAATTCAAAGATTTAACAATATTTATTTACTTAACCTACAAATATTATTTTTTATATTGACAGAAAAATACCACAAGAAATATATTTTTTGTTTGAAAAATGCTGTTTACAGAAACAAAATATTACCTAGATACCGCATTCACAGGCTACTTTGTAAGTTGTATTAAAATTTTGTGATTTATTATTTTTGTTTGATAAATTCTAGTCAGACAAAATGTTTATTAAGAATTTCTAGTAAGACATAAAACGTTGAAGGCACCACGGGTGTTAAACGACAATAATGCCTTCGGTCAACGTACTCGCTTTGGGCCACAGGCCCTCGACAGTACACTGTTGACCTCAGGCATTATTTTCCTTATAACAACCCTTGGTACCTTAATTACTATAATAGCATTGGGCCCAATGCACTCTTCACTAGTGTAGTGATCGTCTGTAGTAACTTTGGAACTAGCTTGTATCTTTTTCTTATGCATATGTCTCTCTTTATTTTGTTATTTTTAGAGTTTTAGTTAAAGGAGAGTGCTGGATTCGACCTAATATCAATTTCAACTTATATACATACCTACATTCCATTATATTTCCAATATACATAACGATACAAACTCCATATTCCATAACGTTTGATACAATTTCCTATCACACTTTACAGGATTTGTGTACTGTATGTATGGGTGGGATATATGCTGAAAATGAGATTCTTCGTGAATGGTTCGCTATTGCCAGTTTGAAAAAATACATACCGCCATTACAGCAAGATATATAGCCGGTTATGAAAATAAATTTTAAAGGGCCGTTTGCCGCAAAATGGTTTCTTGATGGAAAAATTAATTTTATAGTCATCGTAATGGAAATTCACAGAATATGTTCAAGTTACGCGATAATATTAAAAATATTATACAAGTATTTTTTAGTAAAAAGGATATGTAAACTTAAACATTTGAGTCTATTCTGCAACTTATAATTAGTGGTTAATCCTTAGTAGTTAAAAAATTGAAATATATTGACTTATAATAATAAAATATATTCGATATAAATTTTAACCAGTAACTAAAAATTAAAAACTTTGGTACAGAATAGGTCCGATTATCAAGATAAGGAAATATACGCAATATTTAAACTATGCACATTAATTGAATATTTATATGTATAAGTATAATTCTTCGTAATTCATATAAACAGACATTTATAGTTTAACTACCTTAATGTCACTTACACTATTCCATTACTGTGAGGAAATTAGTGCCAGTGTGCCTGAGTGATCACGAAACTGGGGACCCGGATTCGATCCCGACCGACGCCAAAATTATTTCGAATTTTAAATGTCACAAAAGTGACCCAGTGATGCATTCTCCACACCAGCAATGACTGGCCGAGTGGTGACGCCTAGTAAATGGCCGCAAGATACGAAAATGATAATGATGATAATTATTGTTTATGTAATTATGTGGCAAGTGTGTGAAGCTGTAATTTAACATGAGGGTGGAGATTGTGACACGAGCCGAAGGCGAGTGTTACAAACCACCTGAATGTAAAATAGACTTCACACACGTGTTACATACTATACTTTATACAATAAAATATAATTTTTTCTTGACATTGTCATTCTTTTAACGTAAAGCCTCTATATTATCGACTTGTGTAACCATGGTTACCAACGTTACGGGGATTTAACAGCTTTGTTTTATTGAAATACAACTCATTTTGTAATATTTAAAATAATGAACTGTGCGTGAAATGTTAAAAAGTAACACTTCACGCACTGTGTACAAAAAGTCGAACTTCACACATAAAAATTGATACGTGAAGTACTCACTTCACGTACGGGGGCAGAAAAAAATATTTTATTGTAATTTGTACACTATTTAAAAAACGAAAGAATTTTGACAGTTAATTGAGGCGTGGTTTAAAAGGCCATTTTACACCAAAATATTTGCGATGTTTAAAACGAAGGGCCAATTGTAGAAAACCGTAAGACAATAAATCCCAACTAGCACAAAAGCTGCAGCTTAATACTTGTATAACTACTTTATTATTGAAAATTATGCAAGTTTTAATTATATTAAAGTAATTCAGAACACCATTTTGCTTATAAAGCAGTTTACTTTTAGAAGAGAGTTGTAAAACCATTCTCTCAACTTAACAACTCACTGCTTGCATTATAACATTGGGTGTCAATGGGCTGTTATTTGCGCCGCTCTCTTGAAATGAAGATATACATATAGTAAAATAGTATTACTGATCATTTAATACAAATGCAATTGTTTTTTGAAATAATTTCTTATGAAAATTAAAACTTTAGTTTTAACAATTATTTCAAACAAAAATAGTATTTATGTTGAAGGAATAGTGAGATTATTTTATTATACAGAGCTCTAAGGGCAGGTAGAAGTACCAGGCCATTCATTCCAAAAGAGCGGCGCATATAATGGCCTGTTTTGTATCCAATATTATAAAGCGAACAGTAAATAATATGCTGCTTTGTTATAATTACGTGTATAGTTTTATTTCTGGAACCGATAGAGTAAATTTTTCTAACTATAGATGCACAGTTCGTTGAAACTAAATCATAATCTTTGCAGCAATATAGTTTTTCCCACCAAAAATCGAGGGACGCTCATAAACAGGTTAACCACCCATCACTTAAATTCACACGGAAACCTAAAACTTCTGCCCATCATAAATTTCATTCTAGTTTTATAGTATAATGATGGTTAACTTGTTTATGACCGTCCCTCGATTTTTAATGGCGAGAACTATCCTGCTATAGTCCGAAAAATTAACTCTGTCGGGTCTAGCAATAAAAGTATAAATATCGCAAATGCCAAACGGGCCATTGTTTGCGCCGCTCTTTTGTAATGAAGGCATGCATCATCTGGTACTTTTATGTACCCTGAGAGCTCTGTATAATAAAATAATCTTACTATTCCTTTAACATAAATGATATTTTTGTTTGAAATAATTTTTGGAAATACAGTTTTCATTCTCGTAAGAAATTATTTCAAAGAACTATAGCATTCATGTTACAGAATCAGTGAGATTATTTTACTATGTTTTATCGTACAGAGCATGTCTTCATTTCAACAGAGTGGCGCAAATAATAGCCCGTTAGTTTG
Organism: Ophonus ardosiacus; assembly: GCA_943142095.1. NCBI lineage: Eukaryota > Metazoa > Arthropoda > Insecta > Coleoptera > Carabidae > Ophonus > Ophonus ardosiacus. The sequence continues at coordinate 16,871,716 of OW964834.1, forward strand.
GTAGACAACAATTTTTAAATTTTGCACGGCCCGCGAATGATGTGAATATTCAAATGGCCCGTGATAGAAAAAGGTTCCCTACCTCTTCTAGCTTATCTAGAGTGCGTGGATGGGTACGAAATCTTTTATAATTCTTTTGAGCATTTGCCATACATGCTGTACTGGATTTAAGTCTGGACTTCTAGGTGGCCATTTCATACACTTTATTCCTACTGTATTTAGATATTCATATACATCCTGATCTCGGTGAGGTCTTTCATTATTATGCAATAAAATGAAATGATCGGTACGAAAGGAATGACAGGGTCTTGTATGACCTCTTCTCCGTATCTCTACGCATTTATTAGTTTACCGCGATGCACCACTACCACTGGCGTCTCTCCAAACAAATAATTGTCTAGAATATTATTGAACCACCAAAAAAAGCTCTCTTGGAACAATACTTTACTCAGTATATCGCTCTCCAGATCTCTTCCAGATATGATCCCTTCCATTTGGTGGTTTTAAAGTGGCCCTTGTCTCATCAGAAAACATAACACAGTTCCAGAGAATATGTCGCCTTAGAAATTTTAAACATGGTACTCGATGAGTTCTGGTGAGGCAAGGTCCTCTAGCTGTACTTCTACTGACCAATCCTGTTTTCTCTAATCTTCTTTCTCTAAGAAATCTATCGTTCTATTCGGTCGTTGATCTCGGACGACTTTTTCCTTATCTTCTAAGGTTGGATACAGTTTCGTTAAATCTCCTTAAAGCTTGTCCTTTAGTACTACGATTGACTCCAAGACACCTGGCCACATGACATTGACTGTAGCCTCCATTCTATAGAGTTAATCCTCGAATAACTTACATTTCGGAAAATGTTAATTTTATAGTAAATCGCAGAAACATTCAGATAAATTTAAAAATACCTATAAAAAGTTTCAAACTTATTTATACTTTTTCTTATTACAGCTGTGAAGACAATAAAGTACCTGTGTAACACTTTCGCTGCCAGTTGGTCGTTTCAAAATTTTCCCAAAAGACTGGTTCTTTATAACAGGGTTAATACTATGTAGTGTTATTTTTATTTTATCTTCAGTTATTAAATACTTATTAACAAAAATGCGAGCGGACATCGGTGTTTTCCGTTGGCGCAGCAATATTACATACTGTCTTTTAGAACACAAGCCGTCAGAGCGGACACATTTTTTTTTTACGCCAGAGCAGACACCTTACGCGCGGGACACAAGGGAATCAGTAACACCGAATAAATTTGTATGAACACTGTTGCACCATATTGTTGAATTATTGCATTCTGTAAGTTTCATTTTCATCTGTGTATAAACTATCATTACGCTTATATGAACGTACGAAAGAAATTGTTAATATGTCTATGGAGATACCTTCTCCAAGTCTAAGACGCAGACTAAATTTAATAGTTACTAATTCATCAACTACATTTTAATAAAATTTCATATTATAATATACTGTTAAAAAAAAATCTTGAAAATGTCTGTCATTGGGTTCTAGACCCATTTACCAATATATTCATTAAATAAATAAATAAATAAATAAATAAATAACATGGAATATTCAAAAATAATAACGAAGTTACTTCCGATTATCCAATTATAAGCAAAATTTAATTAGTTCTTAATAAAGATGTAAAGGTAAAACACTTTAAGATCAGTTTGCATAAATTTCTTCTGCACGAATGTGTTCTTTATTTATTAAAATCCATATTTAAAATTATACGCTATCTTGAAGTGCTTTAAAGCAATAATTTGTTTTAGCTAGTTATTACCACTGCTTGGGTCCTGTGCGGTATTAACTACAAATAAGTGCATCAAAGAAATTGCTGTTAGGTAGTAAGGAGCTCACCGCGGAAAATCTGTATGATTAGAACCGCAACCGTGGTCAAACGCATTCGTTGCAACCGCATATGATTTCGGTCAGTTACGACAACTCGTCAATTATTAGCAGTCAATCCTACGACATTACATGTCAAAGTGAAGGTTACATAAAAATCCATAGTGGTATGACTACTTTTATGCTTTAAAAATCTGATGTTATCAATATATTACCTATTTAAGTTTTTATTTTGTTTTGTTTATATTATCGGTGCTGCTGCTCTGATGTTGTATTTCGCAGATTTGACTTTTTTACCTCTCGCTAAGAGAGGTATTGGATTCAAGCTAAAAAATCGCATATCCGGATTTCAGTGAGTAAGCACGTTTTAAGGTCACTGGAATCCAATTTTAACATTTTTACAATGCTCTCTCTCTCTCTCTCTCTCTCTGTATGTATGTGTGTGTGTGTGTGTGTGTGTGTGTGTGTGTGTGTGTGTGTGTGTGTGTGTGCGTGTGTGTGTGTGCATGTGTCTGAATGTTTAGTCTATAAGGCTAAAGACCAAATTAACTACGTATTCCTTAATCTGACATTAATGGTAACAGTTCGACAAGTGGAAGTAGTAGTTCTTTACAAAGTCTTCTAAATATCATTTTTTTTGGAAATTTATGGTATTACAAATATTAAAGAATATAAAATACTCTATCCAATTCAACATTTTTATTATATCTTCTATAGATTTAGAAATATAGAATTATAAATATTTATACAAATAATATAATCTATTGTATAAAGAATCAAACAGCCTATGGAAGCCAGTTGAAAAATTAAAATGTTTGTAATTGACATAAATGTCAGTGTCAAAAATCCACAGACATTACTGAAGGCTTTTTCTGGATAGTACATGTAGTATTGGTTATTTTATCATTAATTAAATATTTAAAGTTATAGATGTAGCTGCCGCAAGTTGACGGTGTCCTCGGATGCGGAAAACATAAAATTCGTACTAGGATAAGTCGAGATATAATAGTAATTATAATATGCTATTATTACAACAAGGAAAAGTCTCCATCAACATCTAAAATTTGTTTAAAAAGAAAGGGGATTCATTTGTAAGCCAAAGTATGTACAGTATCAGTGTCAACTAAACACGTAATTACTATACATATATTTCATCATTGTAGCCTTCAGAAATTGCGCCAATCTCGTCAATGAATTAGAAGAATTTCGAACATTTAAAAGAGTAGGTGGAAACTTGTTCATAGAATGAATTGAAAAATAAAGAATAGATGTAATTAGACTGTTTGTGTGTACCAGAAATGTTAAATACGATACTTATATAGCCTAATATGAAAATGGTGAGCGCTATTGTGCTGGCCACAACAGATTTTTTTTATTTGTTATCAATGAAGGATGAAATAATAACGCCTTTTCGTTTCTAGGTCGATTTATTTACAATATGTACAAGGTATGGAGTATTAGGGAGTTATTGCAGCTTCAACACAAAAATACGTGTACTTTAAAGTTACGTGACAACCCGAAAACGTTCGCGTACTAATAAGGTTCACGTTAAATGAATAAGGAGATTATTTGCGATGAAATAGTGAGCATTAACCGTCACACGTTCTGTATGTGTTGAGATTATACTTCCATGAAAAGTGTGGCTGTAATTTCGTTTGTGATACTTTTTAAAAACCCTTATTTTTAAAATAATGTTAACGTTTACGTTCTTTCATCTTAGAAGATGAAATAACTCCCTATTGATGTTGCCGTGAGTTTTCTGGGTCGGCTAGATTGCGGTCGGCAGTGTGGTACTTCTTGCGCGATGTGTACCGCATATGGAAGTCGGCACCAGTGATTTCCAGAAGTGACATCGTCGACGACGCGCTGATATACTCCGGACGAAGTGGAACCGCTTGGGATCCGGTCCCGGCTGCGAGAGAGTCCTTGGAGGCTGCTTGACGACTGGAGCGCGATCTGGTGCGCGACGCAATAATATCGAGCTATAGCTTACGAAATTAAAAATATCTTCAGAATCCTCTGTCCTCTATAATTATAAAATTTCAATAATGTTAGCTATGATGATTATTCCTCTAAATTGCAATAAAATTTCTTTGATTAGATAAGAAATTAAATTATGGTTTGAATATGCAAAAATATACCGGTGATCTAATTGAAGTTTGTTATATGAGGAATACAATGTTAATTTTTAGATTTTACCCTAGTTACTACCCATTAATATTAGACAAACATGTATCAAATAAAGGTTGCAGATAATAAAATTCCACACCTAATCAAATTTTATCTTCCACGTTTTCCATTTTACCTGCTAAATTTGAAATTTTATAAATAATACTCATTTGTAGTGAAAGCCATGGAATTGATACAAAATTACAAATAAATGAACAATATTTGATGATAATGCATTCATCTTTTGTAGCAAGGAAATTTATAACGTTTATTTTAGCTTGCGGGGTATCAAGTTAATATCAATCCATAATCTCAAAATACAATTTTCTGTCTTCTTAATCTCTGGCGTCATATTATTTACTAAAAGCATTTTGTTCACGCTGAATTATTTTGTTTGGAGAAATAAGTCAACAAAACGTAACTCAATCCTTTCTTAATGCCCGGAAGAATTCTCTCCCTCCTTCAATCGTCCTTGTGGCGTCTTTTCCTTTTCGTCTACACGAATATTCCCCCACCTCTGCTAATTTGGCCCTGTTGTTTGCACATTAATTATTTTTAATGATAGCATCATCAACATTTGATTAATGGTAATTTATCGTCAGCGAAACATCTTTTACGAAAAGATTTAAGTAAATAATCATTTATCAAATAGTAAAAAACAAAATAGTAGAACAAAAACATAAAATAATAATTTCTTGTAAAATTTTCTATTATTAATAGCCTTTCGATTTCAATATACGAAGTTAGTGTAGGGTTTAAAGCTTAAGAACTAGGATATGAAAATATTTAAACTAGGTATTTATAATAATAAAATTCTATCTTCTATTTATTATTAAGTGGTAAGCTACGGATTTAAAGAAAATACCTGCAGAAGTGCAGAGTGTTTTTTTTTAAATCGGCTTCACACACGTGTTACATACTATACTTTTTCTACGACCTTGCAATAAAATATATTTTTCTTCACATTGTCATTCTTTTAACGTAAAGCCTCTGTATAATCGACTTGTGTAACCATGGTTACTAACGTTACGGGTGTTTAACAGCTTTTATTAAAACACAATTCAGTTTGGTATATTTAAAATAATGAACGGTGCGTGAAGTGCTACTTCACGCACACACAAAAATTGATACTTGAAGTACTCACTTCACGCATGGGAGTAGAAAAAAGAGTTTTTAGACGACCATTGTGATAAGTATGACATGACATATCAATGTAGTATTCTAACACTGAAAGTTGAACTTATGACATAAAGCCTCATTCACAGCTCCGAAATTAAAAATAAAAATATACATAAAAATAAAAATAACGATATAAATAACAGATTCTTATGAAAGTGTTCACAGCTCTCGAAAATAAAATTAAACATAAGACATAAACACAAGGATTTGCAAAATATTTTATACAAAAATAAGCACATATATAACAACTGTCATTTGAGCTGTCAATTTAGTTCTGGCAAAAGAATTGCAATTTAAATACAAAATAAAAAGCTGTCTTAAGACAAAGGTTCACATGTATGATTGTGTACAGTGTTTCAAAAGGTGTGAAGATGTTATTATTGCTTGTTAATTTTGAATATATTAAATGACAGTTGACGTTTTATTTTCGAAGCTGTGAACACCAACCATAAAGTCTTATTTATAATTTTATTTATATTTCTTATTTTCGTAGCTGTGAATGAGCCTTTAGTGTTACGATATATTTCATATCGTAATAGTTGACACGGTTGCTAGGTTACTATGTCATTATTTTCTGGTTATATGTATACGCTATTCATTTGTCAGCTGTCCGTACGATTGAACCCAAATTTCAGTTTTGTAAAAAAGTAAAATTTATTTAAGCTCGTCTAAAAAATAATGTTCATAACTTGTATGAAATACAAATATCTTAGCTCGTGTGTATTGACTTGCACTCCGCTACGCGTCGTACGTCAATTTACACTCGCATGATATTTGGTATTTTTCATAACTTGTTACGAAAATAACTATAATGTACACCTGCAGAAAATTCAATAATCTTTAATTTTCATAATTACATAAAATGCGAAAAAATGGCATTCAATGACATTCTTTGAAGAAAAACCATTATGAGCGTCAAGTAAAGTGCCATTTCCGGTTATCCGATTTACACTAAAATCTAATAATTTCTTTCCAATTTCATTTGTTAACAAATATATCAGCCTCCAGCATGCAATGGATATATAATAACCTTAAATTTCTAATTTTCATACAAATTTATTTTCAAAATTGTAAAAAGTCATGTATGTAGCTAGTCCCCTCGTACAACAATATTCACTTTTGGTGCGAAAAATACCCTCATATTACAAAAAGTTACATAAATATAGGGAAAATGAAATGGCAGAAGACCTACGTCATAGATCTGAAAAAAACTTTATAAAATGAAATATAACTTGTAAAAATTATTTATTTTTAAATTCAGAAGAAAGGAAAATACTAGTATTAAGAAAAGTATATATTAATGAAATTTATAAGTATTTCTAAGTCAATCTCTATTCCTTTTACAGAATTTGAAATTATTTGAAATAATTGTAGTTTATTTTTATTCTATACATTGGCATGACAATGTTTACATTAAATTTTATATCGATCGAATATGCATTCTGTCACTATTGTCACTTGTTTGTCAGTTTACATCCATAATAATGCATAAAGCTTAAAAAAGCAATTTCAGAAACTAACCATGTCATGAACTATTTCGAATGGGAATTGTGGGCCATTAATTCAGTTGAAAGCCGTTCAAAAGGTATTTTTTTTTCAAATATTTTTCAAATCTTAACAAGCAGATATGGGCACACGTTTCAAAATGACAGTTAGTAATCATGTAAATAACTTACAAATGTCATAAATTTTAATTCAAAATATCAAGATTTTGTAAGTTCACGTGGTTTCGTTGTCACCAGGTGCGTGGACTTTACTTGGCGAGTTAAATAAATCACATGAAATTTGGAATGAAAAATAAAGACATTTGACATCTATGTATGTGCATGATTACTATTACTGTTCTAAATAATTTTCATTCTTTGACCTCGGATTTTCGCCAAACATTTGCAGATTGTCTTCATCGCTAGAAGAAAATTCCCCCGATTCATACGACTCTTCAGATGAAAATTCGTCAATCATTTTAATTTAAATTGCACTTATATATAATAAAAAATAACGCTTTCACTTCCAAATTACAAGGTTAATTCTTAACAAAACAGCTGACTAAAATCGTATAACTGCGCAAACTCGAACCGTAATCGTATAACGTACACTAGTCAGAAGATAAACCACCTGAAATTGGAAAATCATGAAATTTGAAATGAAAAATGATGACGTTTGTCATTTATATTACTAGCTGTCATTCTGTCACGGGTCCCCATATCTGCTTGTCAAGAAAGTTCAACAAAGTCACATGACTACTCGCGCCTTATAAATTAGTATCCCATGTAAACTTAGTAGAGTATGACGTCATTACTTTAGGGATATGTAGTCTTCTGCCATTTTATTTCTACCAGAGCTACGTGTTGTTTACTAATGGTCATAAATAAAAAATGGGAGGCTTGCGTTTCTGTAGCAACAAAATAAATTTTGATTTATGGCAAAATGCCAAGTTCATTTAAAATCCTGAGAAAGTGTTCTGCGGGAGTTCTATGGGTTCAAAGAGGACTTCCGTCCTGAGATGTTGATGTATCGATATGAAAGGTGGACATTTCGAATATCTATAAAGTCTTTAAAAAAATAAAACAACTAAAATAATTTATTAAAAAAAAAAAAAATACCGCTAGTATCTTGGAAACGATTAATTTTCGGACGCATGTATGTATAATAAGAATTTTTATTTCTGTGTGATCGTATAGGCCTTTTAAATATCTAAACATTATTTTTAACTCTCTGCATATTAAATAATTGTGGCATTAAATGCAATGTTTATTATGATTATTGGTGAGTACTATTTTTGTTTTTAATTTTTAATCCCCTCTCCCACCTAGCAAATTTTTTTGATCCGCTACTGTTCATGTAATGGTTTATTTAAAGAAAAACTCAAGCAAAACAAGATATCTTCATACAAACATTGTTTATCCTGAACAATGACAGGAGTAACATTGAACTATATCGTGTTTACTAAATTTAACAATTAACGAGCAAAAAAGACTAGAGATTGTCACACTAACTTGTTTCATACAAATACAAAGGCTCGGTATATACGAACAGGCTGCTCTTAAATGAGTTCCATTAATCAATGTAAAAACATTGTCGATTAGATGTAAAGTTCCAACAAGAGTTATGTAACTTGTAAATTTTATTTTTAATAAGGACACGGAAAATTAATTGCACTTTTCATGAAGTATACATTTTTAGTGCCACTGTTTTAATTAGTAATTTTCAATATTACAAATAAATAATACAAGTAAGTAATCAGTTACTCAATATTGTAAAAATAAATAAATTAATTAAAACTCTGTAATGTTGTAATTTGATTCTTGTTTTCGCTTTTGTGAACATCGTCAATTTGATTTAAAAATGTCGTATGATTACTGCAGTAATAGTGAATTAGTGTATAAGGAAGCAAGACAAAATTTACTTTTGGCATCGCGTCTTTTTGCTGAGAGGTTTCCTGAAAGACATCATCCTAATCACCACATCTTTGTAACAATAACACAACGAGCTGGAGATTCGAGAAATTTGCATCCTAATCGGGGTAAAGGTGAAGGCCGTGAAAAGTTACGCATTAATATCGCACCGTTTCATTTGAACTTTGCAATAGCACAAAACAAAATAAATTTCGTGAATCTTATTGCGGAAGTAAAAGTTATTGTAAAACATATACGGTGGTCACCCTTGAATTATTGAAATGTGTCGCATAATTAATGATTTTTAGAATTTAATTTTAACATTTTCAACAATAATATGCTTCACGAATTTTCTTTACATTTCATAAAAGCTCGCAATCTATCTTCACACGAAAAATACTCTAACCCGTATTTTTTTAAGTCCAAAAGTTGCACAATATCAAATCAAATGTGTATGTGGGTGTTCTATTACTTTTTAATTTTTTGAAAAGTTGTCGAATGGGAAGACGTATTATCATAAATAAAATAAATAAATATATCATCACGGCATATTTCCTATTTCTAGGTTTGCAATCTTCTTTGTCACAGATATCGGTAATGATGATGACATACTTATACCGTGCGGGCGTTTACCAAGCGTCACCTGACGGGAACTCATTTCTGGCGTGGAGAGTGCACCACAGGGATCACTTTTGTGCCATTTAAAATTCGAAATATTTGGCGTAGGTCGGGATGGAACCCGGTTCCCAGGTTCGCGGCCAAACACTCAGGCACGCGACCACGGGACCCCATACGTATTATCATAATGTAACATTATTCCTGTCTCTGGAACTCTATTGAGCATTTCGAGCATAACATTTTTAGAATAAAGGAAAATAAGTTTCTTCGCATTTTTTTGCCAGAAACTAAAGCAAATGCTCTTTGGTTAATCCCATATTTTCACTCGCAACGATACTCTGGAATTCATTGTTATATCTAGCAGAGTAGAAAGGTAGAGATGGTGATTAGAGCGCTTTTAATATGAATGAGGGTAAATGATTCATTTGGTTAGCTGTTTACAGGGATTAACACTTTAGGTGTCTGTTCTATAAACGGACTTCCAAGTACTTGTTAAATCCTATTACTTTGTTCGTTAAACTATAAGCACAGTTATACATGATCTGTATAATTGTATACGGGTCTAAATGCCGTACACAGTTACTATTAACCAGTTTGACTGAGTGGTTAGGTAGACAATAGGAACTCGCTTATGTGCATATATTATCAGTGAGTATAAAGTATATATATACCGTGTGTCCCAAGCAAACCTTGACATAGGCATTTAACATGGGAAAATAGTTTTTTGTAAATAAAAAGTGTCCGGCAGAAAATTAAACCATTATATTGAACATGATAATAGTAGATTACCTCTTGTACGTTATTTATTATTCATTACTTTATAATCATTGCATAAATTTAAGAAAATTATAAATATTTGTAAAGAAATATTTATTTCCCTATTTTATACTGTGATATCAAATTGATTTCAAATTCTCATCATGGCCTAGTGGATAGCGTGCTTGCTTACGGAACGAGAGAACGCTTGTGGGTTGGGGTTCAAATCCCCGTCAAGCCAGACTTTTTAATTTAAATTACAAATAAGTTTCTATGCATTATTTCTTATATCAATGATTATTGTAATCAATTTTATCATTATTACAGTCACGTATAAAAATTGAAATAATTTTCATCGGATTGATTATGTAGAATGTAGATGCCATTAAAGTTAAAATATTCTATTAATATGCGAAAAGTTCTGCGCTATTTAGTTCTAGTATTTTCTTCAAATTTTGGCAATACAGTGATTTAAAATACTTATCGGCTCATTTCATGTAGCAAAATCTCGGGCAAAATAGAATAACAAGTTTTTTTTATTATATTGTTAACGAATTAATAGTGTAATAAATCACTATGAACTAATTTATAGTTAGATATTTTTTCTACTATTGTTTAAATACAAGTAAAATAAAAAAATCAAATACTGGGCAATCAAAAACTTATAATTATCTAAAGTTAAAATTGTTTTCTTTAATTTCTAAATTTGTTTCATTTAAAGGTAAAAGCGTGGATAAAACTATTCAAATCCAGCTAGAACTTTGTATTAAAGAGGAAATTCGATAACCTCAAGAAAAAGGCGCGAAAATGTACCTACTGGGGTGAATCGAGAAAATTTGAAGAAAATACTAGAACTAAATAGCACTAAACTTTTCGCAGATTAATAGAATATTTTAATTTTAATGGCATCCACATAATCAATCCGATGAAAATTATTTCATTTTTATACTTGAATATAACAATGACAAAATTGATTACAATAATCAAAACACTGATGTAATAAAAAATGCACTATATTTTCTTTTGATCTTAAAAAAACATGATTAGGATACAACGAATATGTGCATGTATTGTGTTTTTACTATGCTATATTTATAAAAAAAAAAAAAAAAATAGGTGATATAGCTTAAATTCTTGCTTTTGAGTCATGATCACTACTTCCATTGAAACTAGTATTATCTATGGCATGATAAAAACTTATTTGTAATTTAAATTCTTTCATATAATGATCTCATAATATTTTTAATATAATTCGTAATTATTCCATAAATAAAAAAAAATATAAAAAGTTAGGCTTGACGGGGATTTGAACCCCAACCTACGATCGTTTCTTCGTTCCGTACGCAAGCACGCTATCCACTCGGACATGATGAGAATTTAAAATCAATTTGATATCACAGTATAAAATATTGAAATAAATATTTCCTTACAAATATTTATAATTTTCTTTAATTTATGCAATGATTATAAAGTAATGAATAATAAGTAACGTACAAGAGGTAATCTACTATTATCATGTTCAATATAATGGTTTAATTTTCTGCCGGACACTTTTTATTTACAAAAAACTGTTTTCCCATGTTAAACGCCTATGTCAAGGTTTGCTTGGGACACACGGTATATATATATATATATATATATATATATATATATATATATATATAAAGGGTAACTAGAAGAGATAGGACCTATGTTCATTTATCATTTTTTGCTTAAAATGACTTCAGGAATAAGCTGTTAAAGTTTATAACGTTAGTCCTGAATCACCCCCTATATATATATACCAGCTGTCCCATTTAAGGTACGAATGCATTGGTATCTCGAGAACCGTAAGAGCTACGAGGTTGGTTAAATTAGACAAAAGTTGCCCCAATAGGAGGCTATTTTAATGGTGTTTTGTTATTTGTAATATATATTTGCAGATCTTGATAATGATTAAAATTTAATCGAAACGTTGAGGAATTGAGAAATTGTTTTCGTTTTATTAATTCCCTGTCCAATATCCGACTATCAACTTCTAATTATCAACAAGTGGACGCTATATATTTTTCTACATTATTATTACTTATATAATGCGTCGAAAGGTCGAAACAAATACGGAGTTTTTAAATAAAAAATTGTTTTATTTTATAATTTCGTCCTTAATATGAAGGGTTTAAGAATACCTGAACAAGCTCGTGGATATTGTAATTTATAATTGATATAATGGGTTTTCCAATAGGGACAATAAATCTTGCAATGTCCCTACTGTCTAAGAAATTATTCAAATTTATCACCAAAATGCTCTTTGACAAATGTTTCGTGATTTATGTAAAATTTTCAGTAGACATGATTCTCGAACTAAAGCCAATATTGTTGAATAATTTGAAACAAATGACCCTGTGGTGGATAAACTAACGCCTATGCATCATCATAAGGTTTGGTCAAATGAAAACTTATCCGCCGTTCGCGAAAGTTTGCAAAAGAGCCCAAATCTCGAAAATTTTGCGCGTAAAGACATAATCCTCAACCCGTAAGCCGTAAGCCGGTGACCCACTGTAATTTTTTTTATAAAAAATTAAAATTAAAAACTTTCAGATATCTGATAGATAAATGTCACTGTTAAAAACTTTTCAAATTGATAATGGTAATATATAAAAAATAGTTACAGTTATTTTATACGAATTCAAAGGAGCATAGGTTCCAGCGTCAATAAATGTGTAGGTAGGTATGTGTTTAAAATTATTAAAAATTAAATAACGGGTGCACGGGAACTTGAGTTCGATTGAAAAATGACAATTTGCATTATTGACCTAGGTTAATAATAAATTTTTAGACGACCATTGTGATAAGTATGACATATCAACGTAGTATCCTAACACTGGAAGTTGAACTTATGACATTAGTGTTACGATATATTTCATATCGTAATAGTTGACACGGTTGCTATGTTACTATGTCATTATTTTATGGCTATATGTATACATTATTCATTTGTCAGCTGTCCGTACGTTTGAACCTAAATTTCAGTTTTGTAAAAAAGTAAAATTTATTTAAGCTCATCTAAAAAATAATGTTCATAACTTGTATGAAATACAAATATCTTAGCTCGTGTGTATTGCCTTGCACTCCGCTACGCGTCGTGCGTCAATTTACACTCGCATGATATTTGGTATTTTTCATAACTTGTTATGAAAATAACTATATTATTGACTTAGGTTACTATGGTATGGTTACAAGCAAGCGGCAGTGAAAAACAATTTCTCATGTCAAATAAAGGTAAATAATAATGGGTTCCTATAGGCTAGTATAGTGAAAAAACAATATTACCTAATTCAAATAACTGTTAATGAATTACGAAAGTCCTCATCCAAGCAGTCGTAGATAAATGAATTTGTAACAATGAAGATTGGATAATATTAGTGAGAATAAAGTATACAGAGTGATTCAGAACTAATGTTACAAACTTTAACAGCTTATACCTCAGGTTATTTTAAGCAAGATATGCTATATGAACATAGGTCCAGTCTCTTCTATTTACCAAAATACAAGAGGTTAAAGTTTTATGAAACATATTATAATAACTAGAAGAGATAGGACCTATGTTCATTTATCATTTTTTGCTTAAAATGACTTCAGGAATAAGCTGTCCCATTTAAGGTACGAATACATTGATATCTCGAGAACCGTAAGAGCTACGAGGTTGGTTAAATTAGACAAAAGTTGCCCCAGTAGGAGGCTATTTTAATGGTGTTTTGTTATTTGCGAAAAAATGCATAGGTCAGTAGATACAGGTGAAAATGTAAATTTCGCGATTTTCTTTTTTTGTTTATAACTTTGTTATATGAAATAATACGAGATTCTGGTTTGCACTTTCTTAAGGCACTTTTGTATGGTGAATTTGCAGAAGTACTCAATTTTTTTTTATATCTAACCATTTACGAGTTACTGATAGCAACTTTTATTTTTCATATGGAGGTCATATTAAGCTATGGCATTTTTAAATAGAGATTTTTTTTAGCTTTGCAATGATATGAAACAATAATAATTTATTTTTATAATTAACAGAAAAAATAATAAAAATTGTTATTTATACTAAAATTAAATTGAAAAAAGTAAATCGAAGACTGCGAAAAAATGCATAGGTCAGTAGATACAGGTGAAAATGTAAATTTCGCGATTTTCTTTTTTTGTTTATAACTTTGTTATATGAAATAATACGAGATTCTGGTTTGCACTTTCTTAAGGCACTTTTGTATGGTGAATTTGCAGAAGTACTCAATTTTTTTTTATATCTAACCATTTACGAGTTACTGATAGCAACTTTTATTTTTCATATGGAGGTCATATTAAGCTATGGCATTTTTAAATAGAGATTTTTTTTAGCTTTGCAATGATATGAAACAATAATAATTTATTTTTATAATTAACAGAAAAAATAATAAAAATTGTTATTTATACTAAAATTAAATTGAAAAAAGTAAATCGAAGACTGCTATGTAAACAGCAAACAACAAAAAGTGCAACAATTGAATTTCTGAATTTTACTTGACAATAGTAGATTATTACGAGTAATAAAAATGAATTTTTCTCGTTGGGAAAAATATATGTTGAGTTGTTACATTCGTTGTCAAAGTTCGTTTATTTCTCGTAATAATCTACTTTCAGAAATTCATTGTTGCACTTTTTCGTTGTTCATTGTTTCCATAGCAGCTTTCGATTTACTTTTTTCAATTTAATTTTAGTATAAATAACAATTTTTGTTAATTTTTCTGTTATTTATAAAAATAAATTATTATTGTTTTATATCATTGTAAAGCTAAAAAAAATCTCTCTTTAAAAATGCCATAGCTTAATATGACCATATAAAAAATAAAAGTTGCTATCAGTAACTCGTAAATGATTAGATATAAAAAAAAATTTGAGAACTTCTGCAAATTCACCATACAAAAGTGCCTTAAGAAAGTGCAAACCAGAATCTCGTATTATTTCATATAACAAAGTTATAAGCAAAAAAAGAAAATCGCTAAATTTACATTTTCACCTGTATCTAATGACCTATGTATTTTTTCGCAAATAACAAAACACCTTTAAAATAGCCTCCTATTGGGGCAACTTTTGTCTAACTTAACCAACCTCGTAGCTCTTACGGTTCTCGAGATATCAATGTATTCGTACCTTAAATGGGACAGCTTATTCCTGAAGTCATTTTAAGCAAAAAATGATAAATGAACATAGGTCCTATCTCTTCTAGTTATTATAATAAGTTTCATAAAACTTTAACCTCTTGTATTTTGGTAAATAGAAGAGACTGGACCTATGTTCATATAGCATATCTTGCTTAAAATAACCTGAGGTATAAGCTGTTAAAGTTTGTAACATTAGTTCTGAATCACTCTGTATACTTTATTCTCACTAATATTATCCAATCTTCATTGTTACAAATTCATTTATCTACGACTGCTTGGATGAGGACTTTCGTAATTCATTAACAGTTATTTGAATTAGGTAATATTGTTTTTTCACTATACTAGCCTATAGGAACCCATTATTATTTACCTTTATTTGACATGAGAAATTGTTTTTCACTGCCGCTTGCTTGTAACCATAGTAACCTAAGTCAATAATATAGTTATTTTCATAACAAGTTATGAAAAATACCAAATATCATGCGAGTGTAAATTGACGCACGACGCGTAGCGGAGTGCAAGGCAATACACACGAGCTAAGATATTTGTATTTCATACAAGTTATGAACATTATTTTTTAGATGAGCTTAAATAAATTTTACTTTTTTACAAAACTGAAATTTAGGTTCAAACGTACGGACAGCTGACAAATGAATAAAGTATACATATAGCCATAAAATAATGACATAGTAACCTAGCAACCGTGTCAACTATTACGATATGAAATATATCGTAACACTAATGTCATAAGTTCAACTTTCAGTGTTAGGATACTACGTTGATATGTCATACTTATCACAATGGTCGTCTAAAAATTTATTATTAACCTAGGTCAATAATGCAAATTGTCATTTTTCAATCGAACTCAAGTTCCCGTGCACCCGTTATTTAATTTTTAATAATTTTAAACACATACCTACCTACACATTTATTGACGCTGGAACCTATGCTCCTTTGAATTCGTATAAAATAACTGTAACTATTTTTTATATATTATTTTCTTTTTATAACTTTACCATTATCAATTTGAAAAGTTTTTAACAGTGACATTTATCTATCAGTTACATATCTTTGATATCTGAAAGTTTTTAATTTTTATTTTTTATAAAAAAATTACAGTGGGTCACCGGCTTACGGCTTACGGGTTGAGGATTATGTCTTTACGCGCAAAATTCTTCAGACTTCAAAATCCCTTGCAGCAGCAAAAAACCGAAAGGTATTCTTATTACAATGTAGATATAACAATATTATTCCTATTATACATTTCTACATTGTAATATATATTTGCAGATCTTGATAATGATTAAAATTTAATCGAAACATTGAGGAATTGAGAAATTGTTTTCGTTTTATTAATTCCCTGTCCAATATCCGACTATCAACTTCTAAGTAATAATAATGTTTCCTATAATCTTTAATGTATAGATTCTAGGTATGGAAAGATGATTCATGTTTATTTATTTATTTATTCGTGTCAGAAAACAGTACATCATAATTTAGGCCTTGGACTTTGGTCTTCTTTGGGTATTATCCTATGGGCCTCTTGTCGCAGTTGTGGTTTTTGGCAAAGATATTGTAACAATTCTACTTTGCACGTAGACAGACCATATTAATGATAATAGTAAATGATGGTCTTGAAAAGGACATTTTTGGTTGTGGACCTTTCGGTTCACACGGTATGCTTCTGGTATGAAAGGATTTGCCAACTAAGCCGTTGCCCGGGGGACGCCCGAATGCTTTAAACTTGCACTCTTCTGGGAGGCTCCTTTCGTGTCCCCATGATTCATGTTGATTGACATCGAAATAGTTTACTAACTACATTTTAGAGTATATTTGTTTATTTGAAGTAATTTTACTTCAAATTTTATGAGAATCTATAAATATCCATTCATTAGTGTAAAGTAAGAAAACTATTTGCAATATCGTTTATTATATATGTCGCAATTTTTCAATTTAAAATTTATTGCATTGTTGTGGTAGAACATGTCGTTAAATTGAGAACGATACAAAGGAAAAGTTTGCATATTTGTTGAGAAATTTCCCTTTAAAAATTGTAGTTACGATGCAAGTTTCACGTAGCAAGCAAAACTACCAGCGTCAAACATTCTTCGTTACATCATAATCACAATATGAGAATTTATGAGATCCTTGAATTTATTTATCATCACAAGCAGGTTATAAATAGAAAATATTTTAGTAATATACAAGAGAAAACTATTTAAGTAAATAGGTATACAATAGCGAAGGAACAATATTTGCCTGCAAATCTGTACCTTAGACGAAAAGTGTCTGTCACACATTTTTGTCAAAATTGAGACTATGTTTTTAATATCATGAATCAGGAACATAAATTATGCAATAATAAAGAATAGTATAGTATTCTTCACATAAGAATAACATTGCGCAATAAAATTTCGTTTATTGTTTCAGTTCGCTCTATAACATGTATTGACAGGAAACTATATTTTTCTGCATCAAGAAACACACATGCAAACAAGACCATTATTCTAGCTTCTAGCTCTTTATTTATGGCATTATTGATAAATAACTTAAATCAACACGACACAAAATTGCTAAAATACACATCAATATACACGAACTATGTTGACAGTGGCAAATTATTTCCTAAACAGAGTTACGATATATGACGACTTGTGAACAGATTCTACAAATTGTGTGGTAAGAAAAACTACTTCTATTACGTATTCCTTCAAAAATCATACATTTTTCATGCTAAAAATCGCATATCCAGGTATTAGTGAATAAGCACGTTTTAAGGTCCCTAGTAACCGATTTTAACATTTTTACAATAAGGTCTCTGTGTGTGTGTATGTGTGTGTGTTTGGATACGTATATGTGGTTTGTGTGTGTGTGTGTGTGTGTGTGTGTATGTGTGTATGTATGTGTGGATGTTGGAGGGACGATTTCTCAAAAACTATAATACTTAAGACCAATTTAATTTTGTATTCCTTAATCTGACATTACTAGCAAATGTTTTGGTAACAATTGGATAACCGGAAGTAGAAGTTTCTTAAAAAAAAATATTTTAAATATTATTTTTTGGAAATATTGGAAATATTAAAGAATATAAAATTCTCTATCCAGTACATTCAACATTTTTATTATGTATAACTTCTAGATAGATAGATTTAGAGATAGGCTGAATTTAAATATATAAAATAATCCGTTGTTTAATGAATCAATCAGCTAGCCTATGGAAACCAGTTGAAATATTAAAATGTTTGTAATTGACATAAATGTCAGTGTCAAAAATCCAAACATTACTGAAGACTTTTTCTGGGAAGTACATTTAATATTACTTATTTTATCAGTAAGTAAATATTTAAAATTATAGATGTAGATGTAGTCGAAATGTAACAGTAATATAATATGCTGTTGTTATAACGAGGAAAAGATTCTGTCAACATCTAAAATTAGTATAAAAAGAAAGGGGATTGATTTATAAGCCAAAGTATGTACAGTACAATGTCAACTAAACACGCACTTACTATACACATAATTCATCATATACCCTTCAGAAATAGCGCCAATCTCGTCAATGAATTGTAAGAATCTGGAACATTTAGAAGAGCACAATTTCATTCTTACGTGAAGGTTACTATAAGTCTTTTGTCCAGTATTACTTGTTCCTTAGATACAATGTTGATAATTAGTCGTACTGGAAATTTGTTTTTCCAAAGAACTATTCTTCCCAAGTGCGCATAAACTAGATTGGTAAACAATGGTATGTCGATCTTTGTATTACTGTGTGATACCTAAAATGACTTTAAGAGGTAGAAAATTGGTAAATCTTGAATTAAATTGAACGTTCATAATTTATCTTTAAGATACTCAAATATACTACATATATGACTCCCCTGGACAATAAGGGTTTCCAATTTTTTTTATTCATTTTTTAATAAGTTAATCTGTACATAAAACTATTAGACTTAGTATTTTGTATTTTCATCGAAAAGTTTCTAATACATAAAAAGAAGAAAAATATGTGCTTATAGACCCTACAGCTAAAATGAAACTTCATAATGAATCCGAAAACGGAATCGTTTGGCACAAACTCGTTTACTTACTCTCCAACTTATACTATTGGAGAAAGAGAGAATGTATTCTTCACGTGAAATACGATAATTAGATTTCATACTTCCATTTACAACAGACATACGTCAGATATCGGGAAAATAAAATCCAGTCGCACACGCTCTTTCTCGAATTTCCATCAATACAATTTTTCAACATCAAAGTATAGACTACAACAAAATAACTAAAGCTCAACTAAACGACAAAGAATTAAAGGAATTTTTACAATAAAAAAAAAAAATTCGGCAAATGTAAATTACCTATTTCAAATTTAAAATTATACTACAATACTTACAAATATCTCAATTAACTATTCAAAAACTTCAACCAAACATTCCACGGAAAATAAAAACATCACTAAATACTTACATTCCACCAAATCTATTTAAAACATTTGTTAATCAAAACAATTTTCATAATTTATGTTTCAAAATTGAATTTATAAAATTTATTGTAAGAAGCATTACAATTATTAAGCGCTAAATGAGGTAAAATAAGTACTATGTTACAATATCTTAAAATCTTCCTTATAAGAAAAGAAAAAAACTGAAATATATCTTGGGGAAAGTTCAATACAAACTTCCTTTAACTTTTTCAACTTTTCAAACAGCAAAAAGAAGCAACTTTGTTAAGCCCAGTTCATTAAATGTGACTCTGTGATAGATTGTAAGAAAGAAAATAAGGAAAAAATATATCGCAGCTCTAGTAGATACTATCTGATTGATATTGACAGCGATCATTCTTTAAGATTCAATTACTATATTAAACTTATATATATATATATATATATATATATATATATATATATATATATATATATATATTCATTATAGAAATATTCACAGCTTTATAAAAGATTAACAAAATAAGCAACAGTACTGTACAGTAAAGACATTCAAAACTTGCTGCTACAACGAAAATTCCTAATAAAGTTCACGTAATTGTATTGAAAGATCAACATTTTCGTATAACTAATTTCACGAGAATTTCAGAAAAGATTATAAAGGTATGTGTAGGCAAATTTTTCGACTGTGGTGTACAAATAAATGCTGTTAGAATGATATTTCGAGTAATTGTTAATACATTATAAACGTATGTTTGACTAAACTTTAGAATTAGGTATGATAAAACAGGTCTAACAAATAGTAAAAAAAAAAAAAAATCAGAAACGTTGAACAATGTTAATTTTTTATTTTACAAATGGAAAAATCGTTCTTTTTGAAATGCAACGTAGGTATATTGTACAATTTTATTTTATCACTTTCTAAATAGCGAAATAATAAGCAAGGAATACTTAGCTATTATTAATTAACAAATGTAAATATATAATAGAAGAAAAGCATTTTCAATATTAAAATCAAATAGTTATGCAACAAGAGTAACAAGTATAGTTTTGTTTCACGAATTTCGTGAATACGTCAAATCCTATTAATGAAACAAAACACTTTTTACTCGAGTTGCATATTTTTTTTTTTTTCGACTAATAAAAGTGTGAAAAAAGTATCGTAACGTTTCATTATTTCAGGCATTTGCGTTAAAAAAGTGCAATTTTTCACACTTTTATTGTGTAAAAAAAGATATACTTTATACATCAATTTTAATGAAAAAATCTGATGTGGCCAACACAAAACCTTCCGCTATTTAATTTTTATTAATTTAAATACGTACCTGCGTATTTATTAACGCTGCAAAGTATATTATGTTCCATTGCATATAACTATTGCTTTATTTACGATTTTCTTTATTATTTAATATGTCACTATTATTAATTTGAAGTGATTAGTTTTTTGATAATGTCATTTACATTCATTTGTACAATGAATTGTGTAACAAAGGAATTGTGCTTATCTTAGGCTTCGGGATTAAAAAAATAATACATAATAAATAATAATGACATAAAATGCAAAAAAATGGCATTTAATAATATTTTTTGAAGAAAAACCATAATGAGCTTCAGGTAAAGTGTCATTTACGATTATCCGATTTACACCAAAATCTAATGGTTTTTTTTCATATTATAATAGGGTAGAAATACAAGCTTTCAGAATTTTCTGAATGATAGTATTTGAGTTAGAGCGAAGACAACATTCATACACACACACACACATACACGCGCGCGCACACTCACATACACACATACAGGCATCATCGTGGAAATGTTAAAACTGGATTCTAGGGACCTTAAAACGTGGTCATTTACTGAAATCTCGATGTATGATTTTTAGCACGATCCCTATATGTATCCCTAAGTGTACTTTTTAACAGAAGTAAAAAAATAATTTACTACATCAGTCAAATATCATTTTCATGGCAAAATTTAAATTATTATGGTATCACTGTACACTTATATCCATAGTAGGATTCACATAGAATTCAAATTCTCTCGAAAAGTATAAAAAGCAATAAGTAATAAATCCTTTGTCTAGCAACAATCTTATTTTTACATAGGCTGAAAACTTTTATTTTCATTCATGTCCAATAGGGTCCTCTACTGTAGTAACAAATTAGAACATGGGTCATTTATATTCAAATTAGACCTTAAAACTGTATATTAAGGACTATCAAAGTATAAAAAAAGTTATTAGTTTTTAAAATAATCCAGTTTTTATTACCATTTCCTCATCAATATTGTAATACCAAATCAGTATGGCTTTCAGCCAAACCATAGTACTAATAGTGCTATTTAATATACAATAAAAATATTCTAGACAGTATGGAAAATGGTATGCAACCAATATGAATTGTTTGCGACCTCTCGTGAGCCTTCGACTGTCTGTCATGAGATATGAAGCTCAAAATTCGGTAGATATGCCATAAGAGGCAAGGCTCTCAACTGGATTTTCTCTTACATTAAAAAGAGAAAACAATATTCCTTTGGTTTGTCCGCAAAATGCCTTTCAATCGTCGCTATAAATTCGTTATCGTGTTTAAATTTTGTTCCCCTTATGGCCGGTTGCACCAACATAACTCAAATATTAAACTTGGCTGAAATTGACAATATTGCATCGAAATGAAATGTCAAATGAATTATAATATATTGCTGTCAAAAGTTCGATTTGCATTTTTTCTTTTAAGCCCAGCTTAAAAAGTAAGCCTTGTTGGTGCCAATGGACATTAGTGTTTTTTTTGAGATTTGAAAACCAAATATACTCACAAGAGGCTACATCTGGACTATAAAGCAAATGGTCAATTTCTACGAAGCCACATTTATCAACAGCAGCTTTTGAAAGACTTGACTTCTGAGCTGGTGCATTGTCGTGGAGCAACAGGGCCCCTTGCGTGCCAACACAAACTAACAAATATTAGAACTAATGTTGCTGCAATTGTTTTGTAAATTATCACATACGTTACCAAGGTATATCTGATTATAAAACAATATAATGAAAAATTACATTAAAATTGTAAAAATGCCTAGTCCGGGAATATAAAAACGACCCCTCGTATAATATATTTCGACCAATATTAAAAATATGGCTTACATAAGTTATACATATATATATATTAAACTAAATTCTAATTGAACTCCAAATTTTGTCATGAATCAAAGAAGAAAACTTTGTCAAAAGTTAACAAGTTAAATATAGAGCGACAAATTGAGCACTGGCTATAGCAAATAAAAATTAAACAGTTTTGCGCATAAATAAGTAAATTGAATGTTAAATTTAAACGCTGAAAGTGTTATTTTCGTGGCCGAGAATGCATTATTTGTTGCAGAATAAGTTATAATTTTGTTAGAGTGATTTTTTTTATCTACGACAATGCGTAAAGCTAACGTTTAGTTGTTAGTTTTAAGTTTATGAAAAGGTTGTTTAGTAGAGTCCGTGCGTTTAGAGAAATAAACATATCAGCGAATTAAAAGTTGTACCATCCAACCTACAAATGTTGACTGTACAATATTACTCGCAATAATAAACAACAAAAATCGAAATCAGTAAAACTAAAAGCATTTATTGCACAAAACAAAATTACAAATACATAAATTACACTTAAAAAACACTTGTACGCTATACAGCTGCTATTTGCTAAGTTAAAACATATCCCTACTTTCGCAAGTTGGACTCTCCCGAGCGAATTTTTTTTCTTTGGGTGGGCGGACTCTAACGAGTTTCATTAGTCACGGGTTACCAAGCAACGAGAGGTTAAAATATTTAAAGCTAAATTTGAAAACCAGGGTGTATATTTTGTTTTCATGGCAAACTTCTCATTTAATATTGTGATTCTAATTCATAATATAAAATATTTTTTTATATAATTATCGAATTTTTAGACTCTGTTTTACGATACTCAATTAGCATCTTTAGTCTAGCTTTACGTACTTGTATCGTAAATAACTACTTTAATTCACTAGCAATTAAAAAGTTACTTATAATTGTTACTATGGAGTTAATAATGACAGTTAAAACGTATAAATCATATAAAATTATTATTAATATTATATGGATTAATATTATAATTACGAACATTTTTGCCTGCCCTAGAAACCTAATTAGCTGAGATCGAAAGCTTTTAGTCTCGGTTTAAAATATGGCACTTAGCAATTGCAAATGCAATTAAAAGGCGATAAAGTTGTAAGACGTAGGCGGATGTGTTGCGTCTGTCGTCTACGTGAGCATGAAGGCCTCAACTTTGCCTGACTCTGACGCGGTTGAAACTAATTTTATTTTCTACTTTGACGACTTTATTCAAGACTCCATTTCGTGCGTGTTGAGAGTGAGAATACACGCAACTGATCCGAACACAGGCAGAGATTAACTGGATTTTCAGAGGTGGCATCATTGAGAAATAACGTCTTATATAAGAAATAAATACTAATGTGTTACATGTGATTAAATCCTATATAGCGCATGAAGCAAGAATGATAATTTTGCACGAATAGGGTAGTTGCAAAAAAAAAAATGTTATTTTTCCTATTAATTATGAAATATAAACTAATTCTAAACATATTAATGTAAAAATTATTAGAAAATATAACACTTTTCATTCATAATTTCCATAAATAGAATTCGCTGTGGAATTCTTATGACGTAGATTATTAATAATTATATACTTAGTTCGGTCAGTGATTTTGTATACCTCGTTTAAAAGTATATAAATTCAATGGTTCGGCCAAGTCTGTATGACTCATACAAGTTTGTTGTAATACTACAATAAAGCGAAGAAGTTTAATTATGTTTTAATTGTACAGCTCCTCGAAGCAAACATTTGCCCCGGAAAAAATGTGAACTAAATTTGTAGCGGTATATCTATATCTAATCAGAAAAACAGAATTGTGATTGTAAATGTACACATACTGTCAAAATCATTTACGGTGACAGGACTACGCTATTTTTGAATTATTAAGTCAGTTTTGTGAAAACAGTATTTGTCAATATTACTTTGGCCAGTGTTTTTAAAGAAAAAAAAAACGGTATTTAGATATTTTGTTTATGAAAACTTAACTAATTTTACAGTGCATAACCTTATAATCAGGGCATCGAACCCGCCAAAAACTGGGTTCGGTTTAGGTTCAGGTTAATTTGTTTTTTGAAAGATGGGTCCGGGTGCGGTTCTGGTTCAAGCATTAATAAAATTTGCGGTTTTGTTCGCGGTTCAGGTTCGAAATAATGTAAAATGAAAGCCGGAATTTACGTAAAACGCAACAAGAAACGAACACAATTTTCACGAAAAGTCAGCGCAGACAGCAACGCAGACGCCTAAGACGTCGATTATCGACTGTATTTACTTTTCGAACTAAAAATTAACCTGAACAGGAGTTGAACCCCGTACCTGAATTTAAAGGCTCGGTTCGGTTTCGACTCAGGTTCAATTAAAAATATATCTGAGGTTCAGTTCTCGGTTTGGGTTCCCTAAAATGTTACGGTTAGGTTCCGGTTTTGGTTCGGTTCAGGTTCGGGTTCGATGCCCCTGCTTATAATTACTTATTACTCTTAGTGTACCGTAAAAACATACGAGTGTGTGTAGCATGGAGGTATAAAACAAATATGGAGGGAGCGTAAAGCGATACTATGGGCGAGGGGAGTGAAGCCTAGTGGGGACGGACGCATACATATATTGGTCCCGAGCTAGAGTGGGTATTTTTGAAGTACGAAATGCAAAAAACGTGTAACTGAAACAATATCATTACTTTTTTTTAAAAAAAGGGATTTACTGATAATTATATTTCTTATGAAAATAAATTTTAAAATATTTGGAAATATTAAATAGTAAAAAGTTACTTCAAATATATACTAGACATTAAATTACTAATCTTTTATTCACTACAATTTGTAAAAATTAAGCTTGATATATTTTCCTATCGTCTTCTTGGCGTAATGTAATTTCACATTTTGTGTACACGTTAATAACATCCTTATTATCTTATAGAGTTTTTTGTAAACACCTTTTTAATAAAGAAGTAACAATAGTAAAAATAGTCCACAATATATTACTTCGCACAACACACCAGAAAATTAAATCTCAACAAAACTTTGTATTGTACACGACACAAAATGACAGATGGTCCCGACTGGTAGTGGGGAGCAGTTGGCTTCATTTGAGTTCACATAAGCTACCACCATATTTATTTCATACCTCCATGGTGTGTAGCGACCTTAGGGACATTGTTTGCTTCGGCGCGCTGTATTATACAAATATTTACATTATAATTGTAAAGGTAAAATAATAGATACAACAGTATTATTTAATAATAAATATATTTTATAATTATTTACTTGAGTACCTGATATTTTCAAAGGTTTAATTCTTATATAGACAACTTCATAATTTTACTAACAGGTGGCTACGAGTTCATTTTCTTCGCCAATAACAAACTTATACGCTAGTCTGTACACTCCAGGGAATGTACAAAAATGTCATTTAACCTATGTTTTACGTGTAGGCCGACAGATTCATGTTAAAATCTATTTTCTTTTCTATATCAGCGAATTTAAAATAAGATAATGAAACTAATGAATTTGTGTGAAAATGAATAATTTCTTTTGAAATAGTGCTTCTCTAACAAATATAAATCTTTTCAGATAAAAATGTTGGTCAACTACTGTATTGTGAACAGAGAGTACTACCGAGAGTGTACCGCTAGGGCAAGAATTATTATTATTATTATTATTATTATTATTATTATTATTATTATTATTATTATTATTACGTGTATTAATAATACACGTCAAACACGGGAAAATTTGAAACAAGATTTTTTTTAAAATTATATTTTGAAAAATATACAGTTACCAGGCGTAAAACGTACCTATTAAAGTGTACCTATATAACTTAAACAATTTTCTCAGGAAAAAAATAAATTGGAAAATGCGCAACTACCCTACTGTGTATTGAGAAAATTTTTCATTTTTAAAAAAGCAGATTTACTATCGGGGAAATAATTATAGTCAGTTTAGTGTGAAGCCTAATAACTTGTTTAAGAAATATTAAAAAATTATGAAACACTTTCGTTTACTACTACTTAATTACACTAATTTTCATGTTTTTAAATTTACTAAAGCTGCATTCCTGCCTAATGTTTTAACGCGTAGTCGATAACGCATAGTAGATAGTACGTAATGCATAAAAGTTTCTACAGTGGCAACTCGTAGAAGCAGTCCCATCTCTGTTTATGATTACTGAGTAGTGCACAAGCTTAATGAATAAGCAAAAGTATATTACTAACCGAGGTGGAAAATGTTTCATTGCTGTCGATGGCGAAGATAGCTAACCAAGGCGCGAAACACAGAGGTTTGCTATGGCCCGAGACATAATTTATTCAAAACCAGAAATTAATAATGAATAATTGATATTTAAATAACAATAATAACCTAACATAAATAAACGAATGATGATGAGCTGGTTCAGTTGTCACATGAACTGTCAGTTCCATATCTAACCTTAAATTTTGATTTTTCGTATATACACTTAATTATATTATTACAATTTCGGTCCTTTACATATAAAGTTTAAAGAAGAAGCTTGGTTTACAAGTTTCTGATCCTCTCAGAGTGGGAATGGGAAGTAGCCCCGAAGTTGGGATGTGACATCCTCTCACCTTGGGAAGTAGAGGATGAGTATAGCAGAGGTTGGAAAGAGTCAAATTTCCAACCTCAGCAATGATTTAATTTTCTTTCATAAATTCTTATTCAAGTTAACTATTTTTGAACATAACTCTTTGAGAGATAATTCTAGGTAAAAAATACACGAACCCTTTTTGTAGAAAAAAATTACGAGTTTTAAGTTTGTGTTCTTGTACTACCTTTTGTAGGGTAAAAACCTAAATTGACTGGACTATAGACAGCAAAGAATGTGTTAAAGTGTCAAAGAATGGAAATATTGTTAAATTATAATATACGTAATTAGGATATAAAATTAGGCCTTAATTACCTTACATTCATACCGAAACTTTGCTAGAGAAACTTTGTGCATAAAAACCAATAATAAAGCTTCTTATTCTTGCAAACTTCACGCTAATTACAAGAAGTTGACGCTCGAGAAGTTATTTACTTATAAAATCATTAAAATCAAAAATTCATAATTGTTGAATAAACAAAATTAAAATCAATACACGAAATATTAACGAGCAAACTTTCTTTGAAAAGAATGAAGGATTACAGCTTAATCGAATTAAAAGAAATTAGTAAAAATAGTTACAGTATATGCTTAGTTAATGAATATTAACAAAAGAGAAAATTATATAATTGAAATAACTCGAATATAATATAAGGGCGTTTTTGTTTTAGCGGCTCGTCACGAATATGAATTCAGTATAATTATTTTGATTGGCAACTGAAAGATCGCCTATAAATATTATAACGAATACCAGGTTCATACAACCAGTGGAAGTAAAGAAATTCAAATATCGGAGGCGTGGTGGAATTCCCCATTAGAAAATAATTTTTTCAATGATGCATTATTACCTCCCGCTACCCTAGGTAAGGGAGGTATAGGGATCGTGCTAAAAAACGCATATAGAGATTTTAGTGAATAACCACGTTTTGATGTCCCCAGAATCCGATTTTAACATTTTTACAATGATGTCTGTAGGTATGTATGTGTGTGTGTGTGTGTGTGTGTGTGTGTCTGTGTGTGTGTGTGTGTGTGTGTGTGTGTGTGTGTGTGTGGATCTTGTGGACACGATTACTCAAATACTATCAATCAGAAAAATTTGAAATTTTGTATACCCATTCTATATTAATGTGGGAAGAGCTCATTAGTTTTTAGTGTATACCGGAAAACCGGAAGTACCATTTATACAAGCTTTTAACAGTTTTTCTTGTAAAAAAATCATTGAATATATTTTTTTAGCAACTTTTACTAATTAAAATTGAATACAATGGTACAATCTTCAATTCTACGATAATACAATTTAGTAAATATCTCTAAATAACTTTAAATATGAATATATAATATAATTTATTTTCATATATCGTCTTGCCTATGCGTCAAACAAAAAAAAAAAATAATAATAACAATTTTGACATATTTAAACAAATGTCAATGTCAGGAAGCATAATTATAGTAAAATTAATAATGAAACCGTGTTAAGGAGAATATAATGGTAAAATAATTAATTCTAATGAAATTAAGGTTTGTAAAAATAATATATTTTACATCATACATACATGTTAGATGTACAGGATGATCTGATTTAAATTTACTCTATTTTGCAGGCCTATGAATTAATATTAATTTACAACTACACATTTACGAAATGGATCATGTACGGCGAAGAATTTAC
Source organism: Ophonus ardosiacus (assembly GCA_943142095.1). Lineage (NCBI taxonomy): Eukaryota > Metazoa > Arthropoda > Insecta > Coleoptera > Carabidae > Ophonus > Ophonus ardosiacus. The sequence continues at coordinate 16,900,662 of OW964834.1, forward strand.
AAAGATTGCGTTTTAGAGCACCTAGAAGTTGATGCAGATTTTTATAAGAATGTGTGTGTAACGATTTTTCCTTCAAATCTTTTAAAATATGATCCAAAACTTCTCAAATTTGGTATTTAAAACTCATATATAATTTGAAACAACATATTAGATTTTAACCATATATGATAAATCGGATGTAGTACTTAATTTGGAGCTCTAACAGATTTTTGAGGAGAAACAATAAAACATAATCCAAACTTTCGTATTACAGACTTTTCTCTTTATTGAATAATAAATTAGAATTTATTTACAAACGATCAACCGGAAGTGATACTTTACTTAAAGCTCACTGATATTTTAAACATGGAATTGGCGGGAGGTCATGTGCTGGCCACATCAGATTTTTTTTTACGTTATTCGGTTGTAGAAAGAAAATAATTACAATCTGTTGTTAGTAATACTTTGTATTACTTTGTAGACCAGTGTATTGCCTCCCTCGTTATCTACGATTAAATATTTTGGCTTTCATAGATGTGATGAAAACAGTGCAAAAGAACATATACTATAGTAATTTCATTTAAAATCAATTAATTTTCCTGATCATAGAAAAAAAGTGGTTTATATCTCTGGCTGAAAGAATAACTTTGCAAACCTCAACTAACTGCAGCCCTCAATCATCACTGAGCTCGAGCGGTAGTCTCTAGCCCGATGTTAATTGCGCGGACTTGTGTGTGGTTAGGTTGACTAGAAAATTTTCCACGCGCTGATTTCACCCGATCATTACTAGTCTCGATTCGAAGTTTTTATGTTGTGGAATTTGAGAGCAAATTGATGTGTATGTGCTTTTGATGAATTTTTGTACGATATTGTAAAACTGAATGTAAATATTTGTAACATCTTACTTACCCAGAATAAGGCGGAAAAGTGCACCGAAATGTCGGTGTTGTAAGAGTAAATCCTATTTGACTGAGATTTCGAGTAATTGTTAACATCTAATCTATACCACTGTCTATAAATTTCCCACTTTTAATTATTGCTGTTGAAAGATGCGTGGTCAGTCCGTGCAACTAACGCGCAGGGTAAGCCTCGGAAAGCAAAAGTGCAAAGAGTTATTTTCAACAACCATTGGTGTACAAATAACCATGTGTCTAATCTTTCAGATCTTTTGTTTGTACCCCATGACATAGGTAATATTATTTTATTCTTATACTTTTGACGTCAAAAAGATAAAAACGCTTCTCTTTTTATCTTATGATCACTACGAATTATTTTCGTCTCTTCACTCTATAAGAAAGTTATCTTCGTAAAAACTTCCTTTGAGTTTGAGTGTGGTTAGACACATAATACCCTAATTTATACCGCAGTATGCGATAAAATCAAAAATAAATTCCAGACTAGAGACGGCCGCGTCTTTATATGATTTTTATTTGTTCGACAAGCGGTGGATGATGGCTTCTAGAGAGCGTTGACTGCTGACTGTGACGTCACTTGTCGTAAAGATAAAATGGGAGTCTGGATATAGTGACGTAGACATAAATTTGTAAAAATGTTATGTCTTTAACTTTATTTTCGGGAAAAAAAACTATCAAGGCATTCTTTTAGTGGCGTAGTAGTTTCAATTCGAAACTTTTTTATTATAATCATTACTCAGGTCGAGCAACATTTCTTTTTCTTTAATTCCATTATTGAGCCTATACTGTAACTCAGGCTGTGCCCGATGTCGCATTGTGGCAATTAGTATTAACGATTTAGGTCTTATTCACATAAATACATCTCCACTGGCACACTAATGACATTCATAAAGTTATATGGCAACACTTTAGAACAATAAAAATGAATTGTACATTTCGATTTAATTTGGTGCTTCAGATTAAATGTTAATATTGTATTTCATAAAATAGAAAATAAGAAGATATTCTTTCATAGTATATTTGACATTTCACACAAATTATAGCAACGAAACGAACATAATTTGTTTAATTAGTGCTCATCAACTTCAAGGTATAGCGTGCTCCTGAAAAAAACTAAAATCTAATTCCTAAAATCCTAAATAACGACTTTATTTAGGGCATATAAATTTAGGATTTAGATATTAGGGTTACACGTCTTAAAAAATTTCATCAATATAACATTTTGAATTTATACTTGTTAGATTGATATCTTTCTGTCACTAACATTTTTAACCAATTCCTAAGAATTAACAACTTTTGTTACATAATTGACCCATATAAAAGTTTTAAATTATTTTTCTCATTATTATTTAAAAGTAGTAAGACACTTAAAAATTCGGCGATATTGTGATGACCGAAAAACAGCAATCAACACTGATTTGTTTTGCTAGGTACTTACTTTGTGAGTAACCAGCCATAGAAGTAGTCAATAAACATTGGGGTGCAATTCAACACTTTTTTCTTTTCCACTAATAATTTGAAGAAAATACGGCGTGATTAATAGCACTATCATTCGTTTGATTAATGTAATAAAAATAAACATCAAAACCTCTTTCTTTCGAGATCGAAACGAAAAATCACTAACTTTTATAGGTATAGAATTTCAATTTTCATCTTTTCTAAAAATTAATGGATTTCATTTAAACCGACCTGCATTTCCTTTTCTTCAACGTTATAATGAACAAAAGATAACAATGTCAAAATAAGTATTTAACAAGCCAAGAATAATATTTTGAAGGATTTTAAGTGATGTTTGCATTTATATAAATACATACCTTTTCGTTAATTTGAGTAGGTATTCTTTTTTTATTAATAGTTTTTTGTATATCAAGGCCACGAAATCTCCAGGGCGCCAAAGGATTTCGCAGGTTTTATGCAACCGTAAAAATGATGGAATTACAAATTGTATTGTATTTAACGTTTTAATTTATTGAAATAGAAAGACGAATATGAAGGGATTGGCATTTGATAAACAAAACAATTTTGTAAGAAATCGTTAGAAAGTAATTAAATAGTTTCTAAAATAATAATAATAATAATAATAATAAAATATATTGTGTTTATTTTTAAAAAACAAACCAATAAACTTATTGTTGTCATATTTTATAGAAACGTCATTGTCATATTATCCATCCCATCATGTCAATTCTCAAAGTGTCAAAGTGATTTTAGTTTACATTCAATATCGCGGTCGTTCCATAACAACGGCTAAGAACTAAGATTTCGCTGACTGTATTGCGTCTGCGAACTGTTTAGTTCGTGTCCGATTAGACAAAACAGTTTTTGTGGAAGATTTTGGACAAATATTTTCTTAATTATATAAAATGCAAAGTCAATACATTTTAGTTATTCAGACCCAAAATTCAATTTACGAAAACATTTGTTTGAAACTGTTGTCAAAAAATGCATACAGACATAATATTCTTCACAAAAAAATGGCATTGTTCAATAATATTTTATTTATAGTTAGTTCAAAAATCTTTTTTAATACGTGCTGTATTTTGTACTTGACACCTACTAGGAAAAAAAATATATGCAGACAAGACCTTTAATCTAGCCCATTTGCTTTATTGATAAATCAAATAAATTAACGCAAAAATGCTAAGATACTTGGCAATGTATAAGAACTAAATTGACAATATTATTTTTTATTACTTTTTATGAAACTTTGTATGACGGTTAATGAAAACCCAATGTGAAAATTCTTTATTTTAAGCAAGATATGATTTTTTAAACTTTTGCGATGAGCCACGGAAATAGTGTTCATTCATGAGACCAAATATTATGTATTTTAATATTAAAATTATATTTTACATATTGTCATTATAAATCCTAATTTATGTTTATTAAACTTGATACAACCGAAAATAATAGTATATTATACAACGACGCTATAATGGATGCTCTTATTCCCGAGGATGAAGTTTGCAACCCGAGCAAGCGGAGCGAGCAAGGGTTGTAATCATCCGAGGTAATAATAGCCATTATAGTGAGTTGTATACTATACTTTATATACGACTAACATATACGACTAGTTTAATAAAAAATAATCAATTTTTATAACATTTATTATCTATTAATTTTACATCTATTTACGTAATAAATTTACATCTATGTAAGTTTATATTATTACAATTAATAAATTAAATAGTTGACGGTATGTTATGGTTTATGGTGTAATTAACATTACTTTCTAGAATTGTTATATTATCTGCATTAACCATATTGGCAGTAGAAGTAGACGGTACTGAATTGGTCATCTGTTTTGCTATAGTTTCTGCAGTATTTAATTTATTTTTTATTGATTGATCGAGGTACCCTTCTGCTACGGTTGAAGATTTCCAGCCCCCGTGACGTTTTAAACCAGTTATATCGCCACCTCCGTCAACGAATAATGTTGCAGAAGATCTCCGGTAACAATGACCTGTATATTGTTCGGGGTTTGGCAATTTTAAATAAGTTGCTATTTGTTTTCCCATCAGTGCGAATTTATTCTTTCCAATTCTTTGAATGGTGCATTTTTCTTTTTGGTAATTCAGAAAAAAACCAGTTAATTTGAACATGTGATGGCCGAAGATCTATATATTTTTTTACAATTTTATAAAATTGATCTGTGACAGCAAAAGTTCGTATAATTTTAGTTTTTGTTTTCGGTATTGTTATCAAAAATGTTGTTTCCAAATCCTTAACGTCTTCAACTTTCATTTCATAAAGCTCAATAGAACGACATGCCCCCATAATTCCTAGGATCAATACGACCTTAAATATAATAAGTTTTGTCACATTTGAAATGCTTTCAAAAAATTATCCTATAATTTTACCTTATGTACAAGAAAAAAATCATCTGGTGCTTCTGTTATAAATTTTCTGATTTCAAATGGTGTTAAGGTTTTAGATTTTTTAGCTTCATATCCCTCAGATTTTCTTTTAAAAAATGGGCGTAGTTTTCCAAACTTTTCTATGTCTACATCGTGGTTTATTTTTAAAACTGCTTTTAACATGGAGTAAAAAGACTACAATGAAGATGATTTGTATTTTTCACCTAATTCAGTAAAATATGCCAACAATACATTTTCTGAAAACGAATTTGTCTTCATTTTAATACACCAATCCATAAAACTTTGGTATGCGTTATCATAGAAATTTTTAGACTTTTGCGGTAATAAACCATATGTAGTAGCATCAGTTATTTTTGTTATTTCTGGTGGTGTAGAAGATATATTGTCTTCTGTAATACTGTCCATTTTTTTTTTTTTTTCAATTACTTACAGTTAAACCCAATAATTTAACCAATTTATCATAATCTAGAACCGTTTTTGACAACTTGTCAACGATGATTTTGTTTTGTTTGTAAGTTTCAATGGTACGATGATCCACGTTTTCAAGCATTTTGATTGGTTCACGAGTGGGAATAATTACTATTATTCCCGACTCATTATTCCCGGCGGGATTAATATATGGTATTATATAGCAAAAAAACACATATATAATGATAATATTATTAGTTAGTCGTATATAAAATTATTTTTTCAATTTAATGGTATTTTAACATGATATTCGAGTAACTGCCAAGGTACACCGAGGTAAGTGTAACCCATGCAAATTTGCACATTTAGATATGCAGTATCATTTATGGTCCATTAGGTCTATTATAATGTGAACTACACACTGTGGTAGTTTGTTTACCAATCGACAATTCGAACGCGGAAAGACATGTCATTAGATGTTGTCGACACTTAACTGCGTAATTCTGTTCTGTTTGATAAATATTTGTATATGTTAAAAACTTGTGGTATTTTGAAAGTACTTTGCTAAAGGTATTGTTTAACAACTGTGACGAAGTGCTTCTTCGTCCAGAAATGGTTTTCTCGCCGCCTGAAAATCTCAAGATGTTCTGCCGCAGTTATAAAGTTGACAAACGTATAACCTGCAATATACGTTGTTTATAACGTTGTAAAATACTCAAATATGACTTACCTGTTCGCTAAGGATCCACGAATCATATTTGAAGCAAGTACTTGAGTGATATGTTGACTAGTTTTCCGATATTTAGAACATTTAAACTGAAACTCACTGTTGACTAGCACATGTTGCGACTTACCTTTTGGAGGACGCAGAAACCAGTTTTGGATCCATCACAGTGTGAAAGTCATTCCAAGGAACATTCAACATTGTTTAGTCACTGTTGCACATTTTATTTTGTTGTTTTAAACTCTGTTCTACAGAAATGTTCGCACATCAACACAGATGATATTGGCCCACTGACAGCTATTCAAGGTTCAACGTGAATTGTGCTGTGAGTTGTTGACTGTTTATTCCGAGCGTTCCGAGCCAACTTCACGCCGAAATAAATAATATTTATTTGTAACATTATTTTATTATTATAAATTTTATGTATTGTAATTTTTTAGCTGAAATATGACAAACCGCGAGTAGTATAATTTTTATTAAATTCATGTCATCGTTTTTACGCTTTAAAGAGCCACCAAGTGCTAAAGCTTTAAAGTTAATTTCCCACTACTAAAAATACTGGGTTTTACCGGATTTTGCGGATTTTTGGGTATAAAAGGCGTTGCATTCAGTACAAACGACAGAGTCAGGGCTCGCGGAGCCAACCCAACACTGGGAAGCTTGAGGCAGGACCTGAACGAGGAGAGTCCGGGAGTCGAGCCTCACGGCTCTACTGGGAGCCTACCCAATCCTGGGGAGCTGAACTTAGAACCCGAACGTTAGAGACCAACCGGTAGTCGAGTGCCGAGAGAAGTCGCTGTGAAACCGAGAGTATTTCCGTCTAAGTCAGATACCGCTGTTGTGGACCTATACGTGAAGATACCGCTTCAGTAGACGACATAAATCGCCAACGTGCCGTGTACGAGTTCCGCGTGTTTAGAGACAGCCGCCATTATAGTCCGCAAAAGAAACACCGCTGTTTATTGCTAGTGAGTCAAGCCGCCGCGTTGTAAATATGTTGTATTAAATCTAGTTTAAAGATTGCCGTCATATTTTTCTGCTTACTTACCTTTTTTTGGGGGTAGTAGTTTCACCATAATATTCACCGCTAGTTTACGTACGGAAGTTGTCATATTTCAGGGGAAAGCACAAGGGTATTTTCTTTATTGTTTTCATTAATATTTTTATACAATAAATCTGTTAGTTATTTTAACACTCTCGTCTCTGTACTCCCTAAAACCCTGCACATCTCCATAGGAGCTATCCTGGGTCGTCCTCGCCGTTCTAGTTTACAGGAAGCACCGCCGCTGTCAAAATAGCGCCCGAGCTACGAAGAAATTACCGACTACAAAGAGGACGTTATGTACGCCATGAAACCACCACCATTCGCGTCTTTAGTGGCGTTACAAAATGGCGTCCGAGCAGGGAATGAAGCAATTTTCTTTGAAACTGTAAGAATTTTTATTTCGATGATGTGGTTTACATTTGACTTAAGAAAAATCTCGATGGGGCAAATGTGAAGCATTATAGGTTACACTTGCCTAGCGGAAATTTTAATACACTTTCATATTGTTTGCGGAATATGGTTCGAAACTGTAGCAACAATTATTTCAAATATTTATAAAAAACGAAGTACCTATAATATATGTTATTATTAAAAAAAAATATGTTCACGCTTCGTTCATTCAGACACGGGATTTACACTTGCCTCAAATTTCTGGGGAAGTGTAATCCATTGACTTAGGAATAAATTTAATTTCTAATAAAAATTATACATACTTTTTTGGTTTGCTTTTTTAAACATCATTTTTGAACAAGCTTGGCAGTATGCTCTCAAAATTTTAATAAATTCCTTCGATAAGAAAAGAAATTATAACGCGAAATTTGAACTACTAAAATTTTACGTCGCATTATACATAAGTTTGGCACAACATTGGCGCTAGTGATGTAAACCAGAACTGCCAATGGCTGGGACGCTGTGGAATTATACGCGGGATTCTCATTTCTGGCTAATAGAATCAAATTGACACCCGTCACGTCATAAAATGTTTAATTAATACTGGAGAACTTTTTTTAATAATTTAACTTTACTAGTTATTTTTCTATCCAGAAATGAATCTTAATACTTCAAAAGTTAATAATATAAACTGTTATTTGTATACGGTTGTCATTCCTGTTTTTTATTTACATTACATAAAATATTTATTATACAATACGGGGAATAACTAAGTACATATATGTATGTACAATATATGTGTTAGAATAATATATTAATAATTAACACATTAAATGCTAAGCCATGTACAGTACTTGAAACCATATTTTATTTTTCTATTTATAATTTTATAACAAATGATTCTCGTTATTATAGCTTTCAATAAATATACTTTAGTGTAGATAAAATGTATTAGATACAATTTGTACATTTGTGTAAACACATATTTTATACATTCTATTTTTATGTTTAAATAGTTAGTTATAATATAGTATTGTAAACAAGCCATAAATTTATTTGAAAATATTACCTGTATATCTATGTTTCAGATATAATTTTACTTGTATTGTTAAATTACAAACAGGGGCGAGTTTACAATAAGGCAAAATAAGCAAGTGCGGAGGGGACGAAGAATTTGGAGTACCAAAAATCGTTAATAATACATATCTCTCAAAATTTTAACATTTTTTTCTGCTTTGAAATGGTTATAGAAACTAGGTAGATTCATGTTCAACATAAAAACAGGATTAAATATCAGTTAATATTAATTATACTTAACACCTGACAGCAGAGAATTTTTGCGCTATTGTGTGAACTCGGCGTGCCTTCTAACCAATCAGAGTGCAAAATTTACTTTACTAAATCTAAACCCAAGCTACGTTGTGAACTAAAACACTTACGAATGCAGAAAATTGTCTTCGTGAAAGCATTATAATACTTCCTTTTAATTATTTAAGTATTAGGTTTTTTTTCAAACTTTTTGCCTGTTATCTGATCTTTATATTATTAAACGTTGCTAGAAAACTTAACAAATAAAAAGACAGTCTGAAACAGCGACAAGTTTTAAAATTACCTTCTATTGTAACAATAAGAATAGCAGGTCTCGGTATTTTGAAAAAAAACTCAATCAGCTCCCACAATCACCGGATTTAAATCCGATTAAGCAAGTGCGTGAAAGTGTTGAAAGAAACAAAAATATGCCATTAAAATCAAAGAATTAAAAAATAAATTACAAGAAAATTGGTAGAATATAGAGCCGCCTGTCATGAAAAATTTGGTAGATTCATGGCCGTTTGCACCGGTTCTACAAGTACACTTTAAAAATAGAAATACGTTGCACCAATTATTAAGGGCTCCTTAGATTGCAAACAGCTACCCTTAAGTTAAACGATAGGTCATCTGTCACTTAAGCCTCCCTTAGAAAATATTTTACAGCTTTTGAAAGTGAGGTTCAATTTACAAAATGGATTTTGAATTTAATATAAGAGAAGACAACGATAATTTAAATACAATGATGTCTGTAGGTTTTTATGTGTGTGTGTGTGTGTGTGTGTGTGTGTGTGTGTGTGTGTGTGTGTGTGTGGATCGTGTGTATACTATTACTCAAATACTATCAATCAGAAATGTTGTATACCATTTCTTTAATAATATGGGAAGAGATCATTAATTTTTAGTGTATATCGGATAACCGGAAGTATCACTTATACTAGCTTTTAACAGTTTTTCTGGTAAAAAATTCATTGAATATAATTTTTTAGCAACTTTTACTAATAAAAATGAAACATAATGGTACAATCTTCAATTTTACTATAATAGCATTCAGTAAATAGCTTTAAATAAGTTAAAATATGAATTTATAAAGTAATTTATTTTTATACATCCACTAGCCTATGAGTCAAACAAAAACAATACTTTAATAACAATTTTGACATATTTAAACAAATGTCACTGTTAGGAAGCAATTACATTAAAATTAATAGTGATACCGTCTTAAGGAGAATATAATAATAAAATATTTAATTCTAACGAAATTAAGGTTTGTAAAAATAATATGTTTTTCATCATACATAAATATTAGATGTACATGATGATCTGATTTAATTTTTCTATGATTGTAGCACCATAAATCAATATTAATTTATAACTACACAATTACAAAATGGATCATATACGACGAACTTACAAAGATTGCGTTTTAGAGCACCTGGAAATTGATGATGATTATTATAATAATGTGCGTGTGACATTTTTTTCTTAAAATCTATTAAAATATGATCCAAAACTTCTCAAATTTGGTATTTAAAACTCATATATATTTGAAACTACATATTAGATTTTAACTATATATGATAAATCGGGTGTAGTACTTAATTTGGAGCTCTAACAGGTTTTTGAGGAAATACAATAAAACATAATCCAAAATTTCGTATTACAGACTTTTCTATTTATTGGACAACAAATTAGATCTTATTTACAAACGATCAACTGGAAGTGATACTTAAAACTCACTGCTATTTTAAACATGGAATTGGCGGGAGGTCAGGTGCTGGCCACATCAGCCTTTTTCTCATGTTTTTGTATATCTATATATATATATATATATATATATATATATATATATATATATATATAAAAATATATAGGGTGTCCCATTTGAAATATTCAATTTAATGTCACTTCCGGTTAAACCGGTAGCGCTACCATCATACCAAATACCATGATTTATGAGCCCCTAAACCTAATTTACAAATGTATGAATAAAATTAAAATGTAATTATAAATATAAAAAAATATATTTTAAGTGGTCCGTTTTTCAGTGTCACCTGTACATGCTCCAAGATATGAAACGAATTAGCAATATTAAAAATTACTCCCTTTTATATTGTGAGATTGTTGGTGATATATAATCTTTGCTGAAAGACTATGTAAGTTTAATGGTTAGTAGGGTTGGGATGTCATAAACAAGGATAAGAAAGGTTTTGTTGGATTCGGGATTGGAGCTTTTAGTAAGCTATTCCTCGTTTCGCATGTATATAATCCTCAAACCCTTACAGTTCGTAACTGTGACAAACTGTTGACGTAATTATCTGACGTTGATAACACTTGTTTTTGTTGCTATAAATTATTTAGTGTAATCGACGAAATAAGAGATGCTCGGTGCTCGGTCTGTCGAACGTTAATGATGACCTTGGATATATCGAGCGGTTTGAACTTTTGGACAATATTATCAAATATATTTTTTATAAACATGTATCCATAACTATATATTTATTTATATTACTGACTGTTATTTACCTGATGACTATAATAAAAATTGTCAGAACTTAAACCCAAATATTGTTTTATTTACTGAATATGAGTTTTGAAAGCTTCTTGCAATATTTACAACTCTCAAGTTCTATTTGTAGATAAAAACCAGTCTACATTGTATCCTTTCCATTTCCTCGGATTTCAGATTTACCGTAGAACATGAGGGGCGTGTCACAAAGTCCGGTTTGTCTGGAAGAAGTCCAGAGTTCAGACTAATCTCTACTTCTTGTTCTCTCTTTATCTAACACACTACTGCAGACTGAACAGTTACAACAACCCTCACCCTAAGAACTGATCACATTGGCGACCTTCATCATCGATCGGAAACACAGCTTAGTTCTTACTGAGATTAGCGTGGATCAGTATTCGCGAACAAAGTTACCGATAGAGGCGCTGCTATACTTCAAAGATGTCGGACGTAATTCATACTGGTAGTCATATTCACATATGTTCACGTGTGATATGTGCCCTTTTCAAATTAGGATTTTGAGTTTATTGTAAGGTTTACATATATTTTCTTTGAAGTAGTGGTAGGGTCACAGATTATATTTTTATGGTATGTTTTATTTGGCAGGACAATTTTCTTAAATTTGTCATTTTACTTATAATCATAACCATGTTCCTGAGACAAAGTCATTCTTTATCGTCGAAAGAATTATTGAAACGCAACAAATTTTTGACGGATTTTTTTTTAAGGGAGAACAAAATAGTTAACAGTGGTAGTGGTCTGCGATATTTTTGCACTTTATTTACAGAATGGAAACTTTAATCTTTTCAGAAATCGAAGATCTCGTCTAAATATCCAAAAACCTCTTTAGATATCCAAGATCTCGTCAAAGGTCATTGATCCCTGCAAAAACCATAGATCTTTTCTGAAATTATAGATCTCTTCAGAACACTCTAAAGAGAGTATTTTTTATTTAAGCTTTACCTATAACGTAGGGTAAACTAATGTATAGTACCTGTTACATAATGCTAGGGATGCATTCGATCTCGAGCTTTGGCCCGGCCCAGCCCGAAGCCCGCCTTGATTTCGATTCAATCATCGAGCCGGGCCGAAGATATGTTTTGTCGGTCCGAATCGGGCTAATCATTTGCAAAAGTTGGTCCGGCCAGAAAATTCTAGCTTTTCGGGCCGGCCCGAAAAATCTTATAGTTCAATCAAATGCACAGTTTTCTTAATATTTTAATGAAAATGGATGAAGTTAAAAAGGATCAAAATAATTTAATAACAACATACTACACATCTTATTAAATAAAATATATTATTTTACTTCAAGAATTCAAGGTTATTCATTAGAGCATAATAATGCTATTTTGATGCTGTTATTATTATTGTTACTACTCGTATACCTACTTAAATAGATAATAAGTATTTTATAGAAAATCGTTAATTTAAATACGTAATTATTTATTTTAATTACTTAATTTATTTAATTTTACTATATATTGGCTTCATTATTTTTGTCCTACAATTTTCTGTGATTTATCTAATGAATAAGGTAAGTAAATAGAAAATTGAAATATATATTTAGTTAATTTCTTTATTTATATTTAGTTCAATACTAAATGTAGTCATTTAATCTAATTTTGTATTTAATTTTACTATAATTTGTTATTACAAATTTAGAAAATTTAAGTAAATCAACTAAGATAATTTAATGAAAACATAAATTAGTAGGCTGAGAATTACAGATTTGTTTAGTTAATTTAACTAGAATTTAGATGTTTTTTTTTTCTGTGTAAGAGAAGTATTGGATTCATGCTAAAAATCACATATCCCGATTTAAGTGAATAAGCACGATTTATGTTGATGTCTGTGTCTGTGTGTTGGTGTGGGTGTGTGTGTGTGTGTATGTTTGTGTGGATGTGTGTGTAACACTTAAAACCTGTTTAACTATATATTCCTCAATCTGACATTCCTGTGAAGAGCTGAAAAGGTTTTGGTAACAATTGGACAACCGAAAGTTATAATTTCTTAAAATAATCTTCTAAATATTATATTTTGGAAATTTATGTTATTGCAAATATTAAAAAATATAAAATTGAACATTTCTATTATATCTTCTATAGATTTAGAGATAGAGAATTATAAATATATAAAATAATCCATTGTATAATGAAACAAACAGCCCATGGAAACCAGTTAAAAAATTAAAATGTTTGTAATTGACATATATGTCAGTGTCAAAAATCCAAAGACATTACTAAAGGCTTTTTCTGGTAAGTACATTTAATATTTCTTATTTTCTTATTAAATATTTAAAATTATAGATATAGCTGCCGCACTTTAAGTTGATCCTGTTTTTGAAAGTGGAAATTTTGAAATTGGTACTTGGACAATTCAAGATGTAATAGTAATTATAATATGCTGTTGTTATAACGAGGAAAATACTCCGTCAACAACTAAATTGTTATAAAAAGAAAGGGGATTCATTTGTAAACCAAAGTATATACAGTATCAATGTCTAACTAAACATGCGCTTGCTATACACATCGACCTTTAAACTAATAGACGCAGCGTACGAGCAAAACGCTTGTCCCGCCATAACGGTGCAGACACAGTATCTCTATCCTTCAACAGTACGGAAGTTAAGAAAACGCGGTAAAATGAAAAATTTGATTTGTCCCTAACTTGTTATACTTTGTGCATAATCGCTAAGACTATAGATTTAATTTCTTTGTGCATAATTAGTTTTGTTATATATTTTTAATACAATATATTATATACATATTATATTATAGGGGACAAGTAATAATTAATAAGAACTTACATATGAAATGACAAAGCTGAACCGCGTACATACCTACTGCACGAAATACACCGTTTTCCCATTATTTTGTCGCATACGCACCTCACAACACAAATACGTATGTATTGACAGAAATAATTGTAAATGTTCTCCAAAAAAGTAAATAATGCACTAACAGTCACGAAACGTCAAATGTAGATTTTGACAACTATTCAGTGATAGAGAGCGATGTATAGAGGTTTACATATGGCTGAAAAAGATGTACAATGAGTACGAACGTATGTGCAATATACTTTAACTGAGAACTTCCGTACTGTTGAAGGACAGAAAATATATTTCTATCCTTTTATGTTGGAGCATTATTTTAACAATAAAAGAATAGACACTTGGTCCATTAGTTTAAAGGTCGATGGCTATACATATATTTCATCATATACCCTTCAGAAATTCCGCCGATGTCGTCAATGAATTGGAAGAATCTTGAACATTTAGAAGAATAAAAGGAAACTTTTTCAAAAAATTAATTGAAAAATAAAGAATATATGTAATTAGAATTTTTTGTGTGTACCAGAAATGTTAAATAAAACACTTAAATAGCCTAATATGAAAATGGCGAGAGATATTGTGCTGGCCACAACAGATTTTTTTACTATTGTAAATATTCGAGTCAATGCAAAATGAATTATTATTGTTACACATTTTTAACAGGTTATAAACCATATGAGAGTATTTATTGACGTTCCAAATTTATTATATAAACTGCCATTTCATGTACCATCATCATCGCGGAATTACCATTTATTTTATCTGCCATCTTGCAAGACGAATACTTTGCTTAAATTTCCGATCGTTGTTATCTGCAAGGCTTATAATGAATATAATTAAATTTTGTTTTTGTTGTCTGTATAGTTTGTATTTTTTTGTAATACTTTTTGTACATTTTCTTGTTTTGGGTTCGCCTGTTAATGAATAAACATTATTATTATTATTATTATTATTATTATTATTATTATTATTATTATTATTTACAGCAGGAATACAAAATAGACCACATCAGTGAGGTTAAGATTCACGTTTAGCGCGAAACCCTAAATCAAATCAGGATGTATGAAGTTCTTACGGAAGCGTATTTTCAATTCATATATATATATATATATATATATATATATATATATATATATATATATATAGTACGCAATAATAATAATATCATTATTATTAGTATTATTATTATTATTATTATTATTATTATTATTATTATTAAAGCTATTCTGAGTTTCTTAAGTACAATTTTGTGTTTCTTAATAACTTTTAACAATACCTTTTGCTTTCTGTACAGTAAAAGTATAAATAAAATAATAACATAATTTTATTTTAAAGAAAGTAGGATTGCAGTTAGTAACATATGTCGTAACTTGATGCAGTCGGTTAGAAATGACGATAGTGACAGCTCAACTGAATTTGTAGGTTAGTTTTGGATTTGACGCTATTTGTCTTTAAAATTATAATAAAGTGCTTACGTTTTTTCAGTTTTGTTGTTTGCGGTGCGTGAAAGGGTTATTACGTTGTCCGTAATAAATAATTTCGTTGCTGATGATTTAAATTGTGTTGACAGAGAAGAAAATGCATGCGTAAGTCGTATTCGGCACAGGAATAACAAAGCGCTAATGCTATGGTACGGAGTGTGTGTGGGTTAGCTCCCCATTTGCTACAGGTTAGTTTTTGGAGAATATTATTTCTAGTTGCTACTTTTGCCTTTGTTTTCATAATATGTTCTTTAAAACATTACGTGCGGTCCAAAGTTACCCCGAGGTACGTAGGGTTTCTACAAAATTTAATATATTCTTGATTCCATATAATTTTAAGTTCACGGTTAGCATCTTTATTACGTAGATAAAAAAGACTACAGATAGTTTTCTTGGATTTGGACGCAGACAATTATCTAAATAATTTATTGATAGGTTATTTAAACTAATAGTAAGTAATTGTTCGATTGTCTCAAATTTATCGCTTTGTACAGCAATCTCTAGATCATCTGCATAAATAAATCTGCGAGTATCTGAAGTTAGTGGCTGATCATTTGTATAAATGTTAAATAAAGTAGAAGCCAAGACACTATCTTGAGGTAAACCATTTTTTTGTATTCTCCATCTACTATGTTTGGATCCCAAAGTGACATAAAATCGTCGATTTACCAAAAGACATTGTATAATTTTTACAAATTGAAAATCTTTTGTGTGATGGTACAGTTTTTGTAATAGTTTCTGATGATTGACTGTATCATATGCCGACGATAGATCTACAAACACTGTACCTGTAATCTTACCAACTTCGAAACCACCTTCTATATATTGTGTTAAACTAAGAATTTGGCCAGTACATGATTTTCCGGGTCTAAAACCAGCTTTTCTGGTATTAATTGCTAGTCTATTTGAGGAGATAGGCGGTTTAGAAGAATTCGTTCAAAAAGCTTATACAAAGTACATAACAGAGAGATTGGTCTGAAGTTACAGGGATTGTCGAGTTATTTTCCTGGTTTTGGAATCGCCACTACTTTACTTTTCCTCCATTCTTTTGGGATGTTAAAGGTACTGATACATTCATTAAAAAGTATCCTTTGTCTTGGAACCGAAATTAATTATTTGTTCGTTTCTTAGGTCATCGACACCCGCTGCCTTTCCAATTTTCAGCGTTTTCATAGCAGACTCTAGTTCGTCCAATGAAATAGAGTGACTGTAATCAGTTGTCTTATATTTTGATTGTCTGTACAATTTAGATTTTATTACTTTGTAGTTTGATTTTCCATTTAATATAAGCTGGTGAGCGATTTGGTTTGAAGAAACATTGATATTCTCCTTTACCTGTTTATGATCATTGTTCAGCTTCTTTAACTTTTTCCAAGCTATTCTGCTGGAATGTTTCATATCAATACTTTCAACAACCTTCTGCCATTCTTCTTTGCGTTTTTGTAACAACTCAGATATAAGAATATGTCCAAGATTAACTGTTACTTCAGAGAAAGGGTCACTTTCGTAGTTTTTTACATAATTTTCGTATAATTTCTCAAGCTGTGAGATAAGGCCCGGGTTATATATTGTTATACAGCCTCTGGGTATATGCTTCCGAGATACTTTTTAGGTTTAGCTGGAATAGTATCTATTAATTCGTCTAGATCCACTGTAAAATCTTGCCACTTGGCTTTTTTAAAATTGGCGTTTAAATGGGACTATTACTGCACTCTTTGTACAATTTTCCTTAAGGTGGCTGCTTACGAAAAGGAGATCAGGATTATATCCCCGTTGCCATCGTCCACTATTAAAGGATGCCGGAAGTTTATCATCGAGGATTAAACTTAAAGAACTACACTCTGCCCATTCTTCAATTTTATGTCCATTGATGTGCGATTCAGGATAACCCAATAGTGTACTGTGGCTATTAAAGTCACCTATAATAATTATATTATACATTGATCGAAACTGGAAGTTAACATTGGGAGGTTTATAAACAGATGATATTGTTATATTATCTATAGTGACTGATAAAATCTCTATATCGTTAATAACTTTAAGCTGACAATTAGAATAGTTAATAACTTCTTTTACAAAGATAGCGCTACCATACTGTCTGTGGGGCCGTTCGATTACCAGATTCATTCCCGGAATTCTTGGTCTGTTGTTGTTTATGCTTCTGTGAGTTTCTTGTATTCATGAAATATCACAGTTTTTTGATTTACATAGTTCATAGATAATTTCTTGCTTAGCACTACTCATACCCTCTACATTTGCAGAGATGATCGTCAAATGAGGCTCCAGTAAGACACAGTGATTGACGCTGTTACTCGTTCTTGTGATTAATACTCAAAGATTATTATGGATTAGTAGTAGCAGAATTTACTAATTCAATTGTGAATATGAATCATTGCCCAAGGGTCGCGACGTGGACGCTTCTACTTTGACCCCGTTGAACACCACGAGAAACAAAGTATTCTTCACAATATTTATAAAAAAAAATAATACGTGTATAGATGAGAAAAATATTAATAACATAAAGATTATATAGAAAATAGTTGGTTAATAAACCACATATACTTTAAAATGTGGAAAAAACACATAAATATATTAAAAATAAAAAAATATGACACTGACAGCGTTACAGCGTGATTACATTAGAACCACTAAACTGATTATTTGAAAGTCTAAAAATAACGTTTCAATTAAATAGGAATAAAACGTGCCCTCATACCAGTTTTAAAAGTAAAGTATTTGGCCAGATTTTAAAATAAAATTTGAGTTGTTTCCCAGCCTTCTTAAAATTCTTTCTTGAAAATTTTGTTAGAATTAGATTAGAATGCTCACAGGATTTTGACATCTTATAAAAAAATATGAATGTAAGCCCAGCACACTTAAACATTTAAATTTATAATGCTTCCGGGAGCAGTCAAGAGATGGTGTTGCTGTACGATCCAAATATCAACCATTTAAGTTTTCACTTCGGACGTGCGGTCTTAAGCACACACATTTTTTTTTAATTGTGGGGAGTGATACTTAATTTTCATTAAAAACTTAAATTAAATTTTTATTTAAAAAAAATGTACTCACCCATTTCATGTTTGCCTTCAGTCACATAAACTTGACAAAATACGCGTCATACCATATTATTAATTACTATATGTATGTTATATAATGCGCCCAAAGTATGTATGGAATACAAAACACACTAACTTTTACTAATAAACTCATATCCGAAAATGCACCGTTTTTTAGCTATGGGCTATTAAAAGTGTAATTATCTACCTTAATTTTAGTTGGCTGTGAACTATCAATGCTTATTTTAACTTCTAAAAATGAATTTTTTAAATGATACGAGTATTATTCATTTTTCTAATACATATTATAATTGCTCAAAATGACGACCACTAACTTTAATACATAGCACATTCGGAGCATATTTTGATATATTTGTTCAAGAAGACCAGAATATGTCTGAATTTTTTATGCTGCCGTACGCTAAAATGGGTAGACTAAGCGTCGACACATCAATTTTTGAAATGTACATATTGAAGTATGTATATACTTACCCAAAATTTAAGTACAAATGTTGTCCTGTTATAATGTTCTTCGTATTAATAAATAAGTATAATTTAATAAATTTAGTTTTAAACATTTGTTAAAATTCAAAAAAATAAATTAAGTTGTAATAAAAATATTGTGTATAATGTATAAGTCATCAGAACTTGAGGGATCGTATAAAACGATTAAACACCCCTCAAATATAAAAATACAAAAGAGTCTTTCAACGCTGAGATTGCAAATTGCTGAATATTTGTCAGAATATTTCCAGTGCCAAGGGTCGGATTCAAGGAAAAAATATTCTTTTTGTTTGTTGTCAATTTTAACATTAAAGTTAGTTGTTGTGAAGGAGATGCTAATGGACTGTGTATAAATTTTAGGAAAAGACCGGATGCTCTCGAATTGATATGAGGTACTACTCGGATAAAGAAAAGAGCAGGAACTCGTTGCCTTGTAAATCCAGTAGCTACTTGCAACGAGATTCACAGATGACGCTACTTGCGTTTTGAAGCGGCTATGACCAAAAAGATGATCTAGCAGGCATGGCGTGGTTCACGCCTTGAAATGGCGGTAAAATTGATGCATTGCGCTGTGACACGTCCAACGGTAATGGGTTCTTTAGGATGTAAACGGCATCTGCCCTTTTGTGTAGACGAAGATCTTACTGGCTCGAAAGATCTGTTGAAGACTTGAAGATAAATGGGCCAGGATGGCCCGCTGTAAATACACATACACAATTCGAAACTCAAAACACTGATACCCTTCACTAGTTCTGAAATATAAAAATCCCCACTACACAAATAAGACAAGATTGAAATTCAATAACTAATATTTAGTCTTTTGAATAATTACAATGTTGACTTAAGAATTCAGGATGCAAAATGAGAATAATTTTGAAAAAATATATGGACGAAACAAAAATACGTCTGAACACTTTTCTGGTTCACTACCGACTTGTATAAATTTTTGTATTTAATATTTTATATCGCTAAGGTACAGATGACCATGATTACAATATCATAATACAGAGTTTACTTGGATTTTTTAAACAATAACAATTTTATTGCCCTCAGCAACTCTGATCTTTATCCGTTAATACCTCATCATAAAACGTAACACTTGTATATACTGTACTTAAACATTTCAATAACATTGTATAATTCGGAATAAATAAATAAATAAATACAGATTATGTTAATATTATAGGTACTCATTTTTATTAGGACAGGATCCAAATCTTGAGAAACCAGTGACAGTGGTGACATTTTTATTTATTGTAGATAGAATTTAAGGATTTTTTAAACGGGGTGTTTAATCGTTTTATTACGATTTCTCGAGTTCTGGTTACTTGTACTATCCCTTGTGCCCGAAATTTGTTCAGTACTTTCGAATGATTTTTTGACTTAGCTAAAGTTGAAGCCTCATCAAAAAACACTCTCGGACACTAAACACGTGGTACCCAAATAACTATTTTTATTTCTTGTTCAAATTACATTTATTCATAGAAATCTTCAGATTTACATACAGTATCATCACAATAACATTCTTTTATTAAATCTGCTGCTTTTTCGCCAATCATAAAAGCTACTGCATTAGTATGACCACTCGTAGTTACTGGTATGACGCTACAATCCGCAACTCTTAAATTTTTAACACCATGCACTTTTAAATTAGCATCTACCACCGAGTCTTTGTTACATTTGGGTCCCATTTTAGCCGTTCCACTAAAATGGTACACAGAACCAGCCAATGCTTTGACCATACATAACCAGAAAGAATCAGTGCCGTACTGAGAACAATTACAAGAAGGGTGACATACTTTAATAACTGTTGTATTATATTTTTTCATGGCGGGAGTGTTTGATATTTTTAATTGGTCTTTTATGGCAGCTACTAAAGTTAATGCGTCTTGTTCATCAGCTAAATAATTGGCATTAATTTTTGGAAAATCAAATGGTGAAGCTGATTTTAACCGAATGGTACCGCGGGATTTTGGATGTAACAATATAGAATGAGTTGATAATTGACTAATGTTAAAAGTTGGTATAGCAATATTATTGTAAGAATCTTCAGTATATCTGAATAAATTTTGGAAAAATGCATACGGTTGTGGACCGGGTTTATTGGCATGAAAAACATGTTCCACATCTGGTACGTTTTTACTTGTATTCATCAAGTTAACATAACCGATACATTGTAGATCATCTGCAGCTGTTAATACGCCTTTACGATTTAAATATTGTTCAACTTGAACAGTCAAATTTTGAGTAGGAAATGTTTGGTTTATACTAAAAGCTAAAGAAGTATATATAATATGATCCCATAGATTATCGCCCACTGGTAAATCTTTTACAAGTTTTATATTTTTTTCTTTTAGGTGACGTCTTGGACCTATACCAGAAATCATTAATAATTGGGCGGTATTTATTGAACCAGCGCTAAGTATAACTTCTTTTTTAGCTATGGCATAATAAAATGTACCATTTGTTGCATACTGAATACCATAAACAGTTTTGTTATTAGGGTATATCAATAATTTTGTAGCCAAAGTGTTAGTTTTTATAAACAAATTCGTTCTGTTTTTAATGTCATTTATAAAAGCTTTCCCACCGCTATTCCGTCTACCATTTATTTCAGTTAATTGAACAACAGAAAAACCCATTTGATCTTCAGTATTATAATCTGTCTTAACTTTTCTTCCAAGCTGGTTTTGAGCATCCAAAAAAGATTTTCCGATTTTGTCATACAATCTGCTGTATTCTACGTGAAGTGTACCATTTTTGCCATGGTACTTTGAACTGGCACCAGGAAATGAAGCAATTTCTGATCGTCTAAAGTATGGTAGAACTTCGTCGTAATTCCAACCCGGGTTCTCGGCTCCCCATTCATCGTAATCATGTTTATTTCCTCTGGCATAAATCATTGAGTTGATGACAGATGAGCCACCTATAGCTTTGCCTCTTGGAAAAGCTATGGCATGATTCAAATACCCTAAAAATGGTACATGGTTCTACAATTTTTTTGTAAAGTGTCAAACTTTTTATCATACCTGTAAAATCTTTTTGGGGTTCAACGTTGTAACCCCAATTGTAATCCGTGGTCCTAAGATAGTCTGTCATACCTGGAACATCTGTGACGTCATCTTCCCAGTGTCCTGCTTCAATGAGTAGGATTTTCCATGCTGAAACTTCTGAAAGACGATTGGCTAACACGGTTCCTGCAGAACCAGCGCCTACTATAATGAAATCGAATTCGCCATCATTTATGTATTCTGAAAAAAAATATATATATATTAGAGTGTGATATTTTTCGGCTTCCTTGTAAATTTGGCAAAATTGCAGGGCATGTCATATTAATTTGTCATCTTCCCTCCATCCACGGTTAAAATTTCAAGATAATTAGGTAAACCGTACGGCAGTAGCTTTTGATTGAAGTGGACAGTTTTCATGTACTCCGTTGAAATCATATTAGCGTCATTAAGAATTTATTGAAGAAAGTTAATGGTGATGAGACTATCTAGTACTCAAATTTTCAAGCAGATTAGAAGGTTAAAAGCAAAAAGAAAAGAGACCGGAAACGATTAGCTCCTAGGTCGTGCACGAACATCGTTTTTTCTTTTCGAAATTCGAGTGATTGTTTACGTAGATTGGGTGCCTGAGTGGCATTTCGTTAACTATGTATACTATAGGGAAAATGAAAAGACTTACGTCATCGACCTGAAAAAAACCTTAGAAAATGAAATATAGCTTGTAGAAAATATTTATTTCTAAATACAGGCGAAAAAAATATATTAGTATTAACCCTCAACTGGTATGGTGGGGTCAATATTGACCCCAGTAAATTTTCAGTGACAGTGTTTTAAGTTTATAATAATGTTAGCTTCCTGAGATTCCGTGTATTCTCTACTCGCATAGTGAGGTTCGTAATGCTGCGTTATAAGTTAGTTTGTTATTTGACATATAACACTGAGGACGCATTGGGGTCTCCATTGACTCCAAGATACCAGTTACGTTGTTTTAAAAATGTGGCGAAAAGCACTAACACAAGCGCAACTTGAATTTTTTGCCGAGAATATTGAAGACATTCCTGATTTGGAGAATGTAAAAAAGTGTTTTGTGGTACACACTTAGTGAAAAGACATTGTGATAATTGTGATACAAACAAATAATGGTAGACAAAAAATTTGTACAAATTTTTCAATAACTACTACTTTAGTTTTTTTATTTATAAATACAATCGGAGTTTGTTGTTAAATAAAGGTTCTTTGTAGATTGTGTGTTTAGAATAACGTGTTAATTTTATTTATGTTTAATATAATAATTTTATTTAGGGTTTTTTTAATATTACTGTAATGTCATGTATGCCTGTGTTATTAAATTTATATAATCTATAAATACTTACGGATTTCAAAAATACCCTTTAAATTCCTATTAATAAGCAACACTTAAACATAAATTAGGTACTTCAAAACATTTAAGCAAATTATTTTTTAAAAAATGATGGGGTCAATAAAGACCCCACAATACCGTGAGTGTCACCTAAAATCCACCATACCAGTTGAGGGTGAAGAAACGTATATATTAATGAAATTTATAAATATTTCTCAGTTAATCTCTATTCCTTTTACGAAATATAAAATTATTTGAAATAATTGTAGTTGATTTTTATACCATACGTTGGCATGACTATGTTTACATTAAATTTTATATCGATCGAATATTGATCCTATCACTATTGTCACTTGGTTGTCAGTTTTCTCTGCGGTAAGTATTTGTGACTTGTGCTACAATATTATGTGTCTATTTTAGTAAGTAATATACTTAAAATACATCCATATAATAATGCCCAAAAGCTTTAACAAAGCAATCTCAGAAGCTAAACATAAATGTTATGAACTATCTCGAAAGGAATTGTCCAACGGTGGGCCATTGATTCCATTGAAAGCCGTTGAAAAGTATATTTTCAGATATTTCTTTTGTTCTTAATGTTTAATTAAATTATGCATTTTTAGAGAGCATCAGATGCCCTGCAAATAAAGAAATCTTGACAAGCAGATATGGGGGCCCGTGTCAGAGTGGCAGCTAGTAACCGTGTACATAACTTACAAATGCCATAAATTTTAATTCAAAATTTTAAGATTTTCTAAGTTCACATGGTTTCTTTGTCACCATGAGTGTGGATTTTACTTGGCGAGTTAAATAAACCACATGGAAATGGAAAATCATGAAATTTGGAATGAAAAATGATGACATTTGAATCTATGTACATGATTGCTAGCTGTCATGCTGTCACGAGTCCCCATATCTGCTTGTCAAGAAAGACCAACAAAGCCACATGACTACTCGCATCTTATAAATTAGTATTCCATGTAAACGTAGTAGTATATGGCGTCATTATTTTTTGATGACGTAAGTCTTCTGCCATTTCATTTCTACCATACAAGCAGATTTTCAAAACCTTTCATGCACGGGTGAAAAGAAAAAGGGCTGAAATATGAAAAAACTACAAACTACTCATGGGGTCTCCATGAACACAAAGCGCTAGGACACAACGCCCTGTCTATCACGATATTTTTCACGAAACTCAAAATCACCGTATTGCAACCATACTGAACCGACTTGATGCCATGTGACTTTCTTTAATTCCCAAAATTTAAATCTGCGTTGAACCAAATTCGTTTTTAATTGGTTTATAGTTGAGATGTGTGATATTATGACAAAACATAGATGTGGATATAATCTGTAGGATATAATCTCACCTCCTGGTTTGTAGTTATACAGTATGTATTCATAGTTATTTTCGTTGAAAGTCCAATTTATAGCTTGTGCTTGTACTTCTTCTATTTCTTGAACTAAAGTGTCAACATCTTGACAATGTGTTATGTAAAAAAAATGTGCGCATAAAAAAAATATTAACTGTGTATTCATATTTAGAATTTTCACGCTTTTTGATAAAATTATAGTTTCAATGGCTTATATTTTAAATTTCATGCAAAATATTATGCAAATGATAAGAAGCATTATATCAAATGATATATTGCAAATGTATTCTAATATATTCATGGAAAAAAATAGTTATTTCAAATAATATATATATATTTGTGATAATGATAAGGTACGATACAGTAGGTTATTTCCATAGTTCTGAGATGTATTAATGAATACTGATAGTGATGATATGTGTTGTTTATATTTTTGATAATAAATAAAAATTATAATTATTTCTCTGTAAAATTAATAATTTTGTTCTTATTGGGAAGTCCTGTCATAAATACTGTCAATACAATCAGGCTGCTAAAAATTTGTAAACATAATAATACATTTTGTATCGCAAGTAATATATTTACAGTATTTACAGTAGTAAAAAATATATCTATTTAAAATGGCCTTGGCAGTACGGGTAGTAGCTATCGGTAGTTCATTCACTATTTACTGCATAGGCCTACCAAGAAAATGTTCTAAAAGAAGAACATACTTTTTCCTGGCAAACACCGGAAGTGACATTAACTTTCATATTTTAAATGAAACACCCTAAATAATTATATATTTGGAATCTCCGTTAAATTACGAATTCAACGATAAGTTTGAAAAGCATATTTATTAAAGAAATAATTTACAAAAACGTACGAGAATATTAGGAATGATTAACCCGGCATGCTGTGCAAATAGGTGATACCTATAATATTAAGTAATATTTAAATTAATTGTTTACCTTTAGGTAAGGAAGGTATAGTTTTTGGTCAAAAAATTCGGTGGTATGTTTTTAATAAATATGTTATGTATGTATGTATATATATATATATATATGTGTGTGTGTGTGTGTGTGTCAATTGGTCAACCGGAAGTTCTCTTATTTGAAGTTCTCAACAGTTTTTCTTGAAAAAAACGCAGTTAAATAACATTTTGTGACATTTTATGTAATTATCAATATGAAAGAATATCTTATTGTCTAGGTATATACATTTTACTTCATATTAAATAGATATATAGGTAGTGTTAAAGAATTAGAAAGAGATTAACTTTCATAAATCAGCCAGATTTGCTGCAATTATGAAAACAGCTGATATATTCAACTAATTTTAATTGACAGATATAAGTGCCACGTGCAATTCTACAGTAATAAAGATGATCTGAAAAGTTTTTCTACTATAGACATATTGTATAAAAATTTATTAAGTTACTAGTATTGTGAATTTTATTAATAGGGTCCTATACCATTTTTAATTTTTTTTTCTGTAAGAACAGGATGAAATAAGAATTTTAGTGCAAACGCGACTTAAAAATTTTACGTATTAAGCGAGATATGAATTTTTAAATTTTAAGAATTTGGTTCGTGACGTAGCAGGTACTGTCAGTGATCGACAAACAATGAACAAACTGTTAGTTATGCTGGATTTATACAGCGTAAGCCGTAACGTAACGTACCGTGCTCTAACGTAACGTAAAAAATAAAACAATGCAAACAAATGTGATAATTTATACAACCGTAAGCCGTAACGTAACGTATCGTGTTCTAACGTATTAAAATCCCAAAGATCGCCAACTTTTATCTTTCTACGTTACGGCACGTTACGATACGTTGTGGTATTACGAAAATTATTAGTTCTCTATGCTATTGTTTGTTTTTATGTGGCTAATATGGGTTAAAGTTTAGCTTAATATATTAAATGGAAATAAATATAAAAAATAATTACGAATAGTCTTTTCTTGTGGACTGTGACTGACATGAGTGACATGTGTCATGTGTCAAAGTTTATATTAATATATTAAATGGAAATATATATGAAATATAACGTATTACGAATAAACTAACCTGTGAAATACAAATCTGTCATACACTTATATCGACAGAACATGAGCATACTTTGTACGACAAATCCCCGTAAAGGTTCTGTATAAAATACCTTAGAAAAATCACGCGTTACGATACGTTACAATACGCCACGGTAATGTACGTTACGTTACGGCTTACGCTGTATAAATCCAGCATTATAGAGGGAACAATTTTTTTCATGTTTCCATAGCTGAAATATTTTTATATAAAAACTTATACGTTATATTCACGAAGAAATTATTATGAAGTATAAATAATAGGAATGACGATGGGTACCCGGGTACTCGGAACCTACCCGATAATAATGTACCCGGGTATAAAATTTCTTACCCGATTACCCGAAATATACCCGCTACTCGTTAATTACCCGATACCCTTCAATTACTCGAATACTTAAAATCTACGCGTTAAAATACTCGCGCAGGTGTCTCTGTCGCTCCTTGATGTACAGTTGATACAAGTCGGGACTTGTCGACTTGTGTTAGGTGGTTGTGCTCTGTATCAGTGCGTTAGTAAGATTGGAGAAAACAAGGCGGAGGCCATACCTAGTACGTAAAAATGCATTTTTATTTATTTACTTTAGTTTACTCTATTAATTAATACTTTTTTTGCAGATTTACATTGCAGTAATAATGTCATTATCGAGATCGAGATCAAAGCGTTCAACTGTATGGAGAGATTTTGAGCGAATGGATTCAAAATTTGTTAAATGTAAGATTTGTGAAGAGTGTAATAGCAACAGTTGGGTCCACAAGTTCTATGTTAAAACATATTAGAGGTGTGCATAAAAAAAATGTGTACCAAAGTGATGATGTATCATCTATATCTGATGAAGCTGGAAGTTGCACAGACCGAAAAACACAAAAATTATCGGACATGGGATTCGTAATTGGTCGATCCTGTAATCAATTGCGCCAAGCCAATTTGACAAAATTGTTGTCAAATGTAATAATTGAAAATAATTTACCTATTCATTTTTGCGAATCGAAATCATTAAAAAACTTTATAAACTGCATTGAGCCTAATTATAAAGTGCCATGTTACGAAACAATGAAACATGTTATTAAAAGAAGATCCGATAATATTGAAAATAATATAAAAAATGAAATGCATACAGTGAAACATGTTGCTTTAACTACGGATGCATGGTCTTCTGTTAAAAATGAATCATTTTTAGCTATAACTGCCTCATATATCATAGATGGATGGGTACTAAAGGCACCAGTTTTGGAAATGTTAAAATTGGATGATCGGCATACGAGCAATTATTTATCAAAACAAATAATTTCGGCTGTGGAAAAGAGGGGTATAGATAACAAAGTAGTCGGAATTGTTCACGACAATGGAGCCAATGTATTACATATCGCTGACCTGTGTAATAAAAACTGGAGTGATATATCTTGTGCAGCTCATACACTTCAATTAGTGATTAATTCTAGTATGGGACTCAATAGGGACAGTGCTATTGCAAGAACAATCCACGCAGCCAGTCGCCTTGTCTGTCATTTTAATCACAGCCCTTTAGCCACACAAGAAATGAAAAAAAGCAATTAATTATGTTACCTCAATCTACAACGGAGGAAATAAATAGTTCAAGTTCAAGTACAGACACTGATAGTGAAGAAGAGGACAACACAGAAAATGAAGAAAATAGAACCAAAAAAACTAAAACAACTGTATCACTAATACAATACTGTCGGACACGATGGAATTCCATATACGATATGCTAGAGCGTCTGCAACATCTTCGATGGTGCGTAAATGCAGTTTTAATTGACAATAAAATAACAAAAAAGCAGATGCTAAATCACTAGAGCTAAGGGATGAACAATGGCAATTAATAACATATTTTACCTATATTAAAACTACTGAAGATTACGACCAAAATATTTTGTGGAGAAAAATATTGTTCACTATATACTCTCCACTATTTAAAAATAAAATTATCTGAAAATGATGTTGACACAGTTTTAATAGCCGCATTTAAGGACGAACTTATTTCACAAAGTAATACTCGTTTCTTCAATGCAGAATTAGGAAACTCGTTGTTTACCAAAGCTATGGCTTTAGATCCGCGATATAGACTTGAAAATATTAAGCGAAGAAGATAGAACTAAAGTATATTCAGAAAAAGAAAAGGAATACACTCAATATCAAACATCTATATCTGCAACATCATCACAAAAGCATGAACAAGAGGCCAGATCTTCGGATGAAGAGGATTTGTTGTTTGGAAAAGATGACACATATGAAAATGTAACAGAATTTGAAATGTATTTAAAAGATACAAAAATAAAAAGAAATGCAAATCCACTAACTTGGTGGCTTTAACACGAAAAAAAGTATCCAATTTTGGCTGTACTCGCCAAAAAATATTTATGTATTCCTGCAACTTCTGTTGCAAGTGAAAAACAGTTTTCTGCTGCCAGAAACATTGTTTCTAAAAGAAGAGCAAGATTGAGCGCAGAGACATCATCTATATTGATATTTACTAACCGTAATATTAGTTATTCTTAAGCTTAACTAAATTCATATAAAAAAGTTATTTTATTTTTTATTACAATATCACTATGAATTATATTTATGTTACGTTTTTAAAGATAAATATGTTATTTTATTTGTATAACTTTTTTATTTAATAAATTTATATGTAAACAATAATAATTAATTTTATTAGAAAGGTAAACCGCGAATATAAGGGTAACTGGTAATTAACGAGTTATATGTACTTAAAGGATAAAGGGTAATTAAAGGGTATCGGGTAATTAAGGGGTATCGGGTAATTAAAGGGTATCGGGTAATTAAAGGGTATCGGGTAATTAAAGGGTGAAGGGTTCTATCCGGGTAATTGTTTCGGGTACTCAGGTGCCAAAAATATCGGAATTCGTCATTCCTAATTGTTAGTAAAATAAATGTTTTGGAATAATTCACACTTTTGAATGAATGAATTCGAAACTTCCTATTCTCCATTACGAGTACGATAATTTAAATTTTGCTAATAATTATCGGATTATTTCAATTTTCATTTTATCAAAAAAATAGTGGGCCAGTTTTTTCGCCGTTAGACTTCAAAGCGAAATGTCAAATTGTCATAGTAAATACATTATGTCAAAATGAAATCTTAAAATCTGGTACCTACAATAGCTTTCAAATTAAATTTTGATACAATAAAAATATTCCAGAATCCAGCCACCACTACTGCTTGCATACTGTTTCATATTATTTGGTAAAATTGTTAAATATACACCTTTAACAAATATTGTACGAATTGTGTAATATGAAAATACAAAAAACAATATTTATATATAAAATAGTTTTTTATTTGTTAAGGGCGCATTAAACTACTATGGTCATTACGCGGGTAGTCTATTATTATTACTATTATAAGTACAAAATATTCCTTATTTCTAGTCTTTCATATCGCTTGTAGTTGGTGTAGATTATGCAGAATAGCCTGCTTTCTTTCTTGCATACTCCATATTGTTTACTTATTATTATTTTTTTTGACTTGATAAAATAATTGAGTTTGGATGTATTTTTATTTGTTTATCATATACAGGCTGTTCCACAACTTAGGACAAAAAATTAAAGGCTATATACTGTACGACACGCTGATCATGAAACACATTTTTTTAAAAAAAAATTCGCAAAGTTAAGGGTAGTGTACTTGAAGCTTACGTCATAGAAAGAAATATTAAATGAAATTAATTATCTAAGAAACATTATGTAATGTTCGTTAGATTTAGAGATAATAATAGTTTTGAATACAAAATAATTTCTAATATTAATGCATTGTATTTAATATTAAGATAATTTGGGAAATATCTAAACACACACCTGAAGCACAAAACTACAAATAATGTTCAAATTTTGCACCATTCATCCCTACACACATTGCAGCACGTTAAATTAATGATCTAGTACAGCGTTGACACGAATATTGTGCTCGTATTGTTTCTGCTGAATTTTATATTCTCTGCCTAAGTTCTTCTTCATTTTCCGGCGCATTTTGGTTATCATATACGAGTGATTTAAAATGACCTCAGAAATAAAAATCCAGCGGATTTAGGTCAGGGGATCTTGCAGGCCAAGCTACAGGACCACCGCGACCAATCCACCTGTCCTTAAACACTTGTTTTAAATGTTCTCTTACATTTAGAGCATAGTGTGGTGGTGCACCATCGTGCTGAAACCATGCCTGCTGACGCACATTTAAAGGCACATTTTCAAGTAGTTCTGGCAAAGTATTTTGTAAAAATAATTAATAATTAGCTCCAGTCATCCTATTTGGTAGAATGTGCGCCCCAAGTAACATTCCATTAACAATACCTGCCCAAAAATTTATAGAAAAACGATGGTGAAAACTGCCTCGTACAACAACGTGCGGATTTTCTTGAGTCCAATAATGAGAGATATGAAAATTATGAACTCCCTTCCTCGTAAAAGTTGCCTCATCAGAAAATATGATGGAAATTAGTATTTTCAGTATGTTTTTGTAAAAGCCAGTTGCAAAACTGTACTCTAAACTGATGGTCAGGTTCTGTTAGCCCCTGTACCCGTTGAAAATGGAATGGGTGGTAGTTATGATCTCTTAAAATTCGCCATTCTGAATGATGTACTCCTAATTGTTGAGATACTCTTCGGGTACTAGTAGT
This sequence comes from Ophonus ardosiacus, assembly GCA_943142095.1. NCBI lineage: Eukaryota > Metazoa > Arthropoda > Insecta > Coleoptera > Carabidae > Ophonus > Ophonus ardosiacus. The sequence continues at coordinate 16,932,159 of OW964834.1, forward strand.
TGGTTCAGCATGTACAACATCTAAGATATCATTTTCCATATTATCGTGTTGATGCTGACGGCCACCACCTCCCCCACGATTAGGTCGCACAGATCCTGTGTCTCGAAGACGCTGGACTATCCTCACAAACAAACGGTGAGTGGGTAATCGCCGTAAATGATAACTTAAATGATAACTTTCAGCGTAGAGACGTGGTGCCAATAACGAATTTTTCTCTGCTTCTCCATAAATTAACACCATGTCCACTAATTCACTGTTACTACATGCATCCATTTTAACAAAAACTACACAACACTGCTATTCACTGTAAAATTAGAACACTATACCAGCAAAGATAATTGATAATTAACAGCAATGTCGACGAAAGTATTCCTTACTACCTATAAAATTAAATTAAATTATTAATTATACAATATTTTTTTTCTACCCCCCTGGCCTTTGGTACGGTGCCAATTGGCTAATTACAATTTATTATAGAGTTTTTATAATTTAGGACATACACAAACATCCAAGCCCCTGGTGGGAATAGAACCCACGACCTTAGAGCCGAGCGGTGAAGGTCGCTTGAGCGCTACTTGTAACCGCTCGACCATCGAGGCGGCTAATTACACAATAAAACATTTATTAGTATTAGATATTAAGTAAACAATTACTTTCATTGTAGAAGATTTGAAAAAAAAATATTGAAAATAGCTACCGACCAGTGGCAAAAAAATGTTTGCTTGAAACACGATGAATTTTTTTTGCGAATTTTAAAAAAAATCTTTTTGTATTATGATCAGCACGTCGTACAGTATATACTCTTTAATTTTTTGTCCTAAGTTGTGGAACACCCGGTATATATATATATATATATATATATATATATATATATATATATATACATACAGGGTGTTAATACTAAGTCGTTACACCCGAAAATGGTAGTTAGAACTCATTAAAACAAACAACTTTCTTAGTTCCAATTTTTGATTTGGAGCCCCAGTTCGTAGTTATTGGAGTTCTTTTGTTTTTCGAAAAATCGTTATAACTCCCTTATCTTAAGGCTTACTGAATTTTTTTTTCTTCCAAAATTACCTTCCGGCCCTCTAAAACATTTGGCATTTACAATTATTTTTTTATTTTTTCAAATGACAAAATGGCGATCGATCAAAAATTTCAAAATATGACTTTTTGATAACCATTCCATCGATTTTCGAAAGTGAAACATTTATAAAATCCTTAAACTATCTACTACAACATTTGTCCTAAACATTTTTTTCAATCTATTCCAAAAATTCATTTAATTGACTTGTAAGTACAGTGTGTTAAAAAATAATCCTAACTCGGAGTAGACTATGAATTAAAAAACGTATATCAATTTCAAAGTATTTAATTAAATGTCAATGTGACACGAGGTATTGTCAAAAATGTTATCTAAAGAAATATTCTAGTATTCTTTTTGAAATAGAAATAAATTAGAAAACGGTGAATGGCAATAATCTATATCCTCCTTTATATATATAAATTATAAACATATGCTGTTTTAAGGTTATAAGAGGTAAAATCAAGTAAGTTGTTATATCTGCTCTTTGTTTATATAAAAACAGTATCATCTTTCTTAATAAATCTAATATTATGTCTTGGAGAGAAGAGAAATATATCCGCGTCCGTGTCCGCGTAGAAGAAACAATCTACTCGTATTACTAGTTGAATTAGTATATGAGAAAGTTGTGGCTCTAATTGAATTTGATGAAAACTTTTTGTCGTATCTCTCCAACTAAAAGAATACTTATGACATTTCGAACTCCATTCTTGGATAAGTTGTAAATACTACGTATATGGATCTTCATACGAAAAAGTTACGCGAATATTACCAATAAACGTTAGCATTTAATTTTTCAATCTTAATATAAATTTAAATATAATCAATAAAAGTAATTATCTAAACCGATAAATGTCTGATTTTCTGTAAAACCAAATTAGTAGATAATTACTTGTATTCTTATGTTAATACATATTTAATCTTTAACACACGAAGTGGGGTAACTTAGTGGACACAGGTATGACTAAAAATTACGCTCTAACGCTCAAAGTGTCAAAAGACACCGACAAATTAAAAAAATTAATACTTTTTCTGAAAGCTGCGCCAATGCAGTTTAATGTTTGCAGAGTTTTTCTTTTTCTTTTCGAGTTTATATTTTTGCATACTACACAAAAAATATGTTTTAGTTTATAAATGAAGCTTTAATTAACCTATTAATCATATATTTTAGGTTCACATTTGTATTAAGTAATTATTACATAGGGGGTCACTGAGTTACCCCACTTAGCAGTTTATGTCGAGTAGAAACACTCAGTTGGTTAAGGGTTAACCCGGGATATCAAAGAACAATATCTTTTAAAATTTAGTACATAAAGTCATATAAAAAAAATCTGATGTGGCCAACACATGACCTCCCGCCAATTCCATGTTTAAAATAGCAGTGAGCTTTAAGTAAAGTATCATTACCGGTTAATCGTTTGTAAATAAAATCTAATTTGTTGTCCAATAAATAGAAAAGTCTGTAATACGAAATTTTGGATTGTTTTATTGTTTTTCCTCAAAAATTTGTTAGAGCTCCAAATTAAGTACTACATCCGATTTATCATATATGGTTAAAATCTAATATGTTGTTTCAAATTATATATGAGTTTTAAATACCAAATTTGAGAAGTTTTGGATCATATTTTAATAGGCTTTAAGGAAAAATCGTCACACACGTACATTCTTATAAAAATCAGCATCATCTTCTAGGTGCTCTAAAACGCAATCTTTGTAAATTCTTTGCCGTACATAATCCATTTCGTAAATGTGTAGTTGTAAATTAATATTAATTTATAGTGCTGCAAAAATAGCAATTAGCAAATTTAAATCAGATCATCCTGTACATCTAACATTTATGTATGATGGAAAATATATTATTTTTACAAACCTTAATAAAATATTTTACTATTATATTCTCATTAACACAGTTTCATTATTAATTTTAATATAATTGCTGCCTGTCAGTGATATTTGTTTAAATATGTCAAACCTGTCATTAAAATTATGATTTTGTTTGACGCATAGGCTAGGTGATACATGGAAATAAATTATATTATATATTCATATTTAAAGTTATTTAGAGTTATTTACTAAATGTTATTATCGTAGAATTGAAGATTAAACCATTATATTCCATTTTAATTAGTAAAAGTTGCTAAAAAATTATATTCAATGAATTTTTTACAAGAAAAACTGTTAAAAGCTTGTATAAATGATACTTCCGGTTATCCGATATACACTAAAAACTAATGAGCACTTCCCATATTAGTATAGAATGGGTATACAAAATTTCAAATTTTTCTGATTGATAGTATTTGAGTAATCGTGTCCACAAGATCCACACACAGACACACACACACACACACACACACACACACACACACACACAGACACACACACATATACCTACAGACATCATTGTAAAAATGTTAAAATCGGATTCTGGGGACATCAAAACGTGCTTATTATATAAAATCTCTATAAGCTATTTTTAGCACGATCCCTATACCTCCCTTACCTAGGGTAGCGGGAGTTAAAAATTGCCACAGCCCTATTATGTTGTGTGTATCTATTTTTTCTTATAGGACAATAAGCACGTCTTGACTTTGAGGTGGTGTCGAGTCTCGTGAATATAAAATGCAGAAGAATATTGTGCAATACAACATGCTGGAGGTCCGCCCATTACAGCAACTGTCTGTTTTTTTTGTCTTCTTTTTTTGGGATACAGAAGGAATAATATTAATTAATTACTTGAAAATTGTAGCAAACAATAAGAGGGTCTTACTATGCTAATTTAATAATGGTGCGATGCCATCAAAGAAAGACGGTAGGACGAATTTAGGCGTGGTGTGTTGTTTCAGAAAGTATAACGAGCCTAGTTATTTTCATATCTGCCACTGCCCAAGCAGACTTTGAATTTGTAAATCATCCCCCGTATTCTCCTGACTTAGTTCCCAGGGATTATAGACTGTTTCCAAAATTTTCGCAGAAAAAGATTTTCTGATAACAGTGAGGTCATGTCCGCCGCAAATGACTGGTTTGAGGAGATTGGACAACTTTTTTCCAGGAAGTTATAGAAATGTTGGAGCATCGTTGGGACAACTGCGAATAAGCGAAACGTATCGATCAGCCGTCGTATTTGATTGCGGCAAACATGTACAGGGTGTTTCACGAAACCGATCAGTTCGATTCATTTCTTTATTAATGAGAATAGAAGAAAACAATCAAATAAAAGTTGTAGTAAAGAGAGGAAACATTTACTCATTGATAACACAAAACTAAACCAGTGATTCTCAAGCTAGAACATAAAGTGACCTAAATAGCATGGTGTATATTTTTAGACACATTTGATACAGTATTTTTTCTAAATTTAACCGTGTAATAACTTTGTATTCTTACATTACAAAAATATTGAGAAAAATTTAATTGAAATGTCAATAAATTTTATTTTTATCGTTATTTTTATGAAGATGAAAAACAAAACTACTCTCTGTCAATTAAAATTATTTAGTTCATAATTCATAATAATAATAGAATACAATTTATAAAGTTATTAATAAATATTTGTTTCTTTTTAATTTAAGCTCGTGATTTTCATGCAAAGCCTAAAAATACTCTAACGAATGGGCAAATATATATATATATATATATATATATATATATATATATATATATATATATACCATCCTATTTAAGAAAATAAAACTTTGTTATAGTTTAAGAATCACTGGTTCAATTTTTGTTTTCTCAATAAGTGAAAATCCCCTTCGATTTACTTCAACATTTATTTGAATGATTTTGATCTATTCCAAATAATAAAGAAAATAATCGAGGTGATCGCTACTTGTTCTTGAAACACACACTATATCGTGTACCATTTTCTCGAATGTATCTCAACTTACATATATAATTAATATTTCGTTTTATAATTATAAACTTTTCTTTCCAGGGTTGCGTCGCAGTAATATCTTTAACCTGGATCATTTCCGTTACCCTCTTCTCAGTACTGGTACTTCCCAGGGGAGGCTACTATTTCAACCCCACGGGTATGGTGGCGTGTGAACCCTTTTACTCACGGGCAAGCATCAGAATATTAACCGCATGCGGGTTCTACTTCCCTACTACCATGATCCTGATGTACTGCTACGGATCAGCCTTTCACGTGAACAAATTAAGACTGAAAAAAAATGTAGGGACACCAGAGGAAATACAGGCGAATAGCATAGAAAAGGTAAGGAAATAAGCAGTGAATGTAATTGTGCATTAGAAAATAATAGAAGATTACTTATTTATATAAGACGTAAATTCGGGAATGTAATTATGTATCAAATTGGTGACATCGACTTTAAAAACCTACTTAAGAAACATTCACAATAATTTTAGATCCTGCTTAATTTGCACTTAAAGTAGATATTAAATTTTTTGCCCTCCTGAATTGTAATGTGAACTTGTGTATGTGAATGTGTACCCAATTCATTCAAGCAGCCAATGCACATCATTACTTAGTGTAGAAACCATAATGCATTAAAATCATTAATAGTGAAAAATGAAATAAAATTTCAATAATTTTTAACCGTCAAAAAGTGTGTAGCCTTATATAATTATTATTAAGATGAATAGTAGAGTTCATTACTTATCGTATATGACATGAATAATTATATAAATAATGTACATCAACGTCATATTATTCGTTTAATTGTTGCTATAGTTGGCAACAATGATAATTTGTATGTTCATACTGTCAAAGTTATTATTTGAAAAATATTTGTATCGTGTTTGAAACATTTTTGTGCGTTGTAAAGGCCTATTTATAATAAAGTAATGTTAAACGCAACGCAACAACGCAACGTGACCGTAAACGCAAACACAAAATCTGTGAATCTGCCAAAGGTAGCACTTCTAATCAATCAGAAGAATTCGGTATATTTTTTAAAATTCGGTTCACTTTTATTTATTGCCTTTATATAGCATACATATATATAAATAAGGTTAGTATTATAAAATAATTTAAATAGAAATGAACAGTTACGAAAATACAGTATTTATTTTGTAGATGTGACAGTTCATGACCATGTCAATAATACAGATTGCAATCTGTGTAACTCTTTTCATACAGATTCTAAAACCTTTGCAAACGTACCAGTACATGACGTCACACATCTAGTTACTTTTATTCAATTTTAATAATGACGTGCATTGGCTGCTTGAATGATTTGGGTATACTATAATAAAGTTCATATAAAAAAGTACTATTTACGTAAGTTATTTTATTATTAAAACAACATTTTCTATTTTTAAAACTAATGTCTATAAACTAAAATCTTGGCAGTGGCATCTATAAAAAAAATAACTGAAAAAAAGCGAATCGCTTCTCAACATTTTATAATGAATTCTACTAACAAATCGAAAGACTGTTGGAAATTGATTAACTCAGAGAGAAATAAAAATAATGATAAGAGTACTAATAATATAACTGCTAATCAATTTTGCAATATTTTTTACTCATCTGCAGAATGTATAATTGAATCCTTACTACCATCTAAATATGACAAAAATATTAATTTAGTAAAAAATTCTTTATTTTTCTATCCCGCAAGTATAAATGAAATTTATTACACAATTATGAACTTAAATAACTTTTTGTCTAGATATTTATTTATTAAACAGTAAAATCATGAAATCTACTGCAGATTTAATTTCATATCCCCTTTGTGTTATTATAAATAAATGTTTTACAGAAGGAGTTTTTCCTGACGCTTTAAAAATTGCAAAAGTGATACCAATTTTTAAAAAAGAAGATATATCTGATCCTGGTAATTACCGTCCCATCTCAATACTTCCTATTTTAGGAAAAGTAATTGAAAAATTAATTAAAACAAGGCTTGTAAAATATCTGGATGCTAATAATATTTTAGATTCAAATCAATTTGGTTTTAGATCATCCCTTTCGACAACGCAAGCACTTTTACAAGTTGTCAAAGAAATAGTGTGAACATACAGCTTTAGCTAAGGCCGTTGATTGTGTGTCTCATAGAATATTATTAGATAAGATACAAATGTATGGAATACGAGGAATAGCTCTAAATCTGTTTACATCTTATTTACAAAATAGACAACAATGTGTTTGCAATAATAATGAACATTCTGATATAGTTACAATAAAATATGGGGTACCTCAATGCTCAGTACTGGGACCCTAGTCAATAAGATAATGTCAACGGAAAAATATTGTAATAAACATGTGTGTTAATTGAAAATTAATGAACTCAACAATTATGCCTCAATCATTAATTGGTCTCATTAATACATTTGATAGTAAAAGATTTATTTCATTCCGGATATTACCAAAATTAACTTAAAGTTATATGTATATGTAGCCGGACAAACCTGATTTTAGGAAAAACTAGTTTGGCCTAGGCCAAATTAGTTCCTAATCAGTCCAAGTTTTATGCGTTAGATAAGGCTTTGTTAAGGTATATTTAGAAAATAAATAATATGCTCATAATTGCTTTAATTTTGATTTAGACCAAACTTGTTTATCCTGAAGTCGGGTTTGTCCGGTAACATTTACATATAAGATACTAGGGTAGTACTTATGTGGTTAGTGTGAATAACATAAAACGTTTTTTTCTAATTCCGTTTAGATTCAACATTTGCAAGAAAAAAGAAGGAATTGTGAATATCAGAGGTTATCTGTCACTTGTCGCATTAGTGCGAAAGATTGACACTAGGTTAAGGCTGATCTTTCACGTTTTTGGCGTAATGCAAAAAAGTGATAGATAAACGTATGAGAGTAAAAAAGACATTCGAAATGACAAACAAATATTTATCGTTATCATTTTGAAAAGGAATGATTTCTTCCACATGCACAGCTTCAGGGGTGGGCTCGGGTGGTCACTTGCCCACCTAAAAATAGGCTGTGCCCTCCCGATTTTTTAAAATTATGTAAATTTATTATGTATCATTGATATATAGGTAACGAAATAGATTCCTTTGCAATAAATCTATAAAACATATACGAGCTTAAACTCATATTAGTTCGGTATCCTACGCAAAACGCAAATCGTGAGAAATTTCAACAAATTTCTTTCGACTAGTGTAAAATATAGATTTTACAAAAACTGAATATGTTATTCAAATATTCTGCCATTTAATATTGAGTAGCATTGTCTGCATTAAAAATACCAGCTTTAATTCTAGTAGGCATTGCATCCCTAAGCCCTGCACATTTTTCTTTGAGTATTATTGTCCCACATGTCTTGCAAAGTAGAAGAATTTCCCGTACGCACTGGATTCTTGCGAAGTTGCTTTTCTTTGTGCCCAAAGTAAACGTTCTCGGTAGAAGCTAAATCTGGATTAGAAGATGACCCGTGAGTAAAATACTGATTGAACTATTATTACCAGTTATTTGGGCTACAGTTTTTTGAAGTTATAAATCTATATTTAAAGTAGCCGAAAGAATTTTGTAGCAATTTTTACCTATTTGTCTAGATTTTTTAATTTGTTGAAAATGTAAACCGGCCGAATTATTATGAGTTTGTGCTTGTACTATATGTACGCAATGCACAAGATAGTTTTAACTTAGGTACTCGCTAGGGTACTCGTAATTCTTACCGCTGCCGCTTTGGGATGAGGGAGTGACAATCTCCAACTAACGACTAGTATCTTGGGCTAGTTTTAGTAATTTTAGGCTGTAACGCTGTACAAAACCTGTGTGCAGATTCATTCAGGACCTAGATTCTAGGCCTAAGCGGTAAATAGTCACTTCTTACACAAAAGCAAAAGCACGCCAGATATTTATAGGCAAAACAATACAAAAATTGAGTCTTAATTCCAACTCGATAATATATTTGAGCAATAAAATTACGCACCACTGTTTTGATCAAGATATAAACATTTACCTCTAAGTTCAAGTTATGGTCAAATTCATATGCGCTAAATATGATGTCTTTATTTTGCTTTTTTTTAAGTTATTGAAATTTAAATACGTATTAAATTTTGTTAATAATTGCTATAACTATTATTTGTATATGTAATATGTAAATGACATTTTTTTATATGTAAATAAGTGCCCACCCAAATATTTATGTGCCCACCTATTAATTCATTCCTGGAGCGGACCCTGTTCTTCCATTTTAAATAACATATGGTTTGAACAAAGATATATTTTATTTAATAGATCCTTCTCAAAACACAGTATTTCTGTGGTGTAAATGAAAGTAAATGATTTGAAGCTATAATATTTTTGAGGCCAATGGCTATACTACTATATTATACTACTTATAAGTATTTAATAACAAGACGTAGAGAAAGCAAGGAAGGCATTTCAAGATTAATTTTTTTTATTCCTTTATAGGAGTATTTAGTAACGAGACGTTGAGAAAGATTTTATGAATTATAACCTTTAAAGTAAATTTATAATTAGATTTACAAAGTAATAGGGAATTATATTTTACATTAAGAAATAAGAAATATTTTGTTCTATTCGAAGCAAGTAAGATAAATGTATCTCCGTGTTATCAATAATACGTAGTGAAATTTTCATATTCTTCGAAACGACACGAATTTCTTCAAGATTATGGTACTTACGTGACTATACTATTCATCGGTAAATAGACCAATGACATAGCTCAATTTTTCTTAATTATGCTGTAGAACATCGGATATTTGCGTTGTTAAGTTGTGTTTAGCGTATTTTGGTCGCAAACAAATGAATCAATATAATATCATCCATGAATATAAATAAACAAGTAATATTTTTACATTTCGTAAAAATTAGTTGGTTGATTCATTCAATATTCTTCACACACAACTCAAGCTTCGAAAATCATCTGAATCTGTATACAGTTTGCGGACTCGACGTGTTACCTGTAAACTCAACTCGACCTGCGGTGTTGTGTTTCCTATTAGTAGGCAACAATAAATCTCGTCTCTCAACTGCATATTCGATTATTTTGTCCTGTAAAATGTTAAGGGATTTTTTTATACATAAAATCAAATTTTTGAGGTTAAAATTCTTGAATTTACATCTTTAATAACAGAACAAACTAAATTTAACCTGTGTTAAAAGTATTACGTGTTATATTAACAAATAAACATCGAAATTCTTTACCCTTGTTAAACACCTACTTATGTATTTTATCTTTTTCTTTCAATGTTCTGTTCAACCTAAATTTTGATTGTACGAAACGACTGTACGAGCCCAAACTCAATAATTCGGCCGGTTTACATTTTCAACAAATTATAAAATCTACACAAATGGGCAGAAATTTCTACTAAATTGTTATTTCAGCTATTTAAAACTTTAAAAAAATATGTGCCAAGTAATTGATGATATAGTTCGACCTCGATCGGTATTTTAATGGTTATCTTCTAGTCCAGATTTAGCTTCTACCTTCACTTTTAACACAATGAAAAGCAACTTAGTAAAAGTCCTGTGCGTACAGTAAAATCTACTTTGCAAGACGTGTGGGACAATACTCGCAGAAAAATTTGCAGTACTTAGGGATACAGTGCCTAAAAGAATTAAAACTGGTATTACTAATGATGGCGATGTAACCCAATATTAAATGGCGGAATCTTTTGACATATCCAGTTTTTGTGAGTTTAAAATCTATATTTGAACAAGTCGAAAGAAATTAGCAGAGTTTTCTCACCATTTGTGTAGGTTTTTAATTTGATTATTGAAAATATGAACCTGCTGAACTAATATGAGTTTTGGCACGTAGTTCGGATAATCAAGAATGCACTGTTTATACTTTTGAAAGAATATAATATAAGGTCGAAAAAAGAACAGATTTATTATTCGGTATAATAAAACAAAAGGTAATTTAAAAAATGGCGGTTTGACTAAAGTTATTTGCAGATATGACATGCATAAAATTTTGGCTATTTGTATTTATAGTGAAATATTAATTTTTCTAGACTAATTTATGTGTTAAATTAATAAACCGAATTGAATGAGCATTTTTATCATATGATGTTTGTCGTGGTTTATGTTAACGTGCATTTCATAGCCATTACCATACCTTGAAGTATCATAACTGCCGCAGATGTCGGTTTGAAATCCGAACTCACAGAGTGGCCTGTTATGATTCATAACACCCGTGTTTGTTCAATAGTTTATCGGTTTCAGAAAATGAAGACATTATTAATAAATAATTGGAGTAACGATGATCGACTGGAGATGAGATTTTATAAAACTAGTTATAAAATTGTTACATTCGATCTGGTTCATTACATTATATTTTATTTAAAAGTTGTTTTTCATAAATTTTATAACGTTGTAATTCATCTATTACATTTTGATGTTTGTTAACATGAGTTACAAATATCTTCTGCATAGTTCATGACTTGATTTAACCCTGAGGAAGACCATTATAATGATCGAAACGTAGGTTTTAATCAAATGAAACCATACTGACTGCAGTTTCCGAGTACTTTATTTTCTTCTCCACACATTAATAAATAATATTGGCAATAATTATTTGCGATACTACCTAAAGTTTTTAAATATAGAAATGGGATTTCGGAGATTTTAAATATAGGATAAAATAATTTGTGTAAAATTTGAAGAAACCGCAGGAATATGAATCCCGGACCTCCTCATATCTAAAGTACTTCTACCAACTGAGCAACGGAGTCCGTTCCCATTGATGTTACTAAATCTCTCACAAGTTTTTTTTTTTTATAAATTTCGCAGGCAAGTGCAATCTTCTAATTGGAGTAGATGAATACTCAAGCGTGAACATTGCGCTATAATTATGTTGTGAACTTCAGCCATCACTGATACATTGATAATAATTATATCCGATCCTACCTTTATAAAAAGTGAAGGTGTTATCAATGTATCATATTCAGATTTAATATAACTGTCTTTCTTTAAATGTGTTAAGTAAGACAAGATCGAAGATCAAAAACCAATGACGTGAGGGTCAAGCGCAAAAACCAGTGTATACTTTCAAAATGCTATTATAAATACAATTATTTTGATATAATATGAAAAATATTCAAATTATGTGCTATATTCCTCATGCTTATTATTTTGGAATAAAGCAAATCATGTTAAGAACAACAAACTATCGTTATTTGTATGTATTAATAAAGAGCATTATATTTGCATTTTGTTTTATTTTCATTTTGTAAACTGTTGTTGCCTTGTTGACATGTCAGTACACATAATATTACGTACAGATACATTGCCAACCTACATTTCTATATGTAAACAAATGCTTAATATCCTGAACGGTAAATATGATTGATAATTAAGGTAAAATAGTTCGTGGTTGAGTCATGTACATGTAATATCTCTTGTTCTTGGAATAATGAGATAAACTTTCTATGAAAGTAAGTGCTGGTTGCCAAAAGTGTAGTTAAACTTTGGCAAGTGCAGGGCAACGAATGTTTATCAGGACTTTAATGTTTCGTAAAATTTGGTAAAGAGCTCCAAATTTCCAACAACACAACTGATTGCATCAAGTGAATAAAACATCAACCCAGGCCAAATTAACCAAGTTGTAAGAAATTGTAATTCTGTTTTAAAAAAATCTGATGTGGCCACCACAATACCTTACTGATGCTGCAAACAATGCAAACCATAGAAAGTTCTTGTGCATATAACAACTATTGTTCTATAGTTCTATTTAATATTTTCTTTTTAAAATGTCACCGTTATTAATTTGAAATGACTAGTTTTTTGACAGTGAAATTATTTATCTGTCAGTTAGGTACATATATTTGAAATATGAACTGTGTAACGAAGGAATTGTGTTTATCTTGAAAACATGGGATCCCGGATTTATAAAAAAGATTATTTTTTAAAATTTATATGTTAATCGGCCTTATTCTGGTGACCATTGTATCCGAAGCAATATTGTAATCTATACAATAATGATTTCAATGTTCTATAAGACATCGTATAGATTTGGTATTCTGGTGTCCACATTGTAATCGTATGAAAGTGGTATTGTAATGAATACAATATTGTATTCACCTGTTTGCAGTGATGTCACTCTATAGAAAATTGTAATAAAATCTTAATATTATTTTATTTAAATAAATAAATTTTACAATGTTAATACATTTACATTCGCAGGATTGATATTTGAAGTAAAATAACGCAAATATTAATTTGTATATTGATAAATTTTATTAAATAAATATGATGAATTTCATGCGACCATTGGTAACACTGACTGACACCTAACCTAGCATTTGCTTACATTTTGAAGTTAGAGAATGACAATAGTGTTTGTGTCAAGTGAAACATCCACAAAGAGAAATTTGTGTGTAATAGTGTAGTCTAATCATGAGTTCATCTCAAAAGAAGGTTTCTAAAAGACAACTTCAAATTTATTTATTTATCGTATCCATCAATTACAAGTAGTATAAACGAGTATAAAAGTAATATCAAAAGCGAAAGAAAGAAATACAAGAAATATATACAAAAATGTGAAGATAAAATTTTGGAAAACAATTTGAAGGTGAACTTGACAGCTGTCAAAATTAAATGTACTTTGAAATGGGCCATGCAGAAGCGTGATCGTCGCGGCCCTGGATACGGGTTTTTAATCAGTATCTACAAATTCTGCAACTACCAGCCAAGTAGAAATTTATTTATATTATTGCAAAACGAACAGTTTATTACGAACAGAAAAATTAACCCCAGGGATGCCTCAAAACGTACTACAAAACTCAGATGTTCGACAATAATTTGTGTCACTTCTTTTATGCTGCGACTGACGGACGCCTGACTCATAGAAATTTAAAAATCTTGGCCAACTGATGGTAGATTCCTTGACCATAAAATTGTAAAGCTTTTAGTAGTAATTCTATAATAAAATCAGAAACTGACGCGATAGCCTGAAGATGCTACTGAACACATTCTCTGAAAGAGTTAAGGAATCACTAGCATCACGCAAAACTCTTCTATTTATACGTAAATCATGTCTAAATAAAAATACTTTTTATAACAAATTACATTTTTATTAATTAATAACTTACCGATTTCTTTCATTTTCGAGCATGTCAAAAATTAAAATAAAACCATTATTATCCATTTTTATTATTATCATTTCTTTATTACTTACTATTTTTTCACTAAACTTTCCAAAAATATACTGTTACTGAGTTAATTTCATGAAATAGTAAAACTTTTCTACTATACAATGTTCATAACGCGAACTAAAATTTGACTTTACCAAAACCATGAATCTATACGATAATTGCTTCGTATACAATGACGTTTTAATAATAAATGGTTACCTGAATACTAATTTCATACCATATCGTATAGAATATAATTATTGTATTGGAAACAACATTGTATTGAAACCAATGGTTACCGGAATATCATTTCGGAAAATTATTGTATTGAAAACAATAATGGTATTTTATACAATATTGTATTCAATACCATGGACACCAGAATAAGGCTGAATGAGAGCTGTCAGTGGGATTTTGATGAACTAATGGCGCCACTCCAGCAATAGCTCTCTGCGATTCAGCAATGAAATGTGCATGTGAGCAAGTAAGCGATAGTACAAAATTTGTCTACAATTGCACATTCTGGTATCAAATCTGACAACCAACAGCGCTCATAAGAAGTATAACATTAATTCCTCTTTTAAATTATTAATGAATAATAAATTATAATTATTTTCCATAATGTGTATTTACCCACAGAGAATGTAAACTGAAAATATTGTCGGATGACTCACTACTGTCACTGTCAAATTTTGACAATTTGATTTTATTGTTAAGGATTTACGATTGCAATAAAAGAGTTGCAAAATTATTGTTAAATTGGATACAATGTTTCTTATGTATTTTTATCTGATTATTTTTGCATCAAAATATTCGTAATAAGCGTCATTATTTTCCCCGCTTTAAATCATTCAAATCGCTTTTACTGGAGTGCTGCCATCTGCGATAGCTTTGCCTGACAGCCCCCATTATACCTATAGAAAAAGTATTCATGCATACCCGCAGAAAATTCAATAATCTTTAATTTTTATAATAATATAAATTGCGAAAAAATAGCATTTAATGGTGTTACACACATACCCAGAGACATTGTGAAAATGGTAAATTCGGATTCTAGGGACCTTAAAACGTAGTCATTTTGCAAATTTTCAGCACGATCTCTATACTTCCCTTACCAAGGGTAGCGACAGGTGAAAAACATGAACTGTGTAATCTATTTTCCGAATAAAACACAAAAGTTCAACATATCTTTATATCAAATTTGCAGCAAAAATAGAGAAAAATTATAAGTATCATTAAAAATATTTCCATTATTTTAATTTAGTCATTTTGTGATTCCATTTTTTTTTTAAATATAATGAAAAAACAGTTTAATAATAATTTGTTGTTTGTGGTGTAAAAGTATCTACGTATAATCCTATTTTTAAATTTCGTTTGTAATCACATATCCCATTTAAAATTGCTTTCCAGAAAAAATTATTCATATTTTTATTATGTTTGGTTTGGGAACTTTGTACGATATTCTTTGTTCCTCTGAGGACATATTACTCTTTTTCCGGCGTCCTTTGGGAACTTCGGTGTTCCGGAATCCTGACTCCTAACTACAGGCTCCTTATCTGTTCCATTCGCTAATTAAGTTAGTTCTTTTGGCAAGAGAGTTTCTTTATTCAACAGGATTGAAACCCTAATTACACAATAAATTCCATAGTACTGTACAGAGTATACGTAACAAGAAAATAAGATAAATATACAAAAAAAATGCGTATATATATATAGGTGAGTCTGGAAAAAAGAACTCCACCCCTTATTTTTTTTTACCTACCTACGGATCGTGCTAAAAATAGCATATAGACATTTTAGTGAATAAGCAGGTTTTGATGTTTCCTGAATCCGATTTTAACATTTTTACAATGATGATAGAGAATACTTTACTTAAGTTGTTCCATGGTCGTGGTTCACGTAGAACATTTGTTCTTAGTTTTTTATAAAAGTTTTATATAATTTATTTTTTATCTTCTGACGAAATCCATGTGCTTTATGTTGCACTTACGTTTTCATTTTTTTGTATCTAAAAATTTCTTAATTCTCATCTCCCGAGGAAGGCTCATGTGGAGCTCGAAACCGGTCGACGCAAGAATTTAAATAAAATTTTGTGACTGCAATCCAGAATTTTTTATTAACTCTTTACAATGATGCCTGTAGGTATGTATGTGTGTGTGGATCGTGTGGACATGATTACTCAAATTCTATCAATCAGAAAAATTTGAAATTTTATGTACCCATTCTATACCAATATGGGAAAAGCTCATTAGTTTTTAATGTATATCGGATAACCGAAAGTATCACTTATACAAGCTTTTAACAATTTTTCTTGAAAAACATACATTGAATATAATTTTTCAGCAACTTTTACTAATAAAAATTGAACATAATGGTACAATCTTAGTAAATAGCTTTAAATAACTTATAATATGAATTTATAAAGTAATTTAGTTTTATACATCCACTAGCCTATGCGTCAAACAAAAATAATACTTTAATAACAATAGGCTATTCCACGATATTTTTTTACCTCCCGCTACCCTAGGTAAGGGAGGTATAGGGATCGTGCTAAAAATCGGATATAGAGATTTTAGTGAATAAGCACGTTTTGATGTCCCTAGAATCCGATTTTAACATTTTTACAATGATGTCTGTAGGTATGTATGTGTGTGTGTCTGTGTGTGTGTGTGTGTGTGTGTGTGTATGTGGATCTCGTGGATACGATTACTCAAATACTATCAATCAGAAAAATTTGAAATTTTGTATATCCATTCTATACTAATGTGGGAAGAGCTCATTAGTTTTTAGTGTATATCGGATAACCGGAAGTATCATTTATACAAGCTTTTAACAGTTTTTCTTGTAAAAAATTCATTGAATATAATTTTTTAGCAATTTTTACCAATACAAATTGAATATAATGGCACAATCTTCAATTCTACGATAATAGAATTTAGTAAATAACTTGAAATAACTTTATATTATATTATAAAATAATTTATTTTTGTACATCACTTTGCCTCTGCGTCAAACAAAAACAATACTTTAATAACAAATTTGACATATTTAAACAAATGTCACTGTCACGGAGCAATTTTCATTAAAATTAATAATGAAACCGTGTTAAGGAGAATTTAGTAGTTTAATTATGATTCTAATGGAATTAAGGTTTGTAAAAATAATATATTTTCCATCATACATAAATATTAGATATACAGGATAATTCGATTTAAGTTTGATGTTTGCAGCATTATATATCAAACAGCTCTCAATAATAACGTGATTTCAAAGTGTCAAATAATAGTTTGCAACTACACATTTACGAAATGGATAATGTACGGCGTAGAATTTACACAGATTGCCTTTTAGAACATAAGGAAGTTGGTGATGATTTTGACAATAATGTGTGTGTAACGAGTTTTCCTTAAAATATATTAATGATCCAAAACTTCGCAAAGTTGGTATTTAATACTCTTATATAATTTGAAACATCATATGAGACTTTGACTATATATGATAAACCGGATGTAGTACTTAATTTGAAGCTCTAACAGATTTTTCAGGAAAAACATAATAAAATATAATCCAAATTTCGTATTACAAACTTTTCTATTTATTGGAACAACAAAGTAGATTTTGTTTACAAAAGATCAATCGGAAGTGAAACTTTACTTAAAGCTCATTGCTATTTTAAACATGGAATTGGCGGGAGGTCATGTGTTGGCCACATCAGATTTTTTATCTTGAACTACATAAGTATGTAAAACAATATGTGAAAATCCCACTTTAAAATTCCTCCAAATAAGCGAGATATTAAGCTATGAATTTTAAATTTTATTTGTGACGTAGGTAATGTGCGTATACCAGAAGTAAACAAACAGTGGTTCACAGACTTACGAAAAAATGTTGAACAAATTACAAAATAATGTATATTTGAATTGTAATATTATATTTTATTATTAGAGAAAGAAAATATATTATTGCAATTATTTCATTTTACTTTTTTTTCTTATTTTACAAAAACATTTTGACATTCTCGAAGTTGGAAGCGCATGGTGACACGATTTCAAACAAATTTCAAAGGAGTGCAGCTGATAGATCAACAAACATGCGAAGACAAGAAAATCACCCGAACAGTATCCGAACATATCCGACACACCCAAATAATTATATTCTTAGTAGTAGTAATTTAAAAAAAATAATTGTTATTTTTCGTATCGTTTAACTGTTATTTTTCATATATCTGATAAACGTTTACTCTTTTCGATTACGGTGGAATAACCTATTTTGACATATTTAAACAAATGTTACTGTCAGGAAGCAATTATATTATAATTAATAATGAAGCCGTCCTAAGGAGAATATAATAATAAAATATTTAATTGTAATGAAATTGAGGTTTGTCAAAATAATATATTTTCCATCATACATAAATATTAGATGTACATGATGATCTGATTTAATTTTTTTATGATTGTAAATCAGTATTAATTTACTACACATTTATGAAATGGATCATGTACCACGAAGAATTTACACAGATTGCGTTTTAGAACACCTGGAAATTGATGCTGATTTTTATAATAATGTGTGTGGGACGATTTTAACTTAAAATCTATTAAAATATGATCCAAAACTTCTCAAATTTAGTATTTAAATTAAAACTCATATATAATTTGAAACAACATATTAGATATTTACCATATACCTATGATAAATCGGATGTAGTACCTACTTAATTTGGAGATCTAACAGGTTTTTGAGGAAAAACAATAAAACATAATCCATACTTTCGTATTACAGACTTTTCTATTTATTGTACAACACATTAGATTTTATTTACAAACGATCAACCGCAAGTGATACTTTACTTAAAGCTCACTGCTATTTTAAACATGGGATTGGCGGGAGGTCATATGCTGGCCACATCAGATTTTTATTACAGGTAATAAAAAATTAGCTCATATAAAAGTTTTTTTAACAAAATTAACCATTCACTTTTAATAGAGTGTAATTGTTCCTGGCAGTGACATTTGTTTAAATATGTCAAAATTGTTGATTTTATTTGACGCATAGGCAGTTGATGTATAAAAATAAATTATTTCATACATTTATATTTAAAGTTATTTACTAAATGCTATTATCGTATAATTAAGAATTCTACTATTATATTCAATTTTTATTAGCAAAATTTGCTGGAAAATTATATTCAATGTATTTTTTTCAAGAAAAACTTTTAAAAGCTTATTTAAGTGATACTTTCGGCTATCCGATATACACTGAAAACTAATGAGCTCTTCCCACATTAGTATAGAATGGGTATACAAAATTTCAAAATTGTCTAATTGATATAAGTATTTGAGTAATCGTGTCCACAGGATCTACACATGCATACTTACACACATCATTTTAAAAATGTTCAAATCGGATTCTTGGGCATCAAAACGTGCTTAGTCTCTAAAATCTCTATATGCGATTTTTAGCATGATCCCTATACCTCCCTTACCTACGGTAGCGTGAGGTAAGAAGAGACCAAATAACTCACGCATATTCCAGTTTGTTTCTCGCTAAAGATTTAATATAAATATTTGAAAGATATTACATTTTTAAAGTTGTAAGTTACTCGCAATACAAATCCAAGAGTTCTACAAACAGAGTTAACCATATGGATAATGTGTAAATAAAACCTTAGTTTTAATCAAAAAGTATTCCTAAGTCAACTTTAGATGCCCTTCTTTTTAAACAAGTATTATGCATGACATAGTTATATTGTATTGTATTGACTTTCTTTGAATAACTAACAATTTCATATTTATTGAGGTTGAAATAAAATTTGTTATTAATCGTCCAATGGAATATTTTGTTTAGATCACTCTGCAAATTTACACAATAGCTAATGTCTTCAGTAACACCATATAGTTTGAAATCATCCACATACAATAACAAATTACCGAATGACAATTCAAGAGTTGCGGTACCCCTGAACGTGCAATGTAAATATTAGAGTTAAATCCATATACGAATACATACATACATTTAAAAAGATTTTCGAAATTACAACGGGTATTGTAAGATATGTTTATTAAAACGTGATAACGTTCGGTCTCATAGACACACATTTAAGTAAACATAATCATTATATTAAAATAGCGTCCTTTAACCACAAATTTTGTATAAATTTAAATATGTAAGTACTACTTGTTTAAGTTTATATAGATAAAATTTGAATTGCGTAAAAATGAGGTTTAGTTGTTAGTTTCAAGATTTTAAAACGTTTTTTAGCAATTTTGTATATCTACCGTATTCTAATATGAAAAGAAACCATTAGATTTTGGTGTAAATCGGATAAACGGAAATGTCACTTTACTTGAAGAAGGAAAAATACCATTAAATGTTTTTTTTTCGCATGTTATGTCATTATAATAACTAAAGATTATTGAATTTTCTACAAGTTTATCCTATATATTTTACAGATAAATTTAAAAACTATTTAATTTTCTTAATCTCAGAGCCTATGATTTAGATTCCTTTGTTACGTAGTTCATACTTCAAATGTACTGACATGACAAGTATGTCACTGTCAAAAAACTAACCATTTCAAATTATTAATGGTGACATTTTAAACAAAAAATAGTAAATAAAGCAATAGTTGTATGCAAAGGAACTCAATATAGTTTGCAGCATTAGTAAATATGTAGGTATGTATTTAAATTAATAAAAATTAAATAGCGGGAGGTCTTGTGTTGGCCACATCAGATTTTTTAAATGTTAATATGATTACAAATTATAGAAAAATCTGTTTAAATTTCTGTGCTCTTTAACTATCTGTAAGATTTTCGGCTGATGATATTTTGTATTTTAAGCGTTAATTCTCTTGAGATATAGCAGATATAGTTTATAATTTTTAAGAACATAATAAATTATCTGTTGAAATGAATCTAAAACATATCTTTTATATCCAACAATAACTTTAGAAGCGTGAAGAGATATTTATTTAAAAAATCTTTTGAGCAAAATTTACACGTTGTTAATGGAATTCGTATTCCAATGAGGAACTTATTCAAGTTTATATTAATTAAACGAAGACGCATTAAATGAGGTTCATTTAACTAAATTGATTTCTAAATGAAAGGGCTAACCCAAACCACAAAAATCCATTTCACGGCCTAATTTAAATATCCCACAAGGACGAGTACAGATTAATTACAATTTAGTTAATTTCTCATCTCTCCTACTAATGGAATTAATTTAATTATCAATCTTAATTAGAATTTTTCACGATGTTGCCAACATCTATCGTCGAGAATTTGAGAATTAAAACTCGGAAAAAGCGATAACGTCACCAATTTTTTGTGGATGATCATAGATACTGATGATCGAGTAAAAAAGCCTTCATTGATCACATAAATACATTAGTCTTGAGGCGAATCCGTAAAATGTAAGATCAAAAGATTAATAGTTGACATTAGAATGTGAATAGGCGAGTCGGAACATCTGTAAGATTTCACATAATGAGAAAGGAGTTATTGATAACTTTTGTTCAGACAAATGATAGACAATTTAAGAGTGAATTATGCGTTCGCTTTGATCTTTGCTTTTTTATTTATTTGCCGAAAAAATTAAAATGTCATGATACTGCGAAATGAACGAAAGAAATTTAAATGAGACTTTTGACTTTTGTAAGAATGTCTTTGATTGTCAAATATTTGACATTTTCCAAAAGATATAATTATTTATTTATTAAGCGGATGACAATCATCACAAAATTTAAATATAGCTATGAAATGTAAAAAAAAAACGAGCTTTAATTTTGTATTTTCGTAAAATCTTAATACGGGCCACTATTTTTGAGAAAATGGCCCAAAAACAAAAAAAAAAACTTATTCTACAACTGTCAAAAAAGTTTGTGCATTGATATTAGAATGAAAAATATGTCATTATTTCATAAATTACGTAATAATAACGTGTATTTCACACACTGGACACATTATTTTGTACACTGCACACATTATTTCATACACTGGTCCTATTATTTCATACACTGTGCACATAAATAAATGTGCATAATTTAATAAATTTTGTATTAATCATGTATAAAAATTCAAAATTCAATATGGAAAACTTATTGGAAATTTTAACTGTTATCTGTCATATTAACATCTTGTTAATAGAGGTTAAATTTTTGCAAGTAGTTGTTCATATTTTCTAAATATTATATTTATTTGTGTTAGGTGTATAGGGTAATTTACCAAAACACCACATAAGATTAAATAGGATTTAATTACCCAAACAAAAACAATAATACACCTGTATGATTACATTACAAAAATACGTAGTTTATACGTTGGTAACCATTTGCTTTTTTATCTCTCTCAGCCTTCTTCATCAAGGCTGTCCGGCTCGTTATGGTTCTCCTTCACCCCACTAAAGAGATAACAGTTACAGACAAAATATCGTGTGCACCTTGTGTATATTTTCTAATTGTAATATTTAGTTGTAGAAAAATATTGTATCCACCTTGTCCACGATATATGTTTTTTTTATTTGCTAAAGCCTCGTCAAAAAACTTACACTCTCATGCATCAAACATACTTATATTTCGCGCATACAATGAGATAATATGTATATATATACTCGTATACCGTAAGTTTCAACTAAGATGCAACATTTACTATACTGTTACTAATATATTACCATGGATACTAGTTATTATATGTACTGCTTCGTTCCAGATAAAATGCAACATAGGTTGTCAAACTTGTCAATGTCAAATTAACTTCTCATCATAATTTACTGATCTATAAATAAAGTAAGAAAGTAATAAGAGCAGTAGCAATAAAAAATCAGTATATTTCAAACACAAATTACAACAAATTTTCAAAAACTGCACCATTAACAATTAAACAAAAATTTAGACGGTTATAAAAATTTTCATAGACAGAATTTAATATTTCGGGAGTTATTGTTGACGAAGCCTCTCTAATTTTGAATTTAAGTTCTTCTAAATCTTCAATTTCTCCCGTATATACTTTAGATTTTGAAAAACCCCAGTAAAAGAAGGCATTAGTAGAGAGATCTGATGAACGCGGTTGCCAGTTAAATTCCTCCCCGCGACCTATCCAGCGATGGAGAAATATTGTATCCAGGTAGTCTTTTACTAGTCGATAATAATTGTGAGCTGGACAACCGTCGTGTTAAAACCATATTTCACCCATATTAAGATTCAAATTATTTAAACTTGTTATAATCTTATTATGCAGCAGTTCCAAGTATACTTCGCCATTGATATTTCCATTAATAAAAAATAGTCCAATAACGTGATCTCCAATTAACCCAGCCCAGGAACGATGCAGTACATATAAAAACTAGTATCCATAGTAATATATTAATAACAGTATAGTAAATGTTGCATTTTAGCTGAAACTCACGGTATATATATATATATATATATATATATATATATATATATATATATATATATATATATATATATATATATATGTTTTTGTTAAAAATGAATTTTGTTTCTCTACACATACTCGTGCATACTTAACTTGCTTTACTTTCAAGTGTCGTAAAGGCAAAAATATTCATTCTTTCATTTCAGATCTTTGACTATTTAACACACTCCCAATTAATTTTCTAATAAATACTTCCGTAGTTTATGTCTCGGTTTGTATTTTCCACGGTAGTAGAGTTAGAACAGATTTTTCTCCGTTCGACAGTTGTTTCTATACTTAAATGAGAAATGCCTTATTATGATTTACTTTGCTTTATTTTACAGCTTACTGACGTACGGAATAATTTTATGAGGTAATGCTCCTAACGCAATAAAGGTGTTCAGGATGCAAAAGAAAGCTTTTCGAATTATTTCTAAATCTAATACTCGTGAACACTGTAAGCCTCTTTTCAAGGTTTGTCTATCTGTCCACTGCCATGCTGCTATATTTATGACGTTCTGTTGGACACACATAAAAATCTAAATAAATTTGAAAAAGGTTGTAATATCCATAAGTATAATACCAGAAATAATGAGAAATTTAGAACTGTCCAACATAGACTTGCCACCTCAGCTAGAAATTCAATTAATGTTAATCTTTATAACCATTTACATACGTCATTTAAACAATTAAATTTTAATATTTTTAAAAAAAGAGTCATTAGCATGCTGATAATTTACAGTTTCTACTCCCTAGAAGAATATCTAAACACACCATTTAGAGAATAACAACCAAACCACTTTGTTTAAGGCGGATTATACAAACGTAGATACTTTTCTATTATAATTATTTTATATTTATCATATATTTATATTTTTCTTTCATAGACTTGTCATAACTGCTGTAGCACAAACGTGGCCAAATAAAATTATTATTATTATTATTATTATTATTATTATTATTATTATTATTATTATTATTATTATTATTATTATACCATAGTTTACCCCCACCAGTCTATGAATCACTGCGATTTTAAAGTCTATTCCATGAGACCTGACACCTGACACTATTCATTAAAAGGATACAAATTCATTTGGTTCCCAAACATGTGCTTTGCTATATGAATTCCTGCGCTGGTATTCACGAGGAAAACAAAAGATAGAGGCGCTGGTATATTTTACAAATTGGCGAACTTGATTGGTACTGTCAGCGTCAGTGTATAGTAAATCATTATGGTAAACTGTGATCAAACACGAAATATGAACGTTAATATTTATTATCTTTAATATATAAAACAAAGTCGGGTTAGTTACACCATTTATAACTCAAGAACGGCTGGACCGATTTTGATGATCTCTGATTTGTTGGATTCGTCTCCGCCCCGAATAGCAGAATGACTATTAAAATATCGATTTACGTAAAAAAAAAAATTAGTACACTACTTTTAAGGATTTTATGCTCTATCTAATTATAGTGGAACGCAGCCAATTTAGCGACATCTATCCACATAGTGGAAAAGTAAAAGTACAACGTGTTCTCACCCCTGCCGCTGTCTGTCAGTATATAACCAATAAAGGTTACATGTCGATTTGTTAGTTTTGTACGAGTGTTATTAATCCGTACTAGGTAATATAATAAATGCGAAAGTAACTCTGTCTGTGTGTCTGTTACGTTTTCACGACTAAACGGCTAAATCAATTTGGATGAATTTTGCTATAGAGATAGATTGGAACTTGGAGTAGGACGTAGGCTACCTTTTGTCGCGAAAGTAAAACTTGAAGGGGTGAAATAGGTGATGAAAGTTTGTATGGAGAACCCATCATATCTTCCGCTGAACCAATTTTGATGAATTTTGGTATAGAGATAGATTGGACTTGGAGAAGGACATAGGTTACCTTTTGTCACGAAAATAAAACTTGAAAGGGGTGAAATAGGGGATGAAAGTTTGTATGGAGAATCCGTCATTTCTCAAGTTAGGGATATAAAAATTATTTTTTATGCTTTTGGTAAGAAATAAAGAGTGTTTTAGCGTTTTTCAAACATCATCCCTCAAGGCGGTACAATAGGGATTGATTTCAATTATTTTTTATCTTTGTATCTATAGTTAAGTTTTAACGTTAGTAGATTTTCGATATTTGTCGGAGAGATAGTTTACATCATATGTACCTACATAAGTAAAAGTACCCGAGACATGTTTAGAAACGGGCGCTGTTAGGTGCGGTGCGGGGATTGGGTGGGCAGTGGGCGGAGTCTGTTACATGTACGATGCGAGGCAGGTTGCCGGCTCCCTACGCAGCGCATGTCTCCGAAGTAAATGTGAAAAATTACTTGTACACGTGTAGCAATCGTTATTCTAGCTTTACCCGTGCGAAGCCTGGGCGGGTAAGCTAGTTATATTATAAAAGCTATTTAAATTTAATTCTGTCTTAATTACTGAACAAATTTACAGACGACGAGTGTCCTGGTTGCAAGCTACAGAATTTTTTAAATATTTAAATGTTACAAATTCTTCAAGAAATTTTATAGAAGTATAAGTTGCCAATTCGAGCTTTATTGTTTTATGTAGGGTTACTGAGACTGATCTGCACGAATGCAAAATTGCAGCATTGTGCTTGCAGACTAGTGCATTATCGGAAAATCCACACGAAATACAGCGAGTATTAGTATTTAACGATGGAATTAAAATTTAACGTAAACATTTAACCTCTTCGATACCAAATTATTTTGGCAAATTACAAGGGGGTAAAGCATCGCGTTTTACCAAAGGTTTTTCATATGGAACACCTACAATTACCATAATTAGAAAATAAAAATCAATAAATAAATTTTGCAAACAGGCTTCATCACAACATGTTTAATCTGCCTAATCTAAGCTGTCGTTTGTCTATTAGTTATTAGTATCATTTCACTAACTTATTTTTAGCTTGAATTTTTTTCCTTCTTGGGGAAATGAATGAAAACTTATTCAAACTGTTCTTCTGCTATGCGAATGAGACCCGAAAACAGCAATTTATGTTGCAAACTTTTAAATTTTCCTTAAGAGTTATAATAAAATATGAGGCTGATACGGTTAGAAATGAAATAGTAAATAAAATAATACTTAAATAAGTACATGCAGAAGTATGAAAAGAACACTTTATTTCAAATATAAAGACAAATAACATAAAAACAATTTTAAAAAATCTGTTGTGGCCAGCACAAGACCTCTCGCCATTTCCATATTAGGCATATAAGTATTGTATTGCACTTCGCTTTCGAACCGTCGTTTTATAACAAAAAATTATAGAACTTTACTCAAATATTGTTTTTTATTGTATTTACCATGTCTTCTGCACACATATAATTCTAATTATATCGGTTTTTCATTGTATGAGGAGTTTCTAAATGTCTGATATTCAAATATTTAATTAATAAAACAATAAGAAAGATTAAATATACTTCCCAGAAAAAGCTATCAGAATGTCACTAAAACTGTTGATATTTGACAATGACATGTGTCTTTTACGAACTATGTTATAAACATTGGAATTTGTCAACTAGTTTCCTTAGTGCCTTAGCCTCTGCTATTAGTTTACTCTATAAATTATAGTGCCTTTATCTCTAAATCTATACAAGATAATAAAAATTTTAAGTGTATTAGATGGAGAATTTTATGTTCTTCAATATTTAATAAAAAAAACTCCCAAAAATTATATTTACAAGAATTTTTCTAAGAAACTACTACTTCCGGTTGTTCAATTGTTACCAAAACCTTTTCAGCTCTTCCCAGGAATAGTTTTTGAGGAATCGTGTCTACAACATCCAGATATACATACACACACACACATACACACATCCACACACACACACACACACACACACACACAGACATCATTTTAAAAATGTTATAATCGAATTCTAGGGACCTTAAATCGTGCTTATTCAATAAAATCTGGATATGCGAATTTTAGCATGAATCCAATACCTCTCTTAGCGAGAGGTATAAACCACTAATATCGTCCTTGAATGCACAAATTACTATTTAAATCACACACCGAGTACCAATTTCAAAGCTTCCAAGACTTAACACTAGATGGCTACGATATTATTTTCATCGCGAATAGTAACGACTAGCGATTGCAGGGTCGTATTTATACGCAGGCTATCTAGTCTGCAGCCTATGGGCCCGCACCACAAAGGGGGCCGCACTTCAAAACAAACTGTTATTTTTTAAAAATTTTGAATACACTAAAATAAAAAATATTTAACAATTGTATATTATATAACCAAACAAAATGCCTTATTGCTGTCTAAAGGACTGTAGAAATAAAATAGCACATTCATTTCCAAAAACCAGAAACTTAAAAATACTTGTTTACATTTCTTTTCACACGCGATATGCTTTATACTGCGCAAATGCGAACATGTTAATTAAAGGTTCGTTCACCAATCGAAATTAGTTTAAGTTTTATGATATTTATATTTAACACAGTTTAACAGTAAATTATGAGAGTATTCACTATACGTTTTGTGAATGGTTTCATAAGGTAGCATGGTGTCAATGATCTTCAAATAAAAATATAAATCATAAAACTAAAACTAATTTCGATTTGTGAATGTGCAATAAATTGTCAACTTTCCTAAAATTATGTAAACAGCTGTGCTGCCACCTGCAAAAGTTTGGCGAGAACGCTCTCATTTGGGTAAATTTTTCTGTGGACAGGACATCTGGTGGGTAATATGAGTTGAGTCAGCATTCAGAAATCTCGAATCGATCACTAGGCATGGCGTATAAACTGGAGGGGGGTCGGAGCAAGATAAGCAAAGGATAGTCTGAAATTGAGCGTCGAGTGCTGAGTGCTGTCTAAAAATAGATTATTATTATGAATAATTATCTGTGCTGTGCTTAACACTTTTCTCTATTGCGTGTTTCGGTAATCGTAATCATTATTTATCATTTTTACCTTCCGCTACCCTAGGTAAGGAAGATATAGGGATTGTGCTGAAAATCGGATATAGAGATTTTAGTGAATAAGCACGTTTTGATGTCCCCAGAATCCGATTTTAACATTTTTACAATGATGTTTGTAGGTATGTATGTGTGTGTGTGTGTGTGTGTCTGTGTGTGTGTGTGTGTGTCTGTGTGTGTGGATCTTGTGGACACGATTACTCAAATACTATCAATCAGAAAAATTTGAAATTTTGTATATCCATTCTATACTAATGTGGGAAGAGCTCATTAGTTTTTAGTGTATATCGGATAACCGGAAGTATCATTTATACAAGCTTTTAACAAAAACAATACTTTAATAACAAATTTGACATATTTAAACAAATGTCACTGTCACGAAGCAATATTCATTAAAATTAATAAAGAAACCGTGTTAAGAAGAATTTAGTAGTTTAAATATCATTCTAATGAAATTAAGGTTTGTAAAAATAATATATTTTCCATCATACATAAATATTAGATATACAGGATAATTCGATTTAAGTTTGATGTTACAGCATTATATATCAAACAGCTCTCAATAAGAACGTGATTTCAAAGTGTCAAATAATAGTTTGTAACTACACATATACGAAATGGATAATGTACGGCGAAGAATTTACACAGATTGCGTTTTAGAGCATAAGGAAGTTGGTGATGATTTTGACAATAATGTGTGTGTGACGATTTTCCCTTAAAATATATTAATGATCCAAATGTTCGCAAAGTTGGTATTTAATACTCTTATATAATTTGAAACAACATATTAGATTTTGACTATATATGATAAACCGGATGTAGTACTTAATTTGAAGCTCTAACAGATTTTTCAGGAAAAACATAATAAAATATAATCCAAAATTTCGTATTACAAACTTTTCTATTTATTGGAACAACAAAGTAGATTTTGTTTACAAACGATCAATCGGAAGTGAAACTTTACTTAAAGCTCATTGCTATTTTAAACATGGAATTGGCGGGAGGTCAAGTGCTGGCCACATCAGATTGAATGAAACTTGTACAATTTTATTGAATATTTTGATAGTTATAACGAAGATATAGAAAGACATGCTCTAGATAGAAAAGAAAGAACAAATTGTTTTGTATTCTGTGATGAAAAATGGTTTTGGAAAAGATTTCCTTTTCATTAGAAAACAGAATTTTATATACCTTACGAGTTATATGATATAAAATTAATTAGTAAATACATATGTCGTTTTTATTCTTTATTTTATATTTTGGGAAGTTACATTAGGTTAGGTATTCACATATAATTGAATTCATAATTTCTACAAAAATGCCATATCCAAATATCATAAATATGCGTTCCGGCTGTCAAATTTTAAATTTTTACTTGAAATCAGTGAATTCAGTTTCTGTTTTTGTATTATTTATTCTATATTTAGTCATTTATATATATTTTTTTTGTTCATTTTCATCTTTGATTCATTTATATTTTCCACTTCTGTAATACAATACAAATTTGTAAATATATATGTAAAGAAAATTTCTTTAAAAATTTAATTATTTTGTATACCTCAACGTAATATTAATAATTACACCACATAATTTCCAATGTCAATGTTGACAAATGTCATAAATTATAAAAATTATTCATTTATTTCCAGTGTGCAAATATATCACAAAAGTAACCATCGATCTTTAAACTAATGGACCAAGTGTCTCCTATTCTTTTATTGTTAGAATAATGCTCCAACATAAAAGGATAGAAATATACATTCTGTCTTTCAACAGTAAGGAAGTTCTCAGTTAAAGTATACTGCGCATACGTTCGTACTCATTATACATCTTTTTCAGACATATGTAAACCTCTATACATCGCTCTCTATCACTAAATAGTTGTCAAAATCTACATTTGACGTTTCGTGACTGCGTATTATTTACTTTTTTGGAGAACATTTACAATTATTTCAATATATACGTAAATATATGTGTTGTGAGGTGTGTGTGCAGTGTGCGACAAAATAATGGGGAAACGGTGTATTTCGTGCAGTCAGCAGTACGTACGCGGTTCAGCTGTGTCATTTCATATGTAAGTTCTTATTAATTATTACTTGTCCCCTATAATATACATATGTATATAAAGATTATATTAAAAATATATAATAAAACGAATTATGCAATAACAAGTAGGGACAAATCAAATTTTTTATTTTGCCGCGTTTTCTTAACTTCCGTACTGTTGAAGGATAGAGATACTGTGTCTGCACCGTTATGGCGGGACAAGCGTTTTGCTCATACGCTGCGTCTATTAGTTTAAAGGTCGATGAAAGTAACTAATAATCCGATGCCTACGTAAGTAATTCCTAGTTGGCATTGCTTTGTTTGGTGAAATCCAAAATGGATAAGAATCAGTTTAAGCAGTTCTTAAATTTAGGAAATTCCTAACTAGGCAACGGTTTAGAAATCGGTGGTGGCCGTTAGGAAGTTCCTCATAAAATGAAAAATAGATATAATTAGAATTGTATGTAGGCAGAAGACCTGTTAAATACAATAAAAAACAATATTTGGTTCTGTAATTTTGGTTCGATAGCGAAGTTCAATACAATATTTATATAACTTAAAATGGAAATGGCGGGAGATATTGTGCTGGCTATAACAGATTTTTCTTGTGAGTGGTCACACTGCTGCATCGAGTGGTAAGAAATTAAATGTCATTTTTAAAATTACCGCGGCTTTATCAATAAATATTGGTGTTATTTTTTTAATTCCTATTTCTGTTGCTATTACCATCCATAACTTGTCAATATTATTGACATTACTGTACCCCGCTCTGGTTTGATCATAGATATTTTCATAGGTGCGAGCTAAATTTATTAACTGGTCAATCTTTTTGACAGTCCTCTGTTCTGTTATTTTGGTAAGAAAAACAGCAGGTTAGAATTTTAAATGTTACAATCTGTTAGAATCTATTTGTACACTGAGAAAGAGCACTGCGCATGTCTGTTACCATCGAGTAGCTTCGAGTGCAACACGAAATATCAAACAAGTTTGACATATCAAACAAGTCTACGGTACACGATCTTACTCGATTGTCATCGATGCATGCAAAGTGACTATGTGCATTGATAAACTCCGGTTTGTTTTTTACTCGATCGTGCTCGATTGATGTTGATTGTTCAGTGTGACCACGGTCTAATTGAATGTTCAATATTTTTAATTTTATTTAACTTCAACAGATAAATATATGGGTAGAATGCGTGTGAATGAACGTACGTAGAGAAAAATTTAAATGCATATTTTGGAATGCTTTCGCATGTAAATGAGAATGATTGGGGTGAAAATAAAATTTAAAATTATTCAAATGTAGCCTTGACCCGGCCGTTTAATATATCCCTTCCATTCATAACTCTCGAAGTTCTGTATATTTTCTCTTCGTTTTGCAAATTTTCTCTATTCGTTTGCTCTCGCACCACGAAACTTGACCTGAATTTGTCATACGGTGATCTTGACAACAGGATGAATTTTTCAAGATTTTCCGGTAAATATTTGTTGAGGCCTCCTGACAGCAACCCTGCTGTTTGGGCTTGGAGGTTGGCAAAAGATGAGGAAGAGGTGCTTTCCCACCCCAAAAACTCAATTATTTCATCGACAGATGTTGTCGTTTGCTTATGTGAATAACGTATATTCTACTATCAAAATATCATTGTGTATAAATGACATCATTACTGGTTCTTCCAGTTACAACTACGTTTGTGTATGATAAAACTGTTTTCCTATGATAAACGGAAACGGCTTTTGCCTGCAATAAGAAAGCTATATATTCTCGATTGAAATCCTGCATTTGAAAAATATTAACTAAAAATATCCGAATGGTAGGTACAGAAATATAGTAGAAGATTAAAACTACCTAACACTCGGCATTGTTAACCCTTTTTTAGTTTTTTTTTCTTTTACCTGTTTTCCAGCACTAAGTTACTAAGTCTTTAACGGGTTCCATTGCTGTTTATTATATTCATTTATACATTATTCTGTAACATTTTTATATACTTAAGAAATGTAATTCTTTTACGATTTATAAACATGTGCACATGTCAATGAAATAAACATTATTATTATTATTATTGTTATTATTATTATTATTATTACTATTATTAGATTAAGTAAATGAGTTACGCGAAGTTATAAATTAAAATATCAACAATAATAAACCTTTCTTCACAAAATATTTTTATTACAATCGGCCCGATTCTGTAAGAAGAGTTACTAGAATAAAGTTACTAAAATAGTCTTTAAAATGAAGGTCAGTTACAACTACAGTAACTTGTTATTTTTTGTATTCTATAAGCACAGAGTCATTACAGTTTTAGATACTTAGTTGTTAAACAAGTTATTACGGTAGAGACTAGCCAAACGTAGTATTTAAGGTGTAGTAACCTTTCAGAATGGCTGGAATTTGGATGAATTTTGAATTTAATAGAGCACTGGCAGCTTTGGAAAATCGGTATGTATAAAAAGTAACTGTAAATAATTTTCGGTAACGTTTATTTATGAAATTGGAAAATTTATTTGATAAATTTATATTTTTATTTCACAGAAGAAGAAATAGGTTAGAAAATAGATTGGTAAGAGACGAGAGTAATCCTTTCTTAATTCCGGATATAAAATTTTAAAAATTGTTCCGATTACCAAAACCAATTATACAAGATCTTATTGAAAAAGTAACTCCGTTAGCGGAACCTTCAATAAGATCAACAGGCGTACCTATTCATTTAAAAGTAATCTGTACATTTTTCTTGGCTCCTTTCTTTGTATTATTCAAAATATTTGTAAGTTCTTCCCATGACAATTTAAGCTCATTAGTTTTCAGAGGATGTATTTTTATTTCGAGCATTATTTTGTGGTTTTTTAAATAAGCTATTAATATTTCCAACTGTTCGTTGGTTGTTCTTGAACCCCTAGGCTTGTTATATACCATGATGCAAACAGATATAACACTTGGTTACTTATAAACACTTATAAATGTCACTTGTCAGATTAGAACACACGCAGATGAAGAAATACGCATGCGCACCACAATTCGTGTTCCTCATTTGACTGCTATCTTAGTAACTAAGTGTGTTTAGTTACTCTGGGAGTAACATTCCTAAACATATAATTACAAAATACGAAATATGTATTCAGTTACTAGGATAGTTGCTATCAGAGTAACTTCATAGTAACGTTGCTAACAAGTAACAATGTTAGATACTTTTTACAGAATCGGGCTGATTATGTACATTTCGACTGCAAAGCAGTTATCATCAGTTTTACTAGAATAAAAAAAATATTTATAAATATGTCATAATTATATCAAATTTTTTATGTTAAAGTCACAATATTTATATCATACTTGATAATTTAATTATAAATATATAAAAATTATTAAAATACTTAAATTTGGATTAATATTAATACGGGGGGTATTCCACTCAATTTTTTTTATTATTTTAAATAAAACTTTATTCAGTTTTGAAGCAATTCATAGTATTAAAAAATCTTAATTGTTCCTTGTTTAACAGTATTTTATTTTCGAGAAATCAGTGTTACGTCACATTCCCCCTATACTTGTTTTTCTCACACCCACTGCTCTGAGTACGCTACGAGAAAAAGATAACAATTGTATGACGAAAATTTCCTCTTTTAGCAAATGTGAAATATCTCGTTTAAGTCAAATTGATTTTTTTTTTAATGGTGGAATACCCCATTGGGTTAACAAATTTTAGTAGTATATTCTGTGGTGGTAACAAATCAGTGTTTAATGTTTTTTTTTTCAATAGCTTCCACCATGTTAAGATTTTTGGTGGTAATTAACTTTTAAACATTTAACATTATGTGGTCATAACTTCTCCTGTTATTTAATATTTCAGTAAAATGTACTTGTTTGTTTAAAAATGGGTAACTATAAAACTAAAAAATATAAATGGAGTAAAAAGCATTTTATAGCAGGTTTGTCAATAATTCTGCTCCCTGACCCGTTGCACATGAAACAAGGTTTCACAGTATTTTTAACTCTAGGTTACGCTCTTGTCTCATTTTCGAAAGAAAGTGTAGAGTAGTTGACATTTTACAAGGAAAATTATTAATTAAACAGTAATAACTTTGGAAAGCGTTTGATACCGACAGCGTTGAATATTTACATACCAGACTGAAAATATACAGGTTTAAATTCCAACTTTACAAAAACCAGTCTGCACTTACATCACTTCACCTTATTTATTTTTGCGTAAACGTTAATGATGGGTTAATTTACTATTACGTAGTTCTTTTTTCTCAATGTAAGTAAAAAATAACAAGTTCTATTTTATAAAAGAGTTATGATACAACAGAAAATGCAGATATTGCGGCGAACATCTGCAGAGCGCAAACATTTCACAAAAAATAGGAATATTTCTATTTCCTTGCAAAGATGGAAAGCAAGGATTTTTACTGCTAACGTAATAGAGATACGTTTTATGAAGATACTTCTTACTGAGTGCAACATTTGTAACTTTTATTATATAGCAAAATATGGGCTTTATTAATAAAAATAAACTTGATAAAAATTCACATGTACGAGTAAGATTTCTTTCCTGACATTGTACTCCTTCTGATATGGCGCAAATGCCAAAACTGCAATCAAGTGTTTCAATAAATTTGTGAGACTTAAAGCGAGAGTACCTACAATAAAAAGGAATTATTCAATTTTCATATTGTCCGAATACAATATTGTTCATTTACCAAAATTAAAACTATAGAATTTTGTAGTGATACTTCCAAAACTTGTATTTGTTTCCAAATATGTTACTTTCTCTTCATAAAACTGTTTGCAGGTTTGTTATAGTTTTGAGGTACATGGATTCGTTCTTTAACTGGAATTTCGGAACTAATAAAGCAACCTTTCGGGATCACGGAGTTATACATAGCTGGACTCCCATCATTATTATTAAATAAAATATCGCGAGTTTACTGAAGATTTTTAAAATCTTAATTTGAAAATTAATTGAGAATACACATCCAATAACTTGTTTTCGGTGGAAATGGAAGAAAGCCGGTATTGTAATTACAAGACACTTTTAATTTTCAATGTAAAATGTGACAAGACAATAAATCCAAATTTACTTTTATCTTATTTACGCTAGACATAGCAGATAGGTGGTATTAAGATACCTGCGGTATCTCACAAGGTTGTAAAGCTATTTTCAAAATTAACTATTATGGTACATTATTTGCACAGGATGCATAATATATTTTTTTTTTTCTTGTAAAATTTCAATTGAAACTATTCGTTCGTTGAAATGAAAAGAAAAGGTGTTTGTGATGTTTATAAAACAAATGCGTGATGGTTTGTATTTATGTTTCTTTCAAAACTTTTGATCAATGTAATATCATATTTTTTGTAAACATGTGTCCATGACTATATATTTATTTGTAATATTGTTTGTTATTTACCTGATGAAGGCAGTACTTCACTGTCAAAACGTCGTACTTTAATAAAAATATTACAAAACTTAAACCCAAATATTGTTTTATTTATTATGTGTAACAAAGTTAAAGGTTGGCGTAGTGGTTTTTTCGACTGAAAAATTTCGTAGATATTGGCCCTATTCTGTCTAGTAGCAGTAGCGAAACTATAAGGAATTAAAATTTTATTAGTGGCATAGTAAATTAGGACTTTAATATCCCTTGCCAACAAACTGCTAAAGTTTGTTACACTCGTTATAAATCATATTTTATTTTCTATGTTTTTCATTTTCTTGCTTCTTACAAATAAGTAATGTCTTCTAATTTTAAATGAATCTACAGTTGCTTGAATTACACGACTTACGTGATTTGTGGATTTCATATTCAGCCTATAATTTATTTCACGTAATAATAATAATAATAATAATAATAATAATAATAATAATAGTAATAATAATAGTAATAATAATAATAATAATAATAATAATAATAAAACGTTGATTCGTAAGAATGCAAATCTAGTTCACAAAAACGAAAAAATAAGTGATATTTAATCATATATTATTGTAATTTTTAATATTCACTTCTTGGTATTTATTTTCAGATAAAAATATTCACGAGCCCAAACTCAAAATATATATTTAGGCCAGTTTACATTTCCAATAAAATATAAAACCTATACAAAACCTATAGGCCAAATAACGGAGACGGGTGATATAATAGTTCGACCGGCATTTTAATGGTCTTCTTCTAGTCCAGACTTAGCTTCTACAGAGACCCTTTACTTTTGGCACAATATAAAACAACTTCGTAATAATCCCGTGCGTATAGTAAAACCTACCAAGACATATGGAACAATACTCACAGAAAAATTTGCAGGACTTAAAGATGCCAATGATTTGATAAGATTTCTGCGTCTGAATGAACCTTTCGGTCATCATCAGATGCCAGCCGTGCTCAGCTAGTAACCATAGTCGCAAATATGGTTCAGATGAGTATTGAAGAGTATAGGGAACATAAAAAAACGTTAAAAAACTTGGCGTGTGCACCGGGCCATGACAAAATGTACTACAGCTACGGCGCCATGCGGTTGTCGTGCAGTGCCATGGGGAGCTGCTGTGAAACGACACGCTGACGACCGTACGTTAACGCACAACGTTGTGAGAGCTTCGTGTGCACTGCTATACCTCGTCCAGATTTCATTTGAACAAATGACTTTTAAATCCTCTGTGTTAATCCTAATCTTTGCTACTGTGAATAGTTTTACGTTTCACGCAAATATAGTTTCTTCTCAAAGTACATTATATGTCTATGAAAGTTGAAAATTGCTTGTAACTATTTAACTGGGGAAAAGTTTTATTGAGGTTCCTGAGAACCATAGTTGACCTGTAAAATTCTTATCCAAGATGTTATTCTTGCGTTAACAATGAACGCTCATTACTGAATTGAGCAACTGGTAGTGCCAAAATGTAAATATGCACGAGGTACAGGATTGTATTGAGTTATACCCCAATACCCCAATAAAACTTTTCCCCTTTTAAATAGTTACAAGCAATTTTCAACTTTCATAGACATATAATGTACTTTGAGAAGAAACTATATTTGCATGAAACATAAAAATATTCCCAGTAGCAAAGATTAGGATTAACACAGAGGATTTAAAAGTCATTTCTTCAAATGAAATCTGGACGAGGTATACATTTACTTACTAGTATTACAGACCAGAACTCCGTCGCCGCAGCGTGCACGCACCTGACGTGTGCACCGGGCCTTATTCTCCAAGCTAATTGAGTTGTACAACGCAGTTCATTTGTTTTACCCGAAAGTTAAATCATACAAAATTTTGGGATAATTACATTTTCAATTGATTTTACTTTTTAGAAATTCAGGACGATGTTTTTAATTGTATTGTACTGGAGTTTGTTTTTAACGTAGGTAATTGTTTTTCAATTTAAAATTTTGGATGTTTTGTAGGTTTAGCTGAGCTTAAATTTTATTTATGGGGTTTGAGATACCGTGACAGGTTGTAAATTAGATTATCCAGATGTGAACCAAGTCAAAAATGGCAATTAAACTGTAAAAAAATTACACCCTTGTTAAATTTTTAATGTATAATTATTTTTACGCTTAACGAAAATAACATTATTTCTAATTTAACAATGTGAAACATCAAAATAATGTTTAGTGTTACTATTGACACTAAAAATAGCGTGGACCTAATTAAACACTAGCGCAGGTGCCATCAACTCCATTATTTTTCTCTATGAAAAAAAAAGTAAGGAAATATCCAAGAATAAAAAAGATTGTCCATTTTTAAGAAAATTGAGGTTATTAGTGTAATCTGTTGTACATTTCTTATACTTTTGTTGATGTAAATCATACAAGATTAAAAGTAAAGTTGTCCACAGAAACTCAATGTTAAAACTTTATACGCGAATAAAACTAAAACTAGGAATGTCCATAAAACCTGAATAAAACCAGGAATGTGCACTGTAACAGGTTTATGCATGTTTTAGTACATATAGTTGGTCAAGAGAAACGGTTGTTAATCCTATTTTGATTATTGTTATTAAAAAATGACTGCGGAAATTAAACAAAATCCGAAAAAAGACAGGAGGTCAGACATACCATTGCAAACGTTAAAATGCTCTGAAAATATTACGCAGTACTATTTAACCAAAATTCAATAACTTGCAGAAGCAAAATGAATAAAACAGATCTTATTGTGGATTAATTTCGGTAGCACCAGTGCAGAGACATTTGGATGCAAGAAACCAGAATCAGCATTCCCCAAAATAAAGTGGACATTCCTATTTTTCATTTTAAAAATTGGTAATAAAAAATCCGCCATTTTTACATCATCTTGCCTATGCGACAAACAAAAACAATACTTTAATAACAATTTTGACATATTTAAACAAATATATACCAAAATTCAATAACTTGCAGAAGCAAAATGAATAAAACAGATCTCATTGTGGATTAATTTCGGTAGCACCAGTGCAGAGACATTTGGATGCAAGAAATCAGAATCAGCATTCCCCAAAATAAAGTGGACATTCCTATTTTTCATTTTAAAAATTGGTAATAAAAAATCCGCCATTTTTACATCATCTTGCCTATGCGACAAACAAAAACAATACTTTAATAACAATTTTGACATATTTTAACAAATATCGCTGTCAGGAAGCATTTACATTAATATTATTAATGAAACCGTGTAAAGGACAATGTTGTAGTAAAATATTTGATTCTAATGAAATTAAGGTTTGTGAAAATAATTTATTTACCATCATACGAGTACATAAATATTAGATGTACGGGATGATCCTATTTAAGTTTGCTATGTGATACTTTACTTAAAGCTCATTGCTATTTTAAACATGAAATTG
Organism: Ophonus ardosiacus; assembly: GCA_943142095.1. Lineage (NCBI taxonomy): Eukaryota > Metazoa > Arthropoda > Insecta > Coleoptera > Carabidae > Ophonus > Ophonus ardosiacus. The sequence continues at coordinate 16,971,498 of OW964834.1, forward strand.
GCGGGAGATCATGTGCTTACCATATCAGATTTTTTATTCATTTTTTAATGAATCATTATTATTATTTAGATATATGATCAGATTTCAGATTAAGTGATAATAGAATAATTGTCTTATTTTACTTTTATAAACGATTTGTACATTTTTGTAAATGAAAGAATTTTCTTTTAAACTTAAGATTTCTCGAAATGTTCTTTTCGTGACAATCCTCCTTTTATTCTTATACCCTTCATTGTTCCAGAACCGATTTATTTTGTGATTAATAATTCTGCAGTAAACTTTTTTAACACTGCAACCCTTTCAGTCCTGAATTTTTAATAAGTTCAGCAAAAGTTATCAGTTCTTGGGGAAATTCAAAATGGTTATACTTATTTGTGAAAACTACTTCAAAATTGTGGAAAACAATTCTGGTCACTAAGACTCGGTTATTTCGAATTGCTGATGAGTATGTAGGTAAACATTTTATTTTCAAAACAAGAGAAATCACCAGAGAGTGAGTGATTTCCTTTGCATATTTTTTTAAGTTATACATATTGTTTAAAATTTGTAAATATTTAACTTCTTAGCAATATTTTTATTATCTTGCGAAAGAATAATGGAGTATAAAAATGTTACTTTTTTGTAGAAATGGAATTTATCGTCGTTGTAAAATCAAAACCTAGTATCTCTATTATTGAAATTTCTAAGTTATATGATTAGGTACTTAGTTCTGGAAACTAATTCCACATGGAATGCGAAACCCTGTATCAAGTTTCGAAAAAATGCACAAGAGTAAACATTAAATACTCGTATCTGAAAATGATTGGAAATCTCATAACTCATGTCTACCGCTTATTTAACTCAACTACATCCTTCATTGTTAGTTAATTTTCTTACCATTCTATAAAATATTAAAGACCAAAGGGCATAAATTTCAAACTAACATTTCTGAATTTACGACGATGCACAGTTATTATACATATTGTCATATAAAATCCAAAAATATAGTACTTTTCATTCATAATGTTTTTAAAAGATATATCTGCAAAGCGTTTTGTGTCGTCATACTCACACAACAACATTACTCACAAAAACATTTATCACAGTCACAGAGAGATCACAGATGTTAAACGTTAGAGTAAAATACCCTAAAATTATATACCTGTGGGTAGAATGTTCTAAAGAATTCAGTTCTATGTTAAAGCCTCATTCACAACACGAAATTAGTAGTTAGTGTTAATAGTTATAGTTAGTGGTTATGGTTAGTAGTTTGTCATTGGGAAACTGCGTTCACAATACTCCAAATTAGTATTAAGCACTATCGGTAAAATAGTATACTTTAGTAAAAAATGAGGATGTTCACTGTAAATTGACATAGACGGCGCAACTTTCGCAACGTGTTTATGTGTCACATGTAGCAAATTTTAACCTCATACTGTCAATTTGTTGTCATTGTTTGATGTGTAAAAATGTCAGCAGAAGAATCGTTCTTATCACTTATCGAGAACAAAAAATTGTTATATGATAAGTCAAATATCAGTCCCCCTGACTTCTCTTTTATTTCTATTTTTCATTTGTAAAATTAAAAATAGGGCTAATAACTTTTTTTTTTCGTATTTCTTGAACTCTTTTTCACAAAAATAACCTAATTTTAAAACCACGTCTTCAACAAATGTCAAAGTTTCACTCTTTCTTTCTATACATATATCTATCGCTCTCTCCTCTGTTTTCTGATTGGCTACTTCTCTTAACCACTAACCATAAGTTTGGAGCTTGCAAACACCTGCGCTAACCACGAGTAATGTTAAACCAGCGCCGCGCTGATTTTGTTATTGTGAACGCTCACATTGCAATGCCTTTCTACGCTAACCATAACTACTAATTTCGTGTTGTGAATGAGGCTTAAGAGTTTATAAGTGTATAATAAATGATATTACAGGTTTATGTGCTCGAAATATAATTGAAATTAAATAATAATAATAATACTAATAATAATATTAATAATAATTCTTTATTTCCTTAAGATATAGATAGGTACAATATATAGGAATTGTCAATAATTGGTGTAAAATATGTTTAAATGTATATACATATAAAATGGTTGAGTTGAACGAAGGGGAGTCCACTGCAGTTATTGAGAAATGTGGTATTCTTCTAGGCTATAGAAGATATTTTTAATTAAATATAATTTTAACTCATAAATTTTCTAAATTCAACAATTTTTGTTACGTGTGTAGGAAAGTTATTAAAGATCCTTAATCCAAGAATATTAGGGGCTCCTTTGCTGATGTTATTTCTTCTAAAGGGTATATAGTAGAATTGATCGTTATGTCGGGTATTAATCTGATGGACGTCACAGTTCATAGTAAAATTATTCTTGTTTTTAAAAATGTACATACAAATTTCAAATATGTATAGATTAGTTAGGGTAAGTATCCTGTATTTTTGTAAGTAAGGCCTGCAGGAAGTTGATTGTGAGATTTTTGCTAGGCATCGAATGACGCGTTTTTGGGAGATGAAGACAGCAGAAGCTGCAGGTGAGGCGCCCCAGATGAAGAGTCCATAACGTAATGAAAGTTAAAGTGTAATAATTCTACGTGTATTTCCTATAATTTATATTTTGTCCGCTATGGTCTACCGTGAGTTCCGATAAGTGATATAAAGTTATAATAAACTTTAATAGCCAGTTGCATCAAAAAGACAAATTTTAATAAAAAAAAAAATGAAATTTTAGCAGCAGCGCATAATAATTTATAGCACGTTTCATTTCGTTGTAATACTATTAATTTAAGGAACTCTTAAAATTTAAGCTACTTGGTGCAAGTGGCACCGGCCATAAAACTTTGGGTTCTTTAAATAAAGAAGGTACTCGTATGTAATGTTATTATTTATTTTACATCCTGCCCAGTTATATACAAAAATATATACATAAATATTTTTTCTATTCTTCCTAAAATTTGTACCCCTTACGATACTGAGCGTGACCTATGACAGGGAGTGGCAGGAACTGAGCATTTGAACGTCAGGACAAGAGAAATACGACATCCGTTGTCATCGCGTTTGGCCTGCAAACGCGCAGCAGAGAACAGTTGAACAGAGCTTAGCGCCGCCTAATGTTCACATGTCACCGCCATCGCGTCATATGCCACGATGCTCGATTGTTCGTCTCGTAGTAGGGGGTGTGACGTTACATTACATCCAAAGGGTCAACCGACACAGAATGTGTTCTGTGTTCAAGCTCAATAATAGTAGTACAAATAAATTACATAACGCATTAGAAATTTTAAAAAATATTTTTCTGCAGTCTATACGCAAAGTAGGCATTTGAACTCGCTTTTATCAAAGCAAAATGTCACTTTGCTGTTCATACGCGCCTAAGTAGACAAACGATCGCTGTCGAATTTGATAAATGTCACTTGTCTACATTCTTAATGAGAACGTTTAGTCAGTAACTAATAGGGAAGGAAATTTAAAGAACAAATTCTAAAGGTAGAAGTGGAGATCTTTACTTTCTTTTAAATGCGCGAGGTACAATATAATGGAGTGAAGGGTTACATACAGGTGTAAAGTGTAACACCAAAACAAAACACCGCCATTATATTCTTTATTATCATAGTTACGAAAAAATACTATAGAATAAAGTTGCGGGAGACCAAGGGGGACATCCGATTAGATAAGAAAATATATTTTTTAAACCGGTGTTTGATTTTGGTATTACAGCCTGTATACACGTGTACAGTTAGAGGAATTGTATCTTTGCAGATTGTTATATTAATTTCCATGCAGTTATAGCGGAGATATTGTTGTATTTTTAAGCTTTTGCATTCTAAATAAAACACTCATGATCTAGGTTCTGGAAAAATATAATAACGTAATAGGTACTTAAATAAAGTCGCGTATTCAAATTTGCAATACGACCATTCTAAATTTTTTGGATACATGTTTATTAATTCATAAATATTGCTTGCACGTATTGTTATATGATTTCACATGAATGCAACAAATGACAACATTGTATCTTCTCACAATATACAGGGTGTCTCAGGACGAGCTTACGCTATCTATATTTTAAATACTATTTAATATAATTTAACGAAATTTGGTATCTAGGGGTTATCCAACATGCCCGTTTTAACTAAAATATTTTCAAAGCAGTAGCACTTCCGGTTTGACCGGAAATTGACCCCAACTTTCTTATTTTAAATGGAATACGCTATATTTTATTTTACCATTGAATGCAGCGGAAAATTTTACATATGAAGCAATAAAAACATTTTACTCATGATCAACTACTTCCGGCGTTATTCAACTTTATTTTATTTTTTGTCTGAAATCCGGAACATTTTCAAAACTCTGTATATCGGGAACGAGATCGAATTTTTATAATCTGAAAAAAGCCTTTTATAAAGGAGACTTTAAGCTACATTATCCATAGAAGAATCCTCTATTATTTATAAAAATGTGACGGGTACGTTAGACCAAATTTACAGTTGACAAACTTCACAAAAGACATTTTTTTTAAATGGAACCCCCCGTTTTTTATTACATAAATGTATCCTACGGCAAAAAAATAAGGGTACTTTATGTAACATGTCCTATGTTGAAAGTTGATAGAATTTCAGTAAATTAGAAAAACATGTAATCTGTGTATAATTATTTTATTAATACGGATAAGTAAGCCATGGAAAAACAATGTTTGTTTTTACAAACTCATCTACTTGATTTCTTAGATAATTTACCGTTGGATCAAAGGAATTTAATATGGTACCAGCATGATGGCGCTCCACCCCGCCATAGAATAAATACTTTTTTGGAAACAATTTTTGAAGATAGGTGGCTGGCAAATAATGGACCACATAGGTGGCCTCCTCGTTCACCCGGTTTAACTCCACTTGATTTTTTTCTTTGGGGTTACATTAAAAACGGCGTCTATCAAAAACCTTTAACTACTAAAGAAGATTGCCAACATAGGGTACGAACAGCATTTAACAACATGTCTCCTCGGATGATAAAAAATGCTACACAAGAAGAAGTATTGAATAGAGTAACAATGTGCTTACATATGAATGGAGGACAGTTTGAATATGTATTAAATTAATCATAGTTTTGTATTTAGAATTTATTTGTTTTTTCCATGGCTTACTTATCCGTATTAATAAAATAATTATACACAGATTACATGTTTTTCTAATTTACTGAAATTCTATCAACTTTCAACATAGGACATGTTACATAAAGTACCCTTATTTTTTGCCGTAGAATGCATTTATGTAATAAAAAACGGAGGGTTCCATTTAAAAAAAAAGTCTTTTTTGAAGTTTGTCAACTGTAATTTTGGTGTAACGTACCCGTCACATTTTTATAAATAATCGAGGATTCTTCTATGGATAATGTAGCTTAAAGTCTCCTTTATAAAAGGCTTTTTTCAGATTATAAAAATTCGATCTCGTTCCCGATATACAGAGTTTTGAAAATGTTCCGGATTTCAGACAAAAAATAAAATAAAGTTGAATAACGCCGGAAGTAGTTGATCATGAGTAAAATGTTTTTATTGCTTCATATGTAAAATTTTCCGCTGCATTTAATGGTAAAATAAAATATAGCGTATTCCATTTAAAATAAGAAAGTTGGGGTCAATTTCCGGTCAAACCGGAAGTGCTACTGCTTTGAAAATATTTTAGTTAAAACGGGCATGTTGGATAACCCCTAGATACCAAATTTCGTTAAATTATATTAAATAGTATTTAAAATATAGATAGCGTAAGCTCGTCCTGAGACACCCTGTATATATATATAGGTCTCAACTATTTGACAATTCACGTGAAATCATATGAGTTTACCACTTAGTGACATGATAGTAGTGTCGTCTAACCTCCTTATCTAAATGGCGTGATTTTTAAAATTTATACAGTGACCTACAATTTCTATACTTCTTATAATTTAGGTGCATATTATATAGTATTTTATCTATGAGGCTATGAGTAATACTAATTCAGACAAAAACACTATATTATCGTTACATGGAAACGCAATGGTTAAAGCCGGAATCGGAGCAGATACCTTAGGTCGGAGCAACTCTCTCGCTTCTTAATTCTGCAACACAACAACTTTTCTGGATCTGAGTAGTCTTTTAAAATTTTCATCTATCAAAATACATAAATACCCACACACACACACACACACACACACACACACACACACACACACACCAGAGCTGGGCAAGTTACTTTTAAAATGTAACTAGTTACAGTTCCAGTTACTTTGGTGAAAGAACTAAGTTATTTACTAGTTACTCATTAAAAGTAACTTAGTTACTTTGAGTTACTTTCTAACTACTTTTAATGGCGTGAAGTGTAGACTTAGACTGTTGACTTAGTTATTGTGTAGGATACATATCAGGGAGTTTTTGCACCAACTACGTGAACCTAAATTTTAACGTTATTGCTTGGCAACACCCAATCAGATTATTATTGTTAATGTTAACGGACCTACAGGGCCTTATTACCGCCTAGGCCCACGAAGCTACGGCCTAGGGCCCGGTTGCTGTGATTTTTTAAAAATTTATTAATTTATTTTTCAATTTTGATTTCTTATACCAAGATATAAAGAATCTACTTTCTTTCTAACATGACATGACTATTATAATGTATAAAACATGCAGACATTATATCCTACCTAGAATTATTAGTGGATACTGATTAATTTATTGGAAACCTCGGATCAGACGTCGATTTTCAATCTGAGGCCCCGCGCTCACATATATAAGAAATTTTGATGAAAAAGTATCTTTTTATAAATATTTGGGGCCCCGCTACGCTAATAACATATTCCCGAGAACCGGCAAAATCGCCAACCGTCCCTAGAAAGGTGTAACAAAATATTACGCTAAAATTTCACCTCAAACTAGAATCGAGCATGCGGTACTGTATAATTGACCAGCTTTTCTCTCAGCAGGCAATTTTATTTTTTTCTTTAATAAATAAACTTACATTATAATTATACAAATATTTGTAAGTACTTGTTTTTTACTATAAAGAGGGAGGGGGGCCCGAAAAAAAATTTGGCCTAGGGCCCAAAAATCTGATAAAAAGGCCCTACATTATAATATAACATAAAAATTAAAAGTAACATTTTATCTTGTGAGAAGGGAATTTGCAAAAATGAGACGAACAACGAACAAAATACACTATATTTTGTATAACCTGAAAATTGGAATAATTTTGATGATTTAGTGGCAGCTTAATTATAATTTATTAAAACGTATCATTTGTAAGCGAGGAAAATATTAGAAAATAATATATTTTATAAGTCAAATTTAACATTTAGTGACTTTTTAATTCTAGAATTAAAAGTTAAAATAATGTGTTATTTTTAGGTTTTTTGTTTACTGTACAAAAACTGTATTATTAATGAATTTAATTATTACATACATTTATTTAAAACAAAACAGTTTTAGTTAGTGTTTCTAAAAAAGGCATCAGCCTCAACAAAATATTTCTTAGAAATTTAAATCCCCCCGTTACTTTTTATGACTAAGTTACATTCCACTTTTTAAGTTACTTTGACTAACTTAAGTTACATTCTAGTAACTTAAGTTACCAAGTAACTAGTAACTAAAAACCGGAAAGTTACCAACTACTTTACCGCAGCAAGTTAAGTTACAGTTACAGTTACCATATTTTAAAAAGTAACTAAGTTACGTTACAAGTTACGTAAAAGTAACTAGTTAGTAACTAAGTTACTAAAGTAACTAGTTACTGCCCAGCTCTGACACACACACACACACACACACACACACACACACACACACACACGCACACATCATCATCAAGTTAATCTGACATATGACTGCTCTGTCGGTATATTATATAACCAAACAAAATGTACTGCTATGTAAAGGAATACAGAAATAAAATAGGGCATTTATTTACAAAAACGAAAGTAAAAAAAGCTTAGATTAGATTGAAGCAATAGCTCAAGAAGAATGGAAAATAACGATAAATTTAAATTAAAAATTATAATCGGTATTTATTGAGTAGTACGGTAAGCACAGTATGTACATTTTATTATTTTTTGTTATGGTGGAGGACCCCATTGTGGCGACTATAGAAAAAAAAAAATTGTGTGTTTCGAGCGCAAATGGACATTGTCTATTTTGAGAGAATACCACGCTTCTACGTCGCGTTGTAACAACCTCTTAATCAACAATATCCCATTATGCGCTATTAATACACAGATAGTTGAGTTGTGAAAGGCAGAGAATACGGTTGTGGCGAACGTGCGGCGATATTCAAATTCGTTAAACGATAGATATCACGCTTTAATTCGCGGACCATATGAAATAAATAAACTCTAGTGAAACAAGGTAGTGTTGTGAATAAAGAAAGTGAAGTGAGAAGTACCTAGAAGCTCTAAATTAGAGTAAAAAAGTGTATACAGCGGTGAGACAGTAGCCAAGGACGTACATATAAACTGTAAGCAAGCGTAGTTTAGCGGCGGTAAGCTAGAACCTGCATACCAAGATAAAAATTTTAGTCAGGCCCGTACTCAGGAAAGTTGTGCAAATATGTCATCGGATAGAGATGATAAAAGTAACAAAGAAGGAAGTGATAAAATAGAATTAAGAGATTTAATGAAAATTATATTACAAATAAAGAACGATACAAAAGAGATAAAACAGGATCAGAAAGAATATAAAGAGGAACTACTACGAATGAAACAGATAAATGAACAACTGAAGGAAGAAAACATAGAGATAAAAAAAGAATTGAACGACATGAAAGAGAGAATCGAGAGATTAGATAAAGAAAAAATCAAAAATAATTTCGTGATTGTAGGGCTAAGAACAGACTCAATCAGCAGAAAAGACCTAAAAAACACCGTGGAAGACTTCATACACAAGAAAATTGGAGTTAATGTACAAGTGAAGGAAGCAATAAAGATAGGAGAGAAGACATGTAAGGTACAAATGGAAAATTTTCAAGATAAACAAAAAGTAATGGCGAATAAAAAGAACCTAAGAACCTTAAAGGACAAAATCTTCATAAACAACGAACTAACAAGAAATGAGCGCGAAATACAAAAGGAAATAAAAATGTTAGCAGAGAAAAATAAAAAGGCAGGAGATATATTGAAGATAGGCTATCAGAAAATAACAATAAATGGAAAGGAATGGAAATGGGACAAAACACAAAAGAAGATGATAGAGGTCAAAGAAGAAGGAGGTACTGCGTCAAAAAACTAAGGGAAAAACGAGGAAAATTGCAACAAAAAGGAAAGACGTCGCAAGCAAAGGAAAAGGATACGATAAGGAACAACAAAACACATATAATTAAGTACGGGATGGGCAAAATAAAAAATAGAGTAAATAAACCAGGGAAAATAATAAAATTTGGAACATGGAATGTAAAAAGTTTAACAGGAAAAGAATATGAATTAACAGAAGAACTGGCAAAAATGAATATGGATTATGTGGGTATAACAGAAACAAAGAGGAAAGGCAAAGGAATCACAAAGACACAAAATGGATATTGGATGTACTGGGTAGGAGTATCGGAAAAAGAAAACGCCAAGGCAGGGGTGGCAATTTTAATTAAAGAGGATAAGATGAAATATGTTTCGAAAGAAAACCTATTGAATGAAAGATTACTATCAATAAATGTTAAGGAAGGAGACGAAAACGAAGAATACACGCTAATTGTGGGCTATGGACCGAACGAGGACGCAAGAAAAGAAGAAAAAGATAACTTCTTTAAAGAACTACAAGAAATAGTAGACAGAAGTGAAAAGAGAGTAATAATAATGGGAGACCTTAACGGGAGGGTAGGAAATAAGAATGATGGAATAGAGTGGTGCTTAGGTAGGAATGGAGAGAAGGTGACGAATACAAACGGGAAAAGAATAATAGAGTTTTGCCTAGAGAATGAGTTCAAAATCGGAAATACACACTTCAAGCACAAAGAAATACATAAAATAACAAGACAAGTTATAAGCAGAAATGAAAAATCGATTATAGATTATTTCCTAATTAACATAGACAGCTGGAATAGAGTAAAAGACATAAAAGTAAAAAGAGGACCAGAGATTGGAAGCGACCATTTCCTTGTAACAATGATACTAAAGCAAGAAGTAATCACAAAAAACGAAACCAAAAGAAAGATAGTAAATAAGAAAATAAAATGCCATGAACTTAGAAGACAAGAGATAGAAGAAAAATTTCAAAAGAACGTCAACGAAGAGTTTAAGAAAAAAGCAAAAGAAAAAGAAGGAAACATAGAAAAGAAATGGAAGAACTTCAAAAAGACAGTACTAGAGGCAGCAGAAAAAAGCTGTGGCACGACTAGAATAGTGAACAGAAACACAAACAAAACTAGATGGTGGTCGGAAAGGGTAAAAGTTACAGTGAAAGAAAAAAAGAACAAGTGGAATAAATATCTACAAACGAAAGAACCTACTGACTATGAAAAATATAAAGAACAAAGGAAAAAAGTAAAAAGAGTAATAAAGGAAGAAAAAGAAAAAGCATGGAGAGAATTTGGTGAAAAAATGAAAAACGCATACAATGAAAACCAGAAATTATTTTTTGGAACACTTAAAAATATAAGACAAAAGAAGACAGCAACAATTACGAACATTAAAGATAAGGAAGGAAAGACGATAGCAGAAGAAGACAGAATAATGGATAGATGGAGACAGTATTTCATAGAATTACTAGAGGGAAATGATACTAAAGATGAAGAACAACAAGAAAGCCATCGCACACGAACAAAGGAAACAGAAATAACACAAGAAGAAGAAATAAGCTTGAAAGAAATAATAGAAGCAATAAGAAAAACCAAAAGAGGAAAAGCTCCCGGACATGACAAAATAACAGCAGACATGCTGAAAGCACTACCCGAATCAGCACTACAGGAACTTAAAGACATAATGAATGAAGCGCTAAAAGGAATAACACCAGCAGAATGGCAAATAGGTATCATAACACCAATATTTAAAAAAGGAGATAGCAGAGAGTGCCGGAACTATAGAGGAATTACCCTAATAAGCACAGTGGCCAAAATATATGCAAGAATCCTGGAGAGTAGACTAAGAATAGAGCTGGAAGAATCTTTAGAGGAAACTCAATTTGGTTTTAGACCAAATAGAGGAGTAAATGATGCGATATTCATACTAAGACAAATAGGGGAAAAGGCAATAAAAGAAGGGAGAAACGTACATGTGTGCTTCATTGATCTAGAGAAAGCGTTTGATAGAATCAACAGAGAAGACATATGGAAAACGCTAAGAAAAAGGGGAATATCAAATACGTTAATAACAGGAATTCAGAGCCTATATTCAAACACTAAGAGCTATGTAAGAGTGAAACAAGAGACCTCCAATACATTTGAAACTACAGCCGGAGTAAGGCAAGGATGCATTTTGAGCCCGCTTCTGTTTACGCTAATTCTTGACGAAGGAATAAAAGAGGCAAAGAAAGAAGTAAAGAAATACTACATAGGAAATTGGAAATTGAGAAGAGTGGAAATAGCAGAATTATGCTATGCAGATGACATGGTCATCATAGCAGAAGACGAAAAAACCTTAATAAGGAATATAGAAATATATGATAAAGCGCTACAAAAATTAAACATGAAGATCAATAAAGAAAAAACGAAAACCATGATACTAGGAAGAAATGAACAACACCACACGATACAACTAAAAAATGAAAATCTACAGCAAGTCCAAAAATTTAAATACCTGGGGGCAATGATATCAGAAGATGGAAGATTTGATGAAGAAATAAAAGAAAGAAGAACAACAGGAGGCAAAATATTCAATAGCATCAAACACAGCTTCTTAGGAAAGAAAGAAATACCGAAAGAGACCAGGGTACAAATATTTAAGAAAGTAGTGACACCTATACTCATACACGGAGCTGAAACATGGACATTAACGCAAAGACAAAAAGAAAAAATTACGGCTACCGAAATGAGATTCTTGAGAAAAATAGAGGGGAAAACAAGACTGGACAGAATTGAAAACACAACCTACAGACAAAACTTAAAAGTAAAAGCAATAGAAGATAAGATAGCAGAAGGACAGATGAGATGGTATGGGCATGTAGAAAGGATGGGAGAGGAGAGAATAGTTAAAAAAGTGTTTGAAGCAAAAATTGGAAGAAAGAAACCACGAGGACGACCAAGAAGAACGTGGCTGGAAGAAGTAAAGGAGGCAGCGCAAAGAAGAGGTCTAACTTGGGAAGAAACGAAGACAGCAACACAAGATAGAGCAGAGTGGAAAGAAATATGGAGAAGACCAACAAATCAGAACTCAACCCCCTCCCCCGCAGGCCGGGGGAACGCCTTACACCCGTGAGGGTAGAAAGGTGCAGGATTAAGTAAGTAAGTAATACACAGATAGCTATATTCTTTCATTCATATTTCGTTCGCTATCCTTAGGGTTGCCAACTATTGCTTTTTGGCAAACAATCTTTGAATTGCTATATTGTCCTACGCCTTGCATTCACTGTCAAAAGTCTTATGAGGTCTCGCGGCCTGGGGAACCGGGTACGATCCCAACCGACGCCAAAAAGAAATATTTCGAATTTTAAATGACACAAAAGTGACCCCAGTGGTGCACTCTTCACGCCAACAATGAGTGATACTTCGATCAGATGGTTTTTAATGCATTCGTTAAATACGATGGATAATTTGCCTAACATATATAGAAACAAGTACTTTTTACCTTCCGTCAAAAGGAAGGTATTGTTTTTGGTCAAAAAATTCGTTGGTGAGTTTTTAATGTATAAGGACGTTTTAGGGTCCCTACAATACGAATGTACTATTTTTAAGATGATGTCTGTATGTGTGTATGTGTGTCCGTGTGTGTGTGTCTGTGTGTGTGTCTGTGTGTGTGTCCGTGTGTCCGTGTGTGTGTGTGTGTGTGTGTGTGTGTGTGTGTGTGACAAATTTTTCTCCGACGATAACTCCAAAACTACAATTCTAAAAATTATGATTCTTTCATATTCCTCATCTTTACACCCATATGAAGAGCTGATTAGATTTTGGTTATAATTGGTCAACCGGAAGTACCCTTATTTGAAGTTCTTAACAGTTTTTCTTGAAAAATCGCAGTTAAATATCATTTTCGACATTTTATGTGATTATCAATAGAAAGAATATCTTATTCTCTATACGGTTCGATTATACATTTTCCTTCACATTCAATAGATATAGAGTTATAGTTATAGAGAGATTAAGAGAGATTAACTTTCGAAAATTAGTCAGCTTTGCAAAAATTATGAAAACAACAAATATATTCAAAAAAATCTAATTGACAGATGTCAGTGGCAAGTGCAGAACCACAGTGGAAAGTATATGATCTGAAAGTGATATAAGTGACAGAGTGTTCCTCGCCAGTGACTTGCATTTGCGGCCTCGTCTCAAGATAGGAACTTATAATGCCAGAAGTACGAGAAAGCCAAAAGAGAAGATGGAAGGACTGTATAGCAGAAGATTTGAGAGAGGAAGAACTGTGGCACGAAGGTGCTTTGGACAGGAAAGAGTAGAAGAAAAGAGTAAGAAACAGTGACTTCTAATAAAATAGGGCAAAGTTGAAGCAGGAGGAAGTGTTAAGTGCAATACATAATGTACGTTCGTATTCGTATTAAAATTTTATTAGATTTTAGAATCTTTTCAAAGGAACTTTCAGTATGGATATGTAAAAATAGTGTGTTCTTGTTACAATTATACAGGATATATATATTTGAATGCAAATGTTAATCATTTATTATACTGTAAAATTAATAATAAAAAATTGATACTAGTACCAAAGTAGTGGGTGAGGTCGTAATTAACTGACAAGGACGTTTAGACGATACATTAGTTTTAACATTGAGCAGCGGGTCCCAAATTGTCCCTGATAGGGACGAACGCCAATACGAAGGCCCCGGAGGATAACGGGACCAACAGCCAGTGACGGGGAGCCCTGAACTCTTTCCAACCGTTCTCCCCTTCTGTCTATAGTCATCTCAAACGACGTACATTATTGCGGTACCCAACCCCACCCCCCTCCCTCCCGCACACAATTCTTCTATTATATATTACATGTAGTAAGGTTATTAATACGTGGGCTCTGCATAGTTCATTTATCATTAAAACTTGAATTTTAACAATAAAAATAATTTTTTTAAAACAAATTATTTTCCCCCCTCTATATCTCCTTAATTATGGATCCTAGCAAAAATGTGTGTAGGACCTTTTCTGTAGAGAATTTTATGTAGATTAATCTAATATATAAACATTTTTTCGCTAGAGGCAGTAGTTTTCGAGTTATTAACAAAAAACTGAAAAAAGGGACCTTTAGAGGCCCCCCCCCTCCCTTAGCTTCACTCCCACCCATCAGTACTTTTAGTATTTTGTTAAGGACACCTTCCCCTATAACTGTGCCAAAATTGGCGTCTACATGAATTATTTCCGCTATTTTTCCTTCGTTGCCTGGACTACCAGTAACCTTTCTCATGCTCAATTATTTATGTACATGTATTATTATATATATTATATTATTACAAATTCCTATCATTGAACAAGTTCAGCCACCTAATGAGGAAATAACTGAGTTAAAAAAAGTAATATTATCCATGCAGGCTACGATGCTCGCTATGCATAAGGATTTAAACGGCCTAAAATCAAAACTAGAATTTGTATCCAAAACAGACCTGGATAAACACACTGAATTCGAAGATATCATTTATGAAATAAATGAACGGAAACATCGTGAAAAGAATATCATTATACGTGGACTTCCTGAAAAACCATCTGTCGCTGAAGATCGTATTACTATTGATAATTTACTCGCTGAACTAATCCAAGATAGGTCATCTTATAATTATGAATTCTTTCGTTTAGGAAAAAAACTGGAAAATAATAAACCACGTATGATAAAATTATCCTTTAATGATATAGGATATATAAAGGAACTATTCAAAAACTTACGTAAACTCAAAACAAAACCATTGTATAAGAATATCTCCACCACTAATGATAAAACGATCAAACAACGTGAACATCTTGTTTTGTTACGTGAGGAATTAAATAAACTTAATGCTGATGGGAATAACACCTTCTCCATTAGGTATATTAAAGGTGTTCCGCAGTTAACTAAGTCAAAAAACTAAATACAGTGAGATGTTCTGATAAAATAGAAACTGTAACTGTTTACTATCAAAACGTCCGCGGTTTAAACACCAAATTTTCACAGTTTTATAATAATATTTTATTAAATAAGTTTGATGTACTCATTATAACTGAAACGTGGTTAAAAGACAATGTTTACAACACCGAACTATTTGACAGTCGATACATAGTGTTTCGCAAAGATGGAGACTTGATTGCGACAGGTAAAAACTGTGGCGGAGGAGTGCTCGTCGCAGCCAAGAAAGATTTGGATCCCACCTGCATCAATTTCGCCTGCACCATCGACAATGTGGAAGCTATTTGTGTCAGACTGTTTGCATATAATTGTTATTTTTATTTTATTGCAGTTTATTTCGCTCCTCCTACAACCATTCAGATGTACGAATTGTTCTTTGATTCTTTATTAACTCTTCCTTTTATTTTTACGTCAAATGTTTTTATTATTGGTGATATAAATTTATCAAATCTTTATCAGTATCACAAGAATATAGATTGTCATGATTTGAAAGTCTCGAAGTTTGTAAATTATTTAAATTTATTAAATATGGAGCAGTACAATGATGTTTATAACAATTACGGACGTATCTTAGATGCTGTAATATCAAATTATAAAAGTAATGTTACTAAAAGTTTGGATCCCATTATAGATGACCATCATCCATCTCTTATTCTAGAATTTGTACACTTTGCTAACACTAAATTTAAGGCCTGCGTAAAACATGATACTTACTATCAATTCAAAAATGGCAACTACGAATTACTTTACCACTTACTTAGTGAGGTAGACTGGAATTGGTTTATTGAATGTAATGATGTAAATATTGCGGTGGATAAATTTTATAGATTGGTTTACAGTATATTTGATGAATGTATTCCGAAAATTCGTAGACATACCTGCAAATATCCCGTTTGGTTCAATTATAATCTTATTAAATTGTTAAAATCTAAAGATCATTTTCGGAGGTTATTTAGTCGTACAGGATTGTCTTATTATAAAACAAAATTTAAAATAATTAGATCAAATTGTAAGATGCTTGCAGATAAATTATATAGAGAATATATTGTAAACTTACAAGAGAATATAGTATTTGGTAGTAATGTAAATAGTTTTTGGGAATTTGTAAGAAGTAAAAAATGTGAAACTGGTACCCCCTTCGACGATGTATAATGGTGATGTTAAGTACGAAGGAGGTGAAGAAATTTGTAATGGTTTTGCTGCTTACTTTCAAAGTAATTTTGTTAATGACACAGGTACAATAACTATGCATAATAATTGCTCTTCACATAACTTTCATATTACATTAGATCCAGTATCTATCTCACAGGTAAATGACGCAATAAATGCACAAAGTAATAGCAAATCTCTAGGTCCTGACAATATACCTATTTATATTATTAAAGGTTGTTCTGAATTTTTCTCTGTAGCTTTATGTCACTTATATAACTTGTGCCTTAAATTAAATTCTTTTCCAGATAAACTTAAAGAAGCCAGAATTCGTCCTTTGTATAAATCATCTGAAAAAAATCAATTTAAAAATTATCGGCCAATTTCATGTCTCAGTCCATTAGCAAAAATTTTGGAATATTTAATGTATCAGTCAATTAAAAATCAAACTGAGCAAATCATATCAATTTATCAGCATGGTTTCATTTCTGGCCGTTCAACAGTTACTAATTTACTCTCTTTTACTCAATATGTCTCAGATGCTTTTGCTAACAAATTGCAAGTTGATTGTATATATACAGATCTCGCAAAAGCATTTGATACAGTATCGCACAAAATTTTAATAAGTAAATTAGAAGCTATCGGTTTTGCTAAGAATATTTTATCTTTACTGGCCTCGTATCTATCCAACAGAAAACAATTTGTATTTATAGATGGTTTCCAATCAAATTATTATATTGCAATGTCAGGTGTGCCACAGGGCAGTATTTTGGAACCATTACTATTCATACTATTTATAAATGATATAGTTAATACATTATCATTTGGTAACGGCTTACTTTATGCTGATGATTTCAAATTGTATGCTTCAGTAACTGACGTTGAGGACTGTATGAAATTGCAAAATGATTTGGATAAGATTTTTAAATGGTCAGTAGAAAATAAATTGAGTTTTAATTTAAATAAATGCGAAATAGTAAGTTATGCAAGAAAAGCTAACTTAATTTACTTTGATTATCATATGGATAATACTCGTCTCGTAAGGAAAATTAGCAAAAACGATTTAGGAGTACTATTCGATATGAAATTAACATTCCATCCGCATATTGAGAACGTTATTAACTCTGCTTGTAGAACATTAGGATTTGTTTTACGAACTACCTACAGTTTCAAAAATATAAATTGTTTAAAAATTTTATTTGACTCAATGGTTCGGAGTAAGTTAGAGTACGCCAGCCTGGTTTGGTCACCATTTTATAATAATTATATATTATTTCTTGAAAATGTGCAAAAGAAGTTCTACAAACATTGTTATTATCGTGTTAATTTAGTATGGCCAAGTATTAATTACGATGAGTTATTATCTATTTTTCATGTCGAAACGTTAAGAGTAAGAAGACAAAAACAACAAATACTATTTGTATACAAAATTGTAAACAATATCTTGAATGTACCTGATATTCTGGCTCAATTAAATTTTTTAGTACGCCCATATAATTCCAGAAGTTGTCAAACTTTTATCAATATTGTTGCTAAGACCAATTATCATCTTAATTCGCCAATTTTTTCAATGTGTTGCACATACAACATGTATTGTGAGGGACTAGATTTTTCTTATACTTTGTCAGTATTTAAAAAAATATTTGACCAAATTATGTAGTTACAATGTTTATTGTTAATTATTGTCGTTATGTTTATGCTACTTTTGTATATTTTTTGGGTATATATCCCGGGTATTTAAATATTTCTATACTCTATGCATTATTAATGTATATTTATTCTGTAATTGGGGGTATCCCTGTTGAATAAATCAATAAAATAAATAAATAAAAATAAAATTATTATATATTATGTAAACGCGTTCTTTCGATATGCCCATAGCCTCTACTATCTTTCCAACTTTGATTCGATGATGAACTTTTTTAATGCTATAGATGGTGGTCGCAGTTGTTGGCCATCCTGAAAGTTCATCCATCATTAACCAAGCTGGTACGACCCCGCTTAAATTCTTTTCACGATGGAAGAGAGTCCCGGCAAGAAGTGTACAACTCCGCTTTAATTCATGCACATGTATTCCTTTTAAATGCAAGAATTTAATCACGGCACGATTTTTTAGTTTTTCCACTTTTATAAAAACACTGAATTAGGCTGCCTTTTGGTCAAAAGTGAGCAGTCACTGTACCCCAATCCCCAGTAACATTTCTCATGCTCAATTCTTTATGTACTATATGTTATGTAAACGCGTTCTTTCGATATACCCATAGTCTCTACTATCTTTCCAACTTTGATTTGATGATGAAATTTTTTAATGTTATAGATGGTTATAAAAACACTGAATTCGGCTGACTCAAATAACTCTCAAACAATAATTAAACGTTCAAAATGAATGAAATTTTTATAGGTATATTTCTAAGCATAAACAATTACTGCTGTATAACAATAATTCTGATGTATAACTACATGTAGAGGTTGTCTCATTTTCGAGGTTTTTTTTTTTAAGGTATCTTGGGTAATATTAACGATAGAGCAAAACCGTTTCCACATTCCTGAGTCAACTTTACGTGTCAACACAGCAATTTTCGATCTTCTTCTGTTTCTGAGCTACAGGCAAAAATTCGTTTTTCGCTATTTTCGAAAATATCTCATTTCTCATTTATTATTTATTATGATAGAGAAAAATTGTTTAAACAAATTTTCTACTGTTTTTTGTGTAGAATAAAATGGCGTAATTACTATTTTTGAAAACTTAATAACTCGAGGTATAACACAAACAGGGCCGGCTCAAGATATATGGGCGCCCTGAGCCAAATTAGATTAGAGCGCCCCCCCCCCCCCCCCATCCATTAATAATTTCATATCCTGAATAAAATGCTAAATTTGCAACCTCCGCCATATTGGAAAAATGACGACCAAAATCAGGTTTTTAATAATATCTCTTTGCATTATTTACCTATGATGAACTATCAAAGAGTTACCTTTAAAAATAATTAACCAAAATTGCAATTTTTTAAAGAAATTTGAAATACACAAAAAATTGCAATATTACATAATTAATATTTGCTCTAATAGCTTTTAATACTTATAACAGTCGTCGTGACATCGAATTAAGTAATATTTCGATAATTTTAAAGTTACTTTTGTCAATGTATTTCTTGCCACTCTAACATGTTTAAAGATACGACAACGCGTTTTAAAATTTAAATTCGGTATGAAATTCTTTTTTATAACGCATATGTATATTACACGATTTTTACCGTTGGGCGATTCGTGAGTAACTTTAACTTAATGAAATTCTTCTAATATTTTAAACATCTGAAAATTTCCCATGTTTTCATCCAAAATTTTGACACGATTCAAAATAAATAATATTACCTAGATAATAGTGACAAAATAAAACAAAACTAACTCTGAAAGGGTTCCAAAATTTAATAATACTCGTACAGGTACAGTATAGTAGAGTTTTTAGATTTTTTGAGTGCCCCAATAAGCCAGGCGCCCTGAGCCAGTGCCTAAGTGGCTCACGCCTTGAGCCGCCACTGAACACAAACTTATGATTTTTTAATAGAAACCTATGTTGAAAATATTTTCGTCTTTTTGCTTATTTTATAAGCTTTTCAATGATGTATAACAAGTCTACATTCTTTTGTTTAAATCATGAGTAATACATGAATTATTATTTTTTTTTGGAGTGAAAAAATTTAAATGATTAAGATACAAATTTAAAAATCTATTACAGATCCCCTCTTGTTTATTTCAATTCTATACCTAATAATTACGTTCTCAAAATTATTCTTGATCAATTATTTTCGGAGTAGTAAAATAATTTTTTATCGACGTTATAGCTGGCTTTGGCACAATTGGAAAATTACAAAAGTATAGGGAAAATAATATCAAACATAAACAAAAAGTGTTCTGTAATAGATTTTATCATTTGTTTCTTAATCATTTTCAATTTTTCCACCCCAAAAAATTATTAATTGTTTTACTTATAACATATCATTGAAAAGCATATAAAATCAACAAAATAATACTCGAGATACCTTAAAAAAAAAAACATCGAAAATGCGACATTCTGTACATATATAATTCGAAAATATAAAGTGTAATTATCTAAGAAAGAAGAAGTTGTATAGCTTAATGTGAAAAGTTAAAAAACATATTAAAAACTTTGCATTAAGTTTTCATATTAAACATCTTGTCATCCGTGGTACAAAAACCATGTACAATAACTAATTGCAGTGTAGACTTGGCCATATAATCCCGTGCTGCGAAGTTATCTTATGACTTAAATATTTTATAGTGGTCAAGCGAGCGCGAGCATATAGTCGAAAATACTTACTTTGTCGGGTCCAGCAATAAAACTATAAATATTGTAATTATAAAAAAACGGCTTATCGCCCATTGTTTGCATTATAACATTGGATGCTAAACGGGCCGTAATTTGCGCAGCTCTATTGGAATGAAAACATGCATTACATTGTACTTCTACCTGGTCTGAGTGCTCTGTATCGTAAAATAATCCAACTGTTCCTTTAACATAAATGCTATTTTTGTTTGAAGTAATTTTTGATACGACAGTTTTCATTCTACTAAGAAATTATTTCAAACAAAATAGCATTTATGTTAAAGAAGAATTAAATTATTTTGCTATATTTTAATATAAAGAGCATGTCTTCATTTCAACAGGTCGGCAAAGATAATAGCCCGTTGACATCGAATGCAAGCAGTGAGCGATATGCCGCTTTGCCATAATTACGATATCTTTTTCTTCTTCTTCCTAAAGTTGTCCCGTTGGAGCAGGGTCCGCTGTACGGATCTGAATACGCCACTTCAATCACTTCATTCGATCAAGCGCGTCCTCTGGACGTAGATCTAGGGTTTTGATGTCCATATAACATTTTGCCACCGTTGCTTAGTTCTACCATATGGGCGTAGGCCGTGAATTTGTAGATAGTAGGTACTATCAATAACACTTTCTGGAGTTGTTCGCCGAACATGGCCATACCATCGCAGTCGCCCTTCTCGCATCTTTTCTTGGATTGATGTAATACCTATTTGTTGCCCAATAATTTCATTCTTGATATGGTCTAAGAGAGAGATTCTCAGAGTCCAACGAATCATACACATCTCCATGGCGTGGAGTCTGCGCTCAGCTAGCTTCGTCACAGACCAACATTCATTTCCGTACAGAGCAATTGGACGTACTACTTACTACTATACGATAATTTTTAGATTTTAGCTTTGTCGACATATATTTGTCACATAAAATAGCAGTGAATTCTCTCCAACGCATCCATGCAGCTTTAATTCTTGCCCGTGTTTGTTAATATTACCATTACATTGTAAGGTGAACCCTAGATAACGAAATGTTTCCACTTTCGTCAAGTCTTCCCCGTTAACCTTTATTGTACTAAGATTCGGAATGGTCTCTAGGTATTCAGTTTTATTAATATTTAGGCGTAAACCGAAACGACTTAGACAATCAAACCAGGCCTGCACTTGACTTTCTAATTCTGCTCTAGAAGACGAGACCAGCATGATATCATCGGCGTACAATAAGGTCTATGGCACATCGCATTGTAAATCTAAATCACTGGTGATTGTATCCAAAACAATAATTACGATATGCATTGTTTTATTTCTGGACCCAACAGAGTCAATTTTTTGGCTATAGGAGATTAGACCGCAGACGTAACAAATTAATTCTAAATAGTGATCAGCTATAACGATGGAAACAAAATATAAGAAGAAATGACCCAAGTGACACTAAAACGAACAGATGAGATGTAAAATAAGGTTATAATATTAAAGATGGATTTTATTCCATGACGTAAAAAGTTCATGTTATTTGTAATTGGATTAATTAGTAACTAACTAATTCAAACAAAACGACATTTCAGAATATTGTTATTGTTAGGATGAGAAAATAGGATCGCACATACAATGACGCACCAATTAACATTTATCTACAAAATTACAATTATTAATTTTTCTCAATTATATATACACAATATAAATGAATACATGTTACAAACTTTAACAGACACATTTTATTAATAACTCCGGTACTTGTTGCACTATAATTTTGAAACTCCGTATGGGAATACTACTTATGCATGTATACAATTTCTTTTGTTTATGTTTACTTATTGGCATTTTTTATTTTTACTCATGACGTATTACATACAATGCTAAAATACATAAAAAATCTAGTCCTGTTAAAACTTGATAAACGCAGTAATTTTTGAGATATTTAAATTGTTTTAAAAAAGTCAAATATCCTAAAATGTGTAACAATTAAATTCACATGAATTAATTATTGGATAATCACGTAGATATTCTCTAAACATACGACAATCATTACCATTACAATATCCTTAAAACTTATTTTAACTAATAACTAGGATAATGGATTTTTCCTAAAAATTAAAATATCTCAAAATCTGCTGTGATTATCAAGTTTTACCAAGAGTAACTTTTTTGTGCGATTTTGCATTGTATGTAATATTTTATTAGTAAAACTAAAAAAATCTTAATAGGTAAAAAATGAACGATGAAAAACGTCCAAGGCTACCCCATATGAGACGCCTCTACATTAACTAAAGAAAGTACAAACATGCATAAAATTAATTAGTATCCCCATACCAAGTTTTAAAATAATTGTGCAACTAGTACCAGAGTTATTAATAAAAATGTGTACGGTGAGGTGCACCTTAAGGGGGAGTTCGAATCGTGCAAATTGCATAAGCAAAAAAATATTTTTTTGGAAAAGCTTTTTCAGTTTTCTGTTTGAAGAATAAGCAATAAAACTAAGAATTATTGTATTATATTGTAGTCTTTACTTCCTAAAATGATTTTGGCTGAAGAAAAGCAACTCGCATAAGAGATAATATTTGAAATGTGACTTAAGACTTGATATTATGAAACACAAACACATTCAGGAAATAGCAAACACAAAAATATAGGGTAATTTCCGATTTTCATAGTAAATATTTTTGTATATTAGCTAAAAAGCTTCTTCAAAAATAACACCAAAATCGGCGGTTCTCAATGGCAGATTCTTAAGAAATAGTTCAACGTTAATATCATAGATGTCAATAGTGTAGTACTGTCGGTAAAGTAGTTTAAATATTTGAAAATTGACCTTCGGTTTTAATCTTTCTACCTGACTTCTCCTGTTTATATTTCCAATGTAGGTATAGCCATAAACCCACATAAAATTTTGTTCTATTAGATTAGAAGAATTAAATTTTTCACTCGATTGACACTTGATACATAGTTTTCATCTTCATTGTGAATATGGAGAGAAAAATAATTTGCCCGAAAGTAATTATATTTCTTGAACAATAAAAAATAATTTATTTTATTTCGTTCTTTCAATCCTTTTGCTTCAGACATGGTGAACCATGCTTATGTACTGAAATGCGTTCTTACTAAATTAATAACAAAGTTGAAAACATTACTTTTTATGGATAATAAGTTAGAAGATATAGTTTAATTTTTACTTACTTTTATTTTTTAATTTTACCAAACGCTGACTAGAAAAATATTAGAAACTTAATTTTGAATTAGCTAAATTATTTAAATGTTATTACTTTCAATAAATGTAGTACATTTTTTTTTTAAATGTAGTTATAGCATGCTTGTCTTAAAGATTATCATACGTGTAATCATTGCAAATAATACTCGAATGTATCATATATAGTTTTCATTTTTATACGCATATGCGGTATTAAGATATTTTTATATTTAGTATATGTGAGTCACAACATTGTAAATGGATAAATTTTACATTTGTACAATGTACAATTTACAAATGTAAATTGTTCGAAAATTCTAATAAGATCATTATAACCAATTCTTAGTATTATCTTCTTGTGTTACCGAAATATTACATTAACAATATACAACAAGCGGCTTGTCTACAGAAATACCAAATTATATGATGCGGCTAGATTATAAAAAAATTAAACATATTTTACATAATCTTGGTTGGGTCTTTAGAGGTAGCGTTTATATTTGAATTAACATAAATAATAATTTCTAGCTGTTATAAATGTAAATATAATAACAATGATATGTATTTGCTATATAATTATTAGTATTTTTTTAAACAAATATAGCCCCGGTCGATTTCAAGTATCACTAAAAGCTGCTCTTCACTATAATTCGTTTGTTTTCAATATTATGTCAGTCTAAAATGTACCTCTGTCTAACATTTTTTCATCACAAAATGCTTTCAACTAATAAATAATGAAATAATTACATATGAATTACATATGAATGACATATATGCCCGGTTTCATAAAAGCTTATTTGAATTTAACTCATTGTTACATTTGACGTGTTAAATTTTGACATATCGTCGGCCGACTGTACTATGTCCACAAATATTACTTTGGAGAAAAACTAATTCAAACATTTAAAATATTATTGTAAAGAATGGATAATGAATACACATGTTGCAATTTTTTTGTTTGTATAGTTTCATTTTCCTTAACTTTGTATGAAATTTGTTATATTATAATTTTTAAATATTTTCGAAATATAGAAGGACCTAGTTGGACATGGTTCAAAATAACACAGTAAATTTACACAAAAAATCCAAAAAGAGACTTTTTGTACCATGTCGACACTTTTTATTATTATTTTTACTGTACTACGGCCAGAAGCACGTAACAGAATTATGAAATCTGATTGGCTCTAGACTTGATTCAAAACAATTCTTAATGTATGTCATTTTAAAACGAATGGTACAAAACTTTAAGTCTGTTTGTAGTACAAGAAGCACTGAATTTTATGTTCTTTCTACTGGCCATGGTACAAAAAAATACCAGGAAACCAAATTTGACTATATCTATTTTTTTTCAAAAACTGGACTTGGTACATTCCAATAATCAGCCGACGATATGCCAAATTTAAAAATTAGAGTGTAGAAATTAAATAAATTGTGTGTAAGTAGATTTTAATTTAAATATGTATTGAGTATGCATACAATACTAATGCATTTGATTTATATGTACTAATAATATTTATAATACTTTTTACAATTTGTAATGTTAAAATTTAAATTTTTATTTTGCAATGAGTTAAGATATTAATGAAACTGGGCAGTAATACAATTCTAAAAAGGAAAATTGTCGTACATCTCTAGAAATCATTCGTTCAAAGCGAAATGCTAGAAAAATAAATGGTTTGCTGTTGCTGTGTCACTGGTTATAAAAGCTTTTATTTACCAGCCATAAAACCCCAGGCCCTGGGTACAATTTGACTTAAAGAATCTCTGTCTTTCTGTCTACGTTCATTCAGACACGAACCTAAGTACAGACCCGAACCATTCAATCGCCCTCTCTTGGTTAATTTTATAAGCAAAAATGTAATAGTTCATGGCCTGGCCGATATTACTTCGTGTCGCTTTTTCGAAACCCCCCCTTAAAGGACTGCGTAATGAAACGTTTCCGGGCATACTTTGATATTTTGCTCAAAATGACCTCAGGAATAACTGTTGAAGTTTCTATTACGTTTTCATTAACACCCTGTAAGTAGCGATTAACTAACAACCTCTTTTAACTATTACTCCGCAATTCATTTTATACTATTTTAATGTTATAACAGCAGTCAACTAGCTCTATATTGTAACTCAGTGGTTAATTTTTAGGAAGTCGTTAAAAATCTTCACCAATCAAATACGTCGATAAATAACATAAAAAAATGGATATTTAGTTATCCCAGGTAAAAATTAACTACTTTCTTATAGACTATAAATAATGATTCGCGAGTAAAAATGATAGTCAGCTGCATTGCGGACACAACACCCTCGTACGCAACAGAATGGCCATGGGCCATGGCCACACCGGGTTCGTTTTGTTTGACGGTAAATATTAATATTATTGAACTGTCTTATTTATCAAATAAAAAATACAAAATAGTTATAATAAACATTGATTATGCAGTTAGGTTATTGAAATAAAGACATTTGATGAGGTTTTGCGGCCGCGTGCCTGAGTGTCTGGTCGCGAACCTGGGGAACCGGGTTCGATACCGATCGATGCCAAATATTTCAAATTTTAAATGGCCCAAAAATTACTCTTGTGGTGTACTCTTCACGCCAGCAATGAGTGCCCATGAGGTGACGCTTGGTAAACGTCCACACGGTACAAATATGTCATCATCATTACTGATATTTTAGGTTATGGGCCCAGGAATGGCTTCAGATGGAAACTGGAAGGTATGGGCATTTAACGGAACCAATTCTGACAATTGGAAATGTAGAATAGAAACATTGCTCGATCAATATGATTTGATGGAATTTACTGAAAAAGATGTCGATGAAATATTGAAAGACTTATGTATAAGTGAAGTTCTAGAAGATGAAGATAAAGAAAAAGCAAGGCAAGTACAAGTTAATAGTATGAACAGAAAACAAAAACAAGCAAAATATAAAAGAATGTAAAACAACGAAGGATATAATGAAGAAGTTAAAGTCAGTTTATGAAAGGAAGAGTATTGCTTCGGAATTATACTTAAGAAAACAGTTATTGTTAATGAAATATGATGAGCATGATCATATGGATGACTATTTTAGAAAGTTTAACAAAGCCGTGAGAGAATTAAAATGTGCAAGAGGAAAACTAGATGAAGAAGATATTATCTGTCATCTAGTTTTGACACTTCCCAAATCTTTTGATCCTATTGTTACTGCTTTAGAAACTGTGGAATCTTCAAAGTTAACTTTAGATTTAGTAAAAATGCGTATACTAGATAAAGAAAAGAAGAAATTTTAGTCCAAGCCAAGAAGAGAAATCGGCAGCATTTTCTGCTAATAAATATAAATTTAAATATAAATGTTATAATTTATTGTGGACGTTTGGGACATAAACGTGTAGACTGTAGAGTTAAATTAAAGTCAAACTTTACAGAACAAAATAAGTACACTACGAAAGGAAGAGGAAAAGCCCATTTTTCTACAGGAAATGAAAAAGAAGAAGAAATAACATTTGTAGCCCATGCTAATCAAACTGTAGTAATTTTGAAAAACTTTAAATGTTATATAGACAGCGGTGCAAGTCATCACATGGTGAATAACGAAGAATATTTCAGCGAATTGAAATTGTTAAGTTCGCATATTCAAATAAATGTAG
Organism: Ophonus ardosiacus; assembly: GCA_943142095.1. Lineage (NCBI taxonomy): Eukaryota > Metazoa > Arthropoda > Insecta > Coleoptera > Carabidae > Ophonus > Ophonus ardosiacus. The sequence goes on from OW964834.1 coordinate 16,998,959, forward strand.
CGAAAACGGAATAAAATTGGAAGCTCAGAAGATAAGGACTATCCAAGTAGTGTCGAAGATGAATAACAATAAATCTGTAAAATGTACTATAGAAAATGTATTATACGTACCTACGTTAATAGTAAATTTAATATCTGTAACAAAATTGACCATGGAATGACAGTTATTTTCAAAGATTTATAGAAATGGTAAACCAATATTAGAAGGTATAAAAATGAACAATTTCTATCTTTTAAACGAAACTTTGCAAATTTAAGTTCAAATTTATTATCTGATTATAAACTTTGGCATATGAGAATGGGTCATCTAAATAAGGAGTCTTCAACAAATTTGTATAAATTCAATATGGCTAAAGGAATATTGTTGTCCAATAAAAATAATAAGGAATTTTTATGTGAAACATGCGTAGTACGTAAACAAACAAGACTTCCAATTAAAAAAGTTGAAAGAAGATCATCAAGAATCCTAGAATTAATTCATTTAGATGTGTGGGAACCAGTTGAACCTCAAACATGGAAGAAAGAGAGGTATTATGTAACTTTATTAAAAAAGAAAAGTGAAGTATTTAGTTGCTTTAAAGAATATAATGCGTTAGTAACCAGTAAGTTTGGAACAAAGATTAGTCGCCTACGTTGTGATAATGGAGGCGAATATTGTTCAACAGAATTTGTAAATTATTTTAAAGAAAAAGGAATAGAACTTGAGAAAACTATTAAATATACTCCAGAATTGAATGGTGTGAGTGAAAGAATGAATAGAACACTTTTGGATAGAGCTAGATCAATGATACTTGGTGCAAACTTGCAAAATATTTATGAAGAGAAGCTGTTCAAACAGCTGTCTATTTGTTAAATAGAAGTCCGACAAGAACGAAAATAAAAATTGTACGCCAGCAGAAATCTGGTATGGAACGAAATCAGATATATCAAAAATTCGAATATTTGGATGTAAAACTTATAGCTATATTCCAAAGCAGTTGAGAGGAAAGCTTGATGTAAAAAGTAGCATTGGGTATGTAGTAAAGTCCATCGTTTTATAATTTAAGATCAATCAATATTCATTAATCAATAATCAATATATGTAATCAATTTTAGTTATGATAAGTTACTATATATTTTATTTGTTGTAAAAGTAGTTTAAAGTGCTGAATATAATGTAAATCCCGAGTATTAGTTATTTGTCATTCACATGAACCTAAATTTTTAAGTACAGTTGCACTCATGCTTATGACATCATTATATTTTAACCTTTCTTTGTTGCAAGGGTGAGAACACCTTGTATTTAACTTTTATAATTCTTAGGATTGTTTTTCACTATTCTTTCAGACGTAATTCAGCATTTTACACTTCTTAAGTTCTTAGTTTATGCTCAATCTGCATTCGTTCTTAGAATTGTTTATTTCAAATGACTTGCAGGGGACTTTCTTTGTTCTCTCGCTAAAAACCCTAAATCATCATTTTTTCCTTTCCACGCCTTGATGGTATGGACGCGCGGATAAGCGACGGCAGACGGGGAGAACTGTGTTCAATTTTTGAATATACTATGTGTTAGGTTAGTTGAAGGCAGAATGTCAACTCGAATAGTGTTGTAGCAACATCGTCAACTCGTAAAGTTGTATTAGACGTAGAACTAAGACTTCATGTAGATCCTCGATAATATAATTAACCTACACTATTTAATAATAACAAATCTTTGCTTGTTCGAACCTACAATTTCAGCTAGGCAATCGAAGAAACCAGAGTCGTTATAGGGAGTTTAGCTAATTCTGGTAAGCGTGCAGACGTGTAAGTTTACAACAGATATATGGTTGGATATTCATCAAGTGGTTATCGAATTTGGAATCCAGAAGTAAGGAAAGTAGAATTTGCTCGTGATGCAATATTTGATGAAGATTCAATTAAGAAAAATAATGAAATTTATAGTAAAAAGTCAAATTTGTTATTAGAAGAAATTGAAGAAAAAGATGAGACAGAATAATTTGAAAACGAAAATACATTGAATGAAAATGTTGAAGAAACAGATATAAATGAACAACAAATTTCTGCAAGATCAAGTCGGGAAACTAAAAAACCAGTATAGCATAACGATTATGAAATGTTTTATGTAGCTCTTAGTGCTATGAATTATCTTGATGACATTCCAAATAAATTAGAAGATATTCATGGCAGATCAGATGAAGATATGTGGAAGAAAGCTATAAATGAAGAAATGTCATCATTACTGGAAAATAAAACTTGGGTTCTTGTTGATAAACCATTTAATAATACGCCGATAGTAAAATGCAAATGGATATTTAAAATAAAAACATGAACAAATGGTGAAAAACAGTATAAAGCAAGACTTGTTGAACAGAGATATACTCAGAGAAAAGGAATAGACTATTTTGAAACATATTTCCCAGTAGCAACGTTGACATCAATAAAAACTATGTTGGCAATAGGAAATCACAAGAATTATGAAATTCATCAATTGGTTGTAAAGAATACATTCTTAAATGGAACTTTAGAAGAAATAATTTATATGCAACAACCTGAAGGTTTGGTAAAGATCAGAATAAAGTATGTTTTCTTAAAAAGTCATTGTACGGACTCAAATAAGCTCCACGTTGTTGGAATTCTTGTTTACATAAATTCCTTATGTCAATTGGATTTCAACAATCAGAAAGTGATTACTGCATTTATAGAAGATTCGAAAGAAATACCGAAATGTTCATTTTAATATTTGTTGATGATTTAATTGTGATGAGTAATTCGTTGGAAGAAAAATTGAATATGAAGCTTAAACTTATGAAAAAGTTTAAAATGAAAGACATGGGAGAAATCAAGAATTATCTAGGCCTAAATATAAATAGAAATCGAGAAAGAAAATTTTTGCCTTTAGATCAAAAGAAATATATAGATTCAATAATAAAGAGATTTGATTTAGAAAATTGCAAACCTGTTCAAAAGAATATCGAAAATTATACAAAGGAACCATATCGTGAATTTATTGGCTGTTTAATGTACATCATGTTTGGAAGTAGACCAGATATTTGCTACTGTGTAAGCTATTTTAGTCAATTTCAAGATTGTGCAAATGATACTCATTGGAATTATCTAATTCGTGTGGCAAAATATTTAAAAACAACATCAAACTTTATTTTGCAGTACACTGGAAACGAATCAAGTGGTTTAACTGGATATGTAGACTCAGATTGGGGAAATTCATGCGACAGGAGATCATATACTGGATTTATATTACAAGTAAATGATTGCGTAGTTTAATGGGCATCAAGAAAGCAAAAGCCGTAGCTCTGTCTACTACCGAAGCAGGGTATCTTGCTTTAAGTTCTGCAACTTGTGAAATTTTATGGATAAAAAATTTACTTCTTGATATGGATTTAAAATATAATGAACCAGCAATTGTCTATGAAGATAATCAAAGCTGCATAGCTTTAGTGAGAAACCAAGGAAGTAATAAACGTACCAAGCACATTGATATTCGTCACCACTTTATAAAATAAAAAGTAACAAATAGTGATATTATAATAAAGTATATAAGATCAGAAGATCAAGTTGCTGATATGTTTACAAAAGGTCTCTCAAAGAAGTTTTTATTAAACACAGAAAAAAATTAGGTTTTCAAGAAATGGATACATTGTGCGAGCGGGGATGTTGAAGACGAACAATTTAGTGATCTATAAAAATAAAATATGTTTATAATTGTTACGAAAAATATATGATTGATATGTGTCAAAACATAATTCAATATAAATAAAAATCATATATTTATAAAAGTCTGGGAGTTGAGTTGTGAAAGGCAGTGAATACGGTTGTGTCGAACGTGCGGCGATAGTCAAATTCGGTAAACGATAGATATCACGCTTTAATTCGCGGACCATATGAAATAAATAAACTCTAGTGAAACAAGGTAGTGTTGTGAGTAAAGAAAGTGAAGTGAGAAGTGTCTAGAAGCTCTAAATTAGAGTAAAAAGTGTATACAGTGGTGAGACAGTAGCCAAGGACGCTCACATAAACGGTAAGCGAGCGTAGAGTAGTGGCGGATAAGCTAGAACGTGCATACCAAGATAAAAAATTTAGTCAGGCCCGTACTCAGGAAAGTTGTGCAAATATGTCATCGGATAGAGATGATTACACGTCGGATGACAGTAAAAGAAAGAGAGAGAGAGTATAGATGGACAAGATATAACAAAAAGAAGTAAAAAGACTATGAGAACACCGGACAAAAGTAACAAAGAAGGAAGTGATAAAATAGAATTAAGAGATTTAATGAAAATTATATTACAAATAAAGAACGATACAAAAGAGATAAAACAGGATCAGAAAGAATATAAAGAAGAACTACTACGAATGAAACAGATAAATGAACAGCTGAAGGAAGAAAACATAGAGATCAAAAAAGAATTGAACGACATGAAAGAGAGAATCGAGAGATTAGAGAAAGAAAAAATCAAAAATAATTTCGTGATTGTAGGGCTAAGAACAGACTCAATCAGCAGAAAAGACCTAAAAAACACCGTGGAAGACTTCATACACAAGAAAATTGGAGTTAATGTACAAGTGAAGGAAGCTATAAAGATAGGAGAGAAGACATGTAAGGTACAAATGGAAAATTTTCAAGATAAACAAAAAGTAATGGCGAATAAAAAGAACCTAAGAACCTTAAAGGACAAAATTTTCATAAACAACGAACTAACAAGAAACGAGCGCGAAATACAAAAGGAAATAAAAATGTTAGCGGAGAAAAATAAAAAGGCAGGAGATATATTGAAGATAGGCTATCAGAAAATAACAATAAATAAAAAGGAATGGAAATGGGACAAAACAGAAAAGAAGCTGATAGAGGTCAAAGAGAAGGAGGTACTGCGTCAAAAAACTAAGGGAAAAACGAGGAAAATTGCAACAAAAAGGAAAGACGTCGCAAGCAAAGGAAAAGGATACGATAAGGAACAACAAAACACATATAATTAAGTACGGGATGGGCAAAATAAAAAATAGAGTAAATAAACCAAGGAAAATAATAAAATTTGGGACATGGAATGTAAAAAGTTTAACAGGAAAAGAATATGAATTAACAGAAGAACTGGCAAAAATGAATATGGATTACGTGGGTATAACAGAAACAAAGAGGAAAGGCAAAGGAATCACAAAGACACAAAATGGATATTGGATGTACTGGGAAGGAGTATCGGAAAAAGAAAACGCCAAGGCAGGGGTGGCAATTTTAATTAAAGAGGATAAGATGAAATATGTTTCGAAAGAAAACCTATTGAACGAAAGATTACTATCAATAAATGTTAAGAAAGGAGACGAAAACGAAGAATACACGCTAATTGTGGGCTATGGACAGAACGAGGACGCAAGAAAAGAAGAAAAAGATAACTTCTTTAAAGAACTACAAGAAATAGTAGACAGAAGTGGAAAGAGAGTAATAATAATGGGAAACCTTAACGGGAGGGTACGATATAAGAATGACGGAATAGAGTGGTGCTTAGGAAGGAATGGAGAGAATGTGATGAATACAAACGGGGAAAGAATAATAGAGTTTTGCCTAGAGAATGAGTTTAAAATCAGAAATACACACTTCAAGCACAAAGAAATACATAAAATAACAAGACAAGTTATAAGCAGAAATGAAAAATCGATTATAGATTATTTCCTAATTAACATAGACAGCTGGAATAGAGTAAAAGACATAAAAGTAAAAAGAGGACCAGAGATTGGAAGCGACCATTTCCTTGTAACAATGATACTAAAGCAAGAAGTAATCACAAAAAACGAAACCAAAAGAAAGATAGTAAATAAGAAAATAAAATGCCATGAACTTAGAAGCCAAGAGATAAAAGAAAAATTTCAAAAGAACGTCAACGAAGAGTTTAAGAAAAAAGCAAAAGAAAAAGAAGGAAACAGAAAAGAAATGGAAGAACTTCAAAAAGACAGTACTAGAGGCAGCAGAAAAAAGCTGCGGCACGACTAGAATAGTGAACAGAAATACAAACAAAACTAGATGGTGGTCGGAAAGGGTAAAAGTTGCAGTGAAAGAAAAAAAGAACAAGTGGAATAAATATCTACAAACGAAAGAACCTATTGACTATGAAAAATATAAAGAACAAAGGAAAAAAGTAAAAAAGAGTAATAAAGGAAGAAAAAGAAAAAGCATGGAGAGAATTTGATGAAAAAATGAAAAACGCATACAATGAAAACCAGAAATTATTTTTTGGAACACTTAAAAATATAAGACAAAAGAAGACAGCAACAATTACGAACATTAAAGATAAGGCAGGAAAGACGATAGCAGAAGAAGACAGAATAATGGACAGATGGAGACAGTATTTCATAGTATTACTAGAGGGAAATGATACTAAAGATGAAGAACAACAAGAAAGCCATCGCACTCGAACAAAGCAAACAGAAATAACACAAGAAGAAGAAATAAGCTTGAAAGAAATAATAGAAGCAATAAGAAAAACCAAAAGAGGAAAAGCTCCCGGACATGACAAAATAACAGCAGACATGCTGAAAGCACTACCCGAATCAGCACTACAGGAACTTAAAGACATAATGAATGAAGCGCTAAAAGGAATAACACCAACAGAATGGCAAATAGGTATCATAACACCAATATTTAAAAAAGGAGATAGCAGAGAGTGCCGGAACTATAGAGGAATTACCCTAATAAGCACAGTGGCCAAAATATATGCAAGAATCCTGGAGAGTAGACTAAGAATAGAGCTGGAAGAATCGTTAGAGGAAACTCAATTTGGTTTTAGACCAAATAGAGGAGTAAATGATGCGATATTCATACTAAGACAAATAGGGGAAAAGGCAATAAAAGAAGGGAGAAACGTACATGTGTGCTTCATTGATCTAGAGAAAGCGTTTGATAGAATCAATAGAGAAGACATATGGAAAACGCTAAGAAAAAGGGGAATATCAAATACGTTAATAACAGGAATTCAGAGCCTATATTCAAAGACTAAGAGCTATGTAAGAGTGAAACAAGAGACCTCCAATACATTTGAAACTACAGCCGGAGTAAGACTAGGATGCATTTTGAGCCCGCTTCTGTTTACGCTAATTCTTGACGAAGGAATAAAAGAGACAAAGAAAGAAGTAAAGAAATAACACATAGGAAATTGGAAATTGAGAAGAGTGGAAATAGCAGAATTATGCTATGCAGATGACATGGTCATCATAGCAGAAGACGAAAAAACCTTAATAAAGAATATAGAAATATATGATAACGCGCTACAAAAATTAAACATGAAGATCAATAAAGAAAAAACGAAAACCATGATACTAGGAAGAAATGAACAACACCACACGATACAACTAAAAAATGAAAATCTACAGCAAGTCCAAAAATTTAAATACCTGGGGTCAATGATCTCAGAAGATGGAAGATTTGATGAAGAAATAAAAGAAAGAAGAACAACAGGAGGCAAAATATTCAATAGCATCAAACACAGCTTCTTAGGAAAGAAAGAAATACCTAAAGAGACCAGAGTACAAATATTTAAGAAAGTAGTGACGCCTATACTCATACACGGAGCTGAAACATGGACATTAACCCAAAGACAAAAAGAAAAAATTACGGCTATCGAAATGAGATTCTTGAGAAAAATAGAGGGGAAAACAAGACTGGACAGAATTGAAAACACAACCTACAGACAAAACTTAAAAGTAAAAGCAATAGAAGATAAGATAGCAGAAGGACAGATGAGATGGTATGGGCATGTAGAAAGGATGGGAGAGGAGAAAATAGTTAAAAAAGTGTTTGAAGCAAAAAGAAACGAAGACAGCAACACAAGATAGAGCAGAGTGGAAAGAAATATGAAGAAGACCAACGAACCAGAACTCAACCCCCTCCCCCGCAGGCCGGGGGAACGCCTTACACCCGTGAGGGTAGAAAGGTGCAGGATTAAGTAAGTAAGTATAAAAGTCTTTTAATTATTTCATCAAGTTCATCGTAAATGTCCAAAGTTCAACATATTTGTGACAAAGCAGATTGATATATTTATATTTATTTATTTTACATTTGATATTTCCTAGAACCTGTACGTTGGAATGAAATGTAACGCACATGTATGTTATGATAAACTTAACGTGGTAGTAGGCTGCGCGTAAAACATCATTTAGACTAGTGGTCGTAGAAAACTGTATAGATATATGTGTACTTAATAATTTATCTTGTCAGGATCTTTATAAAATACTCATATACGCTACCTTTGAGAATTTTTGACGAGTGCACTCACTGAACCAAAAAATGAGATTATACATATACAGGATGGTGACCGTTAAAACCGAGCACAGGATTTAACATTTCCTGCTTCCCTAATTATTTAAGAAAAACAGCTTCAAATAAAAGTTATTGCGCATAAAAATTATGTATTTGAATCAATAAGCAAATTTAATTGCATGCTTTATAACGGCAGAAATTAGGTACGAAAATATCGAAATACAAATAGAGTTGGAGCCATGAAAGTGAGACAAGATAATTAACAAATATCTAATTTTAGTTTTAATTCCATGGCTATTACTTCAGATGAAGAATTTTATTACAATTTTTCTTTGAAGCTTTTCTACTTAAAATGGGGAAGCAGAAAGTTACGAAAGTTGCATGTTAAAGTACTATGTTTGGCTGTGCTGTGTAAAATGGCGTTCCTTGTTAAGTGCGCATTTTTTTAAATATATATATATATATATATATATATATATATATATATATATATATATATATATATATATATATATATACCGTATATCCACGGATCGTGTTCCAAAGAGGAAAAACTTCTTTATTTTTTATTTTACAAACAAAAAATGTATTCTTGATAAAAGTTTTTGGATATCTCGAAACGGCCAATTCAGTTTTCACATTTTCAAATTTTCTTTTAGTTTCAGATAAAATTCGAAAATTGGTCATTTGAGTTGAAAAAAATTCTCCAAAAATAAGTTTGCGTTGTCATGGTAATCGTTGAAAATGTTGTCAAAAGACGAACGAATTTGCCTAATTCAATGCTATGGCACAAGTAATAAAGCGATCAGTCGAGTTGTCGAAGAATTTAATCAAAAGTTTCCTGATATTTATATCTCAAATAGAGGTTATGTTAACAATTACCATGACAACGCAAACTTATTTTTTGGGAATTTTATCTGAAACTAAAAGAAAATTTGAAAATGTTAAAACTGAATTGGCCGTTTCGGGACATCGAAAAACTTTTATCAAGAATACATTTTTTTTGTAAAATAAAAAATAAGAGTTTTTACTCTTTGGAACTCGATCCGTGGACATACTGTATATTTATTTATGTATAACACATAATTATATTAATCAATAATTAGTAACAAATGATAATTAAGATGAATAACAATAACATAAAAATATGATATAAAATATTTTAATGGTTAAAATTTATGTCGGGTGTAAAAGTATAGATTTGAAGTGTTATATTTTTACCTCTCGCTAAGAGGGGTATTGGATTCATAACAAAAATCACATATTCAGATTTTAGTGAATAAGCACGATTTAAGGTACCTATGTGTTGTGTGTGTGTGTGTGTGTGTGTGTGTGCGTGTGTGTGGATGTGTATATTATGTGTAGATGTTGGAGGGACGATTACTCAAATACTATAAGATATAAGACCAGTTTAACTATGAATTCCTCAATCTGATATTCATAGGAAGAGCTGGAAAGGTTTTAGTAACAATTGGACAACCGAAAGTGGTAGTTTCTTAAAACAAATCTTCTAAATATTATTTTTTGGAAATTTATGTTACAACAAATATTAAACATTGACACTGTTCTTGAATGTGGAAAACCTAAAATTCGTAAGGAAAAAACTGCGTAAACATCTAAAATTGGTATAAACAGAAACGGGATTCATTTGTAAGCCAAAGTATGTACACTAACAAGTCAACTAAACACACGCTTGCTATACATATATTTCATTATATACTTTTAAAAAATACCGCCAATCTCGTCAATGAATTGGAAGAGTCTCAAACACTTAGAAGAGTAGGAAGAAACTTGTTCATAGAATGAATTGAAAAATAAAGAATAGATGTAATTAGAACATTTTGTGTGTACCAGAAATGTTAAATACAATATTTATAGTCTAATATAAAATCGGCGAGAGCTATTGTGCTGGCCACAACAGATTTTTTCTTGTACAATAGGTGATTTTGTCTTACCAAGTATTTAATATTCATCAAACCTCAGAGCATGGGTGAGGGTTATATCTAACCACTCCAACGCATATTCACCCATAAAACAATACAGATAAGAGCCACGTATTAATAATTAATTACAAAGGTAATAAAGAGAGTATTTATAAAGGAAATATGCAGCCCGAAGGGCATTTAATTTCGTTTGAATTGTACTTATATACAAGTATTAATTCGTATATGTATATCTTAAAGCTGTTGAATTATATTTAATATTCATTTTCATTTAAACAGAAACACATGAATAATTACAAAGTATTAGTGAATAATTCCTTCAAAGAGAACGAAATCAGTAATTATAGAACAAAACAAAATTTAAGATTCCTTTTAAAATTAGAGAATTGGGGAAATTGCGGCTTATGAATAAATTATGCTATGTACTTAATATGAATTAGGTACACACTATTTTTAGTGCTACAAATAACACTGAAATTTATTTTACAATAATTAACAGTGCGAGATTGTTAAATTATTGATAATTTCATTTTCACTACAACCACAAATTATACACTAACAATTTAACATAGACGCAATATTTACTCTTCACATTTACAACATTTTCAAGTTGAACGTAGTTTAATTTTCGGCTTGAAATTTTGAAATAACACGAGAAAAATGCTCTAGATAAAATTAAGTATTTCAAATCTTATGCCCAGTTGCAGAAACGTTTATCAATTCCTTGTTTAGTTAGCGAACCATCAAAATGAACAAATTCGAATCAGTTCGCATGAGATGTAAATCTTTGCTGTTAAAAAATCGCGATGCATTTGTTCGTTTTAATCAGCCGTTGATTGATCAAGGAATTGATGAAGGTTTCTGCAACTGGACACTATTTTTTTAATATCTGTAAACAAAACTAAATTCAATAAAATACAAATAATAAATACGAATATTATAATACACACTTTTTTATCATCACAACTTTTGACTCTCATGACCTTATACTTATGTGATATTATTATTTTCTTCTATTGTAACTAGTGATTCTGTCGAGACGAGATATTTCTCGATTCTCGTACTCGAGATTTCTCGTCTCGACGAGACGAGACAGAAATGTAAAAAATATCTTACGTGACGAGATATATTTGCCGAGATCTCAGTTCTCGAAAACAGTTTCGAGATTTCTCGGTTGTTATTTTTCTCGTGAGTTATATTTGCAAACGTGTGAAATTTAACATATTTTTAGTGATATCTGTCTCTATTTAGCTATGGCATTTTTGAACAAAAAGATAATAAAGTATTTGACATTTTATCTGTCAGAATTTATTAAGCATGCATTACATGGTGAAGTATTTCTTTTCAAGTGACTTGAAAAGTTTTCTCTCGCATAAGGACATGAGTGCAAGACAGACAAATGAATAGACTTTTAAAGAAAAACTTTTAAAGAAAAACTGGAACATGCGCTAATTTTTCTACAAATTTTAACTTTCAAGTAACTGTCAAATGTTATTTGTGTTTATATTTTTGATGTACCTATTCAAGTAGTGTGATCGATATTAAACTGAATAATGGGAAAATGGGATAGAGAAGTAATTGAAATCTTAATGTAAGTATAACTTAAATTTTGACACTTAGATATTTTAATGCACGCAAAACTTGATCGCGTAAATATACATGTAAAGTCACTTATAAAGACACTTTTCAAGTCACTTGAAAAAAAATCTGTTGTGGCCAGCACAAAACCTTCCGTCAATTCGATGTATTTTGTACAAATCCCATACCAAAAGGTCCTTGGAACAGATTCTATATAATATCATGTAAAATCGAACACGAACACATACTATTTCTATTCTATAAATCCAATAAAATTATAACATAAACATACACTAAGTAAAATGCACTTGACACTTCTTCTTATTCTTCAGCTTCCCCTATTTTATTAGAGGTAGCTGTTCCCTCTTTTCTTCCACTCATTCCTGTTCAACACATGTTCTTGACACAGGCATTCCTTTCAGTCTTCTGCGATACAGTCCTTCCATCTTTTCTTTGGACTTTCTCTGCGTGTCACTTGCGAGGAGCACTATGACATACCAATTTTGTGATCCTACACTTTCCATATTTGGTTTTGCACTTGCAACTGATATCTGTCAACTAGAATTTTTTTAATATATCAGCATCAGCTGTTTCCATGATAAATAGCAAAGCTGATTAATTTTTGAAAATTAATTTCTTTATAATGCTTTAAATCTACATCTATTGAATATGAAGGAAAATGTATAATCGAACTGTATAGAGAAGAATATTTTCTTTAATATGTATAATAACAAAATGTCAAAAAACAATATTTAACTGCGTTTTTTTAGAAAAACTGTTAAAACTTCAAATAAAGGTACTTCCGGTGGATCAATTATAACCAAAATCTAAACAACTCTTTATATGGATGTACAGAAGAGGAATACGAAAGAATTATAATTTTTAGAATTGTAGTATTGGAGTTATCGTCGGAGAAAAATTTGTCACACACGGACATACATACACACACACGGACACACACACACACACACACACACACACACACACACACATACAGACATCATCTTAAAAATGGTAAATTCGTATTGTAGGGACCCGAAAACATGCTTATTCATGAAAAACTCACCACCGATTTTTTTGACCGAAGACAATACCTTCCTTACCTAAAGGTGACGGAAGGTAAAAAACTTCATCGTGTAATTTAGGCTTTAGCTAAGATTTTTAGTGTTAATTTATTTTTAATGTTTTATAACAGATTAGAAAATGCTAGATAAATATTAAATTAATAAAATTATAACAATCAAATTTGCACAATTCAAAATTGTATAAATTTAGTAATTAGTTTATGGTCCAAAAAATACATATTAAATTTCCGTCGAGAGAATCTCGGCCGAGATGAGACTATTAAACGAGACGAGAAAAATTTCGAGACGAGACATAATTTTATGAATTTTAAACGAGGCGAGACGAGACAATGAATTTCTCGTGTCGTCTCGTTTCGACCGAATCACTAATTGTGAGAAAAAATAAAGTTGTTCCGCATGTTAGCTGTTATTTGAATTATAAAATACTGTTGAATTAAAAATAATGTCTGGTCGTGTTATCCAAATTTGATCACGACCGACGAAAAAAAAAAAATTGAATTTTATATGGCACAAAAATAACCCCTGAGGTGCACTGTCCACGCCAGTAATGAGTACATGTGTGGTTGATAAGCGCCTGCAGGGTGCAAAATGTCATCATTATTACCAATATCTATATTGTTACGCGACATACATTGTCCTGCCTAATTCAAAGTTGTACTTACCCTACGTTGTGTTTATATTAAATAAGTAACCCTCGTTCGTAATACAGAGTAGCTGTTAAAAGTGGAGTAATCGAGATAGGTATTTGACAAAATTAAAGAATAATGTTCTCTCCAAAAAGCAGACAGAATATGCCAAGCCTTGCGCATTTATTGAAAATTAATTATGGAAGTAAATAATAAATAATATGAGAAATACAAATGAGTGTAATGGTTTGAACATGACACCCTGCTGTGGAACGGTCCGCTCTTCGGCACTCGCCTTACGTATGACGGAAACCACAGCTAAAATCTCGCACAAAGAGTCATCCAGACAGTTTTAACAAATAATTTATAACAAATTCAATATAGTAACAATTAAAGGTTGTCCCAATAATTTAATATGAGCAACATTGCAAATAAGCCATTTATTAGACCTCTATATTGATAGCCAATTGCAATCGCAATTGTGTACGTGTATGTGAGTGTGTAAGTGGGGTAAGCTCGGTTTCTTTAGACCCAGACGTGTCTGGCATAGCCATATCAGCTGAACGGGTGAGAAAGGGGGGAACCCAGACGTGCCTGACAGCCATAGCAGGTGAACGGGTGGAAAGTAGGAACCCAGACGTACCTAACAGGCATAGCAACTGAACAGGTGCAGAAGGGGGAAGTCAGACGTTCCTGACATAGCCATAGCAGCTGAACGGGGAAGAAAGGGGGGAATCCAGACGTTGCTGACAGCCATAGCAGTTGAATGGGTAGAAAGGGGGGAACCCAGACGTGCCTAACATAGCCATAATAACTGAACGGGTGGAAAGGGTGGAACCCAGACGTTCTTGACATAGCCATAGCAACTGAACGGGTGAACAGGGGAACCCAGATGTGCCTGGCATAGCCATAGCATCTGAACGGGTGGAAAGGGGGAACCCAGAGGTGCCTAACATAGCCATAGCAATTGAACGGATGGAGAGGGAGGAATCCAGACGTGCCTGACGTAGCCATAGCACCTGAACGGGGAAGAAAGTGGTGAAGGTTTAGGAAAGTGGAGTCGAGTAGAGACCTGAAGAGTAAAATTTTGTTGTCGAGAAACTTGGGATACTCAGGCTATCAACCATGCCAGAGGTCCAAGATCTAGGATGTCAGAAACCCGGCTTACTCAACATGTCAACCATGCCATAGGTCCAGGACCTGTGAGTCTTGCCTAAACAAGAGTGTTGAATGTAGCTTTAGCTCTCGTATTTAAACCCAAATATCCCTCTTATCTCCTTCCAAAACTAAGGTATTTCGGGAAGTAAGAGTTAGGTCACCGGTGTGGGTGGGTAGTGCGTGGCTCATCGAAAGTTCTAGAACATCATAAATTTGGCATTTACATTTAGTACACATGGCCGAGCCCTGTACCTTTGTCTCCTATTGAGATAGGCACAAAAAAGCACATGTGCAACAAATGTTTACGCAATGGCCATTGCAATTAAATAATAACTATATATTCTTTCTATAAACAATACTAATATTACCGTACTACAATAATAATAACAATAATAATATTAGTCTAGCAAACTATTACAATATACAATGTGACTGAAGCATATTGGCACAACCAGAAATGTGAATCATTATCTTAAAAATTTAAAAATATGCTGTAAATTAGTATTAAACATTATGTTTTCAATTTACATCGATAGTAGCGGAACAGATGAAGAAGGACTTGGCAACGTAACACTTCCAAGCTGATATAAAGGATAAAGATTGGAGTATAACATAACTATTTTATGGATAACTTTTTTCGAATATAATAAAGCTATTTATTTTTGTGATTTTTAAAATTTGTGATCACTGAAATTGATAAATAAATTTAATATAATAATTTTACAAGACGCGCTGTTGCCAGATAACTTTCTTCGATCACATATGTTCAAATACTGAATTTCAGTACTTTTTTTTTATTAAATTTAAATTAACTATGTGTTTATAGGCTCAATACACGTTTATTATTAAAATTATAAGTTTTTACAACTATTTTAACAATTAAAAGAACAAAAAAATATAAATGTTATTTTGACTCAGTTCCGATGCAACCTCCTTAACAATATTTGTTACTAAAACTATAATAATTCTTGTTTTTGTTTCATTTAGAAGTTGTGGTATCTTAATTGTCTTGCAATATAAGATGTCCTGAGCTTGTGGTTCATTAGCTTTACCTAGTTTGAATGTTGCGTTCGACAAGTAGTTCATTGAAACTACGACGATCTACGACCGCAACATACAGCGCCAGGGTCGGGATGAATTACCAAATGCAGTGGTGCAAATTCCACGTTACGTTCACATGACAAATTTAATTGTATATATCTAAATTTATTCATGTGTCTAAAAAACAAACTAATCGGAAAATAGTGCTATCAGATAGCTCACTTTTTCTTAGTTATGCCTATAACATCGGATATTGCACTGCTAAGTTGTGTTTTGCGATACACAGCGCTTAGCGTATTTCGGCCGTAAACAAGTGAATCTTATGTACTCATATTTGCCATGGATATAAATAGACAAGTGATATTTTTGACATTTCGTCAAAATTAGTTGGTTGATTCGTTGTATTGTCTTAACATATAAATCGAGCTTCGAAAATCTTCTGAATACACAGTTTACGGACTCATGTGTTATCTGAAAACACATTTCACCCTCTCAACTGTATATTTGATTATTTTCGAGTCTATTTTTATATAACTATCGAATATCCCGTGTATAAATTATGTGTGTGGGCAGATTCTTTTTGTGATTGATCATTTGGTTCTATTAGCCAACTTTCCAGCCAAATGACGCATACCCGTTTAACAGTTAGTAATCACTGTTAACCAGCAACTATTTTTTACGGTTTTTGACAGCACTATTTATTACGACACTTTTTTACATTGTAACAACAAAGATTCCCTTAAGAATTAAAACAAAAAAAAAACATTTTTACTGCTATGTAAAGTTTATTATAATTTTTCTATTTAAAAATTCTTAAAACGTAGCATTCAATTTAAATAAAATTACAATTTAGAATGCTTAAAGTAGCAAGCAATGCAGAAAAATGACAGCCGCATTTGCATTGCAATATTTTAGTTCTAAAGTAGATTTAAAGCTTCGTGTACAGTATACAAGGTGAGTAGAATTGAATAGTTTCTATTATGAAGTTATATTCCTGCATCATCCGAATAGCATTTAATCCGTGAAGTTAGAAAGAGTGTTTTGTTTCATTTTGCGTTTTCGAGGCTACAAAAGATGAATATTTTATTTGAAACTTTGTTACAAAAAAAAAATAATGTATTATTACTACGATAAGTTATTCTAAAAAAATCCACAATAGAATTTTGCACAAACAAGGGACAGGGCCGCCTAAAGATTTTACGAGGCTTGAAGAATGAATTGGGGAGCCACAAAATTTACTTTATGAGATAAAATTTTGGCTGCAGTAACTTTTCTCTTAAACAGTTCTCATCTTCGAACATATACTGACTAGAGGCCGCCTTACGGTGTTTGTTGTGATCGGAACATATGCTGAAGCCGTGGTGTATTGCGCGCTGCGCATTATCTTCATATTTGTACTACCTTTTTTTACAAAATAATGGCTAATTGCTGCTTTTGAAATATGTAAAGCACCTTTATTTCCATTAAATTTCAGTCTCGTTACTCTTACGTTATTATTAGCAGGAAACCTAAAAGTTACACTTTGTTTAATATATTATTTACAAAAAAATCCCAGTTACTTACACATGAAACGAAATATCCGCACTTTCTTTGTATTTTTCATTACAATTTGATATACTCACAAACTACACGCAAAAAATAACATTAAGTTACAGTAAAATGACAAATAGTGACATAACCGAGCATATAACACAACAAAACACTATCCACAATACACCATAACTTCCAGCCCCCCGCCTACATATCTTCCGATCACAACATCCTATGCATTGGTATAGGGAATTACTTCTCTAGTCAATATATGTTCGAAGGTTCTCATTTCAGTAGATGATATATTTTTATTTTAGACTCATAAATGAAATCTCGGTGTGTTAGTCGGACGCGGGCAAATTAATGTTTTGGGTTGTGTATTAACTGTAATAATATAAAATCATGTATTTCATTTATATGTATTTTAAAAATATTTTTGTAGATGATTG
The DNA here is from genome assembly GCA_943142095.1 of Ophonus ardosiacus. Lineage (NCBI taxonomy): Eukaryota > Metazoa > Arthropoda > Insecta > Coleoptera > Carabidae > Ophonus > Ophonus ardosiacus. The sequence continues at coordinate 17,016,607 of OW964834.1, forward strand.
ATTCATATCACCAAATTAATTAAATCTTAATTTTTGTTCAAAATATTGGATCATTTTATTATATGAAGTAGAATAATTCCAATAGAACAAGTGCATATTATGCTTTAAAATATTAATTTAAATAGAAATAATACATATAAGGAATCAGTAGTTATACATCAAGAGGTTCGAAAATAATCGGATATACAGGTGGTTAGAACAAAAAGAATTTTTTTGAAATTCGCAGAAGTAAGGGTACTTTATTCCTAGCGAACAATTTTAGTGCCACTGATTAAAAGTACATTTAATTTTTTATAATTATGTTATTAATGAAATAGAAGTATAAACACTGCCTACAAATAATCATTTATTAATTAGTTATTATGTAGATACCTGATCTAATACCTTATTGCGTAATGATTTTTAAACGAATATTTTTTTTTATTTGAGTACCTACCTAGTTTTATTTCGTATACGGTATTGAAAGGGTAAGCGTTGTCCTTAAGATGCTGCATTTTGTATAGCTGCAGGAGGAAATAATTTTGAACAAATTTTGTAACAATGAGTTGTTATTCTAATGTGAAATTAAAAATAACCTCATTTTCTTTTCCTTGACCTACCTTAACAATCAAAACATTTACTTGTTACAGAAAATTACATAATACCTTTACTTTGATTAGTTTTGTTTATTTTATTTCATTACTAACAGTAAGTTATAAAAATTTAAATGAACTATCAAACCAGTGGCACTAAAAATGTCCACAACGAATTCACTGCCCTTATTTTGCCGAATTTTAAAAAATATCTTTTTGTTCTGTAATCAGTATATCAAATTATATATGTCATTAAGTTTCGTGCAGAGGTATAGAAACACCCTATATGTACAGCTGAGAGGACGAGATGTGTTTTCAGGTACATAGAGTCCGCAAACTATATTTATGAAGATGATTTTCGAAGCTCGAGTAAAATTTTTTAAGAATACACAACGAATCAACCAAATCATTCTTACGAAATTACAAAAATTTTACTCGTTTATTTATATCCATGGATGATATGTTAACATATGATTTATTTGTTTGCGATCGAAATACAACAAGCGTTGTGTTTCGCGAAACACAACTTACCAACGCAAATCCTAAGAAACATTGAGCTATCTGATTGGTCTATTTTTCGATGACTTGCATAATCATTATAATCAGTAAATTGAAGCAGAGAAACTTCATCATAAATATTATAAGCCTTTTGGATATACGTAAACAAATGAAAAACAACGTTTCATTTGGAATGCTTTGTTCGAAATAATTCCTGAATAAGTAGCTTTAGAATTGAATTCATGTGAACATTAAAAAACGAATATTTTGAATTGCTCTGTTTTAATTTACAAGTTTGTTTTTGATAGAACAGTTTAATTTAATCACAAAAACTTGTGTCGTTTACAGAAAAAGTACTCATAAAGTTCTAATTAAAAAGTTTCAGCACAATAAGAGAAACTATTTAACAGTTAGAGAACAATCTACATTCTGACATTTACATATCATGGAAATGCATTTCGCAAATTAAGTCTTCATCGTAGAATCATCAATATGCAATAAGCAATCTATTAAGTCATTTGCATTTTTTATTAAATTTCCTAAAATTTAAATTTTATTCTCATTAGCTAATTTCGTTAGATTGTTTTAATATTTAATTGAATTCATCCATCCCTTTTTAGGTTTTGTAGTTAAGGGAGTCGTCATCGACCGCCTTTTGTTCGCGATTCTTTTATTCTGAGACAAGGCCTCTTAGATGCTTTGTAGGCTGGAATTGGAAAGATCCGGATTCGAAGTTTGACAAACGATAGATTTGTAAGAAGAATATAAATTGACCGCAATTTGAAGTAAAACAGGAGTTGTGTAGGAGTGAACAGGAACGCGCTCATAAAAATGAGAATCGGGAAAGCTAGTCCATATAAATGACGTCTGACTTTGAGCTCGGCTAATATTACGACCTATAAATAAATGAATGGCATTACTTTTAAAAACCAACAGCCTGTGAATAATGCAAATTGGTGCCATCAGTTTTTAAAAAATTCTGTAATATGTAATATTTGAAATATTAGGCCATTTTTAACTTCAAATAACATGAAAACGTAAAATATATTTTACATTTTGAATTATTTTCTAAATTTGATTGTAGAAAAAGCTAATAATTTTACCGGATGCGTTAATTTTTCTTCGCAGTACAAATTCAGCATTTATGCCTAGTTGCACCAACGACACGTAAAATTTAAACTAGGTTTTATTCAGTTGACTAAATAAATTAGTGATATTTCCTATTGATTTTTGTATTGATTACAGTATGAAATTGAATTGATTAATAGAATAAAACCAAGTTTAAATTTTAAGTGTTAGCGGTGCAACTGGGCATTATTGGCTCTTCATATATTTTTTTTTTCTTTAATGGCATTCCATACAAACAGTCTAGGAGAGGTAAATCAGGGGAACGCGGCTGTCTACAATACAGATCTAGCTCAACCTTTGGCAATGAGGTATTTTCACATTTACGATGCGGCAGCACTATAATCCAGTGGACAAATCTGAAACTACTATGCAATATTTCACAACAATTTTTGCCCTCAACAAATCTTTACTATATATTTACTCAAACCATTATAATAAATATATAAGCTTACCTATTCACAATGATCAAACACTCAGATAACCAGATAAGGAAGAACTTGATGACTATTTAATTACGTACGACATGTAATAGAAATCCAAGAAAAAATAATGGCGATAAACAGACCACTACACGCTAATAAGAAATTACTAACGAGTAAGATATTAACACGAAGAACAAAAACAATTATCAGACCAATGTTAATGTACGCAGCGGAAACAATGACCATAACAAAAAGAAGAGGAAGAATATTTGATAATAATAATAAAAAATCTATTCTGACCTCTCGCCATTCCCATATTAGGCTATATAAGTATTGTATTGCATTTCGCTTTCGAACCGTCGTTTTATAACAAAATATTACAGAACTATACCCAAATATTGTTTTTTATTGTATTTAACATACATATAATTCTAATTATATCTATTTTTCATTGTATAAGGAAGTTTCTAAATGTCAGAGATTCTTCCAATTCATTAACCAGATTGGCGGTATTTCTGATGGATATATGCATTTTACCTATAATTTCAAATATTTAATTAATAAAACAATAAGAAAGATTAAATATACTTCCCAGAAAAAGCTATCAGAATGTCACTAAAACTGTTGAATTTTGACACTGACATGTGTCATTTACAAACTATGTTATAAAAATTGGAATTTGTCAACTGCATAGTTTCCTTAATGCCTTAGCCTTAGCGATTAGAATACTCTATAAATTATAGTGTCTTTATCTCTAAATCTATACAAGATATAATAAAATTTTTAAGTGTATTAGATGGATAATTTTATGTTCTTCAATATTTAATAAAAAAAATTCTTAAAAAATTATATTTAGAAGAAACTATTACTTCCGGTTATTCAATTGTTACCAAAACCTTTTCAGCTCTTCCCAGGAATGTCATATCGAGGAAACTGCAGTTAAATATTTTTTAAGTCTTATAGTTTTTAAGGAATCGTCCCTCCAACATCCATACGTACACACACACACCTTAAATCGTGCTTATTCAATAAAATCTGGATATGCGAATTTTAGCCTGAATCCAATACCTCTCTTAGCGAGAGGTAAAAAGATACTAAGAACAATACTACGACCCATAAAAACTGAAAATAACGAATTGGAGCAACAGAGAATCAAGCGGCTTGAGGCTTGGACGTATATGGAGAATGGGACCATCCATAACAATACATATACGTAATGATGCAGCGGGAACCAGATGGAAGAAATATTGTGTGTTTGTCAGAAAGTTTATTATTTCTTTATTTATTCAAAATCTATATATTTTTACCCCTCACTAACTCTCGGGACACATTACGGAAATTAAGTATAATTAACGGTTAGTTATAATATGCGCAAGGGAAGTTGAGACTGATGCCATGTCAAAATTACCTCTATTAACAAACCAGAAAATAATGAATGTAGCACGTTCTACTTATTGTATTGGAGGTACTCTTACAGTACAAAACAATACGAACCACGTGCTTAGTATAGTCAATATTTTCTGGTTTGTTAATAGGCTCAATTTTGGCATCTGTCATCAGTCTTAACTTCACGTGCGCATACTATAACTGACCGATAATGATCATTAATTTTTATCGTGTGTCTCGGGTATAGAGAGGTGTGATTCATGCTAAAAATCGCATATCCAGATTTTATGTGTGTATGTGTGGATGTTGAAGGGAATCTATAAGATTAAAGACCAATTTAACTACATATTCCTTAATCTGCCATTAACAGGAAGAGCAGAAAAGGTTTTGGTAACAATGGATGCATTGCACAAAGTGAGAGAGATAGTAAAAAGTGAGATGTTTTCAATGCGCAGTTAATTTTCTGCGCATAGAGATGATGAAATGAAATAGTTGGCAGTTTTAAATTTAAAAAGCTTGGTATGAATTCAGATTCCTTAAAATGCTTACAACAGACAAATGCGAATTGCTTTTCTTTTTTTATTAATTTTTAATGTAATTAACCACTTTTTTCTCATTTCTGGGTTCCTCGGAAATCTATGATACGATAATAATTGCGATGACGCATTACAAGAAGCTACGGAACAATATTTTCCATATAATTTGTGTTTCTTAACACATTTTACTTCTATTTGTTCCATATTTTTGAGATATATTTTGAACATTTCAACAATGCTTCACAAACTAAGCACATTCATTACATGACAGATAATCCGTTATTGCCAGTTGCGTTTATTATTAAATTTTACTATTGTTTAAAACTTAATTTTGACACAAAATTCATTTTTCTTTATTGGATATATCATTTTTAATTTCAAAATTGAAATAATTTATTTGTTTTGTCATTATTAGAATAATTTTTAATTAATACAATCCGATTTAATTATATCTCAATTATGTGGTAACATAGCATCATCTCTACAAAGCTTTACAAAAATACCGCTAAATGACAGAATTAATGTGACGTCATCGGGTTAGTACTATGCAATGCATCCATTGGATAACCGGAAGTAGCAATCCGCGCGCGTGCGGATGTGTGTGTTTGTGTCTGGATGTTGTAAGGACGATTCCTCAAAAACTATAATACTTAAGAACTGTATAACTATATAGTCCTCAATCTCACATTAATGGAAAGACCTAAACCGGTTTTGATAACAATTGGACAACCGGAAAAAATCTGCTAAATATTATTTTTTGGTATTTTTTGTTATTACAAATATTGAAGAACATAAAATTCTCCATCTAATACACTTAAATAGTTTATTATATCTTCTATAGATTTAGATTATAAAGAAAATATAATATATAGAATAATCTATTGCAATAAATCGCACAGCCCAGACTACACCAAGGAGGCCAGGTGTTAAATTCAAATGTTTGTAATTGACAAAGAAATGTCAGTGTTAAAAATCAACAGTTCCGCTGACATTACTGAAAGCTTTTTTTCAAGGAAGTATGTTTAATATTTCTTATTGAATTATTAATTATATATTTGAAATTGTAGATATATTGATAGTAATAGTACATATATCCTTAAGAAATACCGTCAATCCCGTCAACGATTTGGAACCATCTTCAACATTTTAGAAGAGTTGGTCAAGATTCCTTATAGAATGAAAGAATAGATATAATTAGAATTATTTATGTGTACAAGAAATGTTAAATGCGATACTTATGTAACAAAACGGAAATGGCGAGAGGTATTGTGCTGGATACAAGAGATTTTTATTAGGAAGTGTAAAAGCAAGCATTTTACATTTTTCTTTGTTAATAACAATGAAAGAAATAGTGTTGGAATTACAGTTGCGCGTGTCAATATCAATTATGTCAACAATCCTAAGGTGTATCGCCGAATGCAACGTATGGTCCGCTGTATTATTTATAGCAAATAGTATAACTACATTCGTCCTTTTAATGAAAGGTCAGGTGGAATAGACTATACATGAAATTGTCCACGTATTTTTAAATCCTTTATTTAAATTTTAAGTTTTAACATTTAATTTTGAAACAATCTGTATAATATACGGAGTTAAAGAGTAAAGGCTTGTTTATGTAAGCTGTAAACTTAAGAATTTACCGTAGCATTAGCATTATGACTTTGCATTGATAATTCAAGTATAGACAAACGCGTGCTACGGTATATGTAGCTATAACCTTAACGTTAGCATTATGTCGTAACCCTAGAATATGACAATTTCTAAATTTTAAGTCATAATGCTAATGCCGACCAATCAGAAGAGTATATGTTCGTGGACGGCAGCTTGATTCTGGAGATATTTGCGACAGTCAATTGACATCTGTCATCATTTTGTTATTTTTGAATATTTCTGTCACATTGTCTTGCCTGAAAATGAGTTTCATTGAAAAAGATGTCCAACTAATACAGTTAATTGAACAATGTAGATATATTTATGATAAAAAAAGACGTGTCGATTTTACAAAAAGTGACATAACCGGCCTGCTCTTATTGGTTGGTCTTAAGAAGTACATGAACTGGACAGCGTAATGTAAAGTTTAATGCAAAGTCATAATGCTAATGTTAAGGTAAATGGATAAGTTTACAGCATACATAAACCAGCCTTAAGGATCATAGTCACTACAAATTAAAGAGGTAAAACGTATCAAAGTGAAGTGCAGATCTTTTTGTGTGACACCCCTGGCATTTTCAGTCTTTTAATTGGTTATGCTTGATGCAATACCTTTGCCCAAGTCGTTGTCATATTACTGAAAGTGAAATTCCGCCCGGCGCTGACTACAAGTACACCCCCTTACACAGTTGCTAACGACTAAACGACTAAATCTTAATGTATAGGCATGAAAATTCCATACAATTCCACAAAGTTCAAGACATAAATTTTTGCAACACACCTCGTATATCCACCTCAAATTTGTTTATTTTAATCTTAGAAATTTAACAAAAAATTCACTGAGACGTCTATATAATGAAATTGGGGTATAACTTTCTTAATATTTACTTTTCATTTCCTTTTTCATTGCTAATATTATTTTTGTATTATCTCTTCTTTGAAAGACACTTCATACTAACAATAAGCTTTCATATCACTTAAAAAAATTATTGTGTATTTCCGAATGAATGATACAAAGAATTTGGATTTCGTATGAAATGTGAAAGAAAAAAACAGAAAGAGAAATAGATTTCATGAGGGAGTTCGGCACAATCAGACCGTAGCAGCCGTTCACGCATCTCGTTTCATTATTTGCAGTTCTATGCCCGCCACAAAACCAGGATGCATATTTATAAATACAGAGTTCACCCAAATTTATTGGTAGGAAATTATATCTTTATTATTTAAGTTATTCTTCACGTTTGTAATCTGAGCTGAAGTCGGTGCATGCTTTATTCTTAAGATATCCAGACTATTATTTTTATATTATTGAAGCTATGTTTAATACTGTTATTCGTATTATCCATATTTTTTTATTATACACTTCTTTTATTATCTGATTTTTTCTGCTTTGTTCTGTATACATTGGTTTGATACATAAGTTCGTAACGTTTTTGGTTTGTAGGACAAGAGTGCGTTGGAAAATATTTTGTTAGACGTTGTTCACAATACAATTAATTCAGATATATTATCTTCATTCCCGCACGAATAACGTTATTTTCTCTCAATGTCACTGATACTGTGTCGGTATCTTATGTTTCACATAATTTGGTTTTACATTTGTTAATAAATTTACCAATTGACTTAGTTTTGAATGCGTTTACTGTAAAATATACGGCAGTATCTTATACTCGTATACCCTCATAAAAACTAAGTAAACGACACTTCTGAATTTGATAGAATGGGTGGAGCTAAAATCTTAATTCATCCAATTCGTAGATGACCTTGATCGGACATTTTTTAAAATTTTTACTGTACCTACAAATTTAAATTATTGAACTTTCAATGTCAATAATAAAATTCAAAAGTAGTTTTGCAAAAAAATGTTTATATTAATTGGAAATACCAGAAACTTCGATACGAATAATTTGTAAAAAAAGATTATGTCAACATAATCTAATATCAAAGTGAAAAATTATTTATGTTTTGGTGTACAGGGTGTCTCATTTTCGATGTTTTTTCAGGGTATCTCGAAAAATATTGCTGATAGAGCAAAATCGTTTGTACATTCCAGGGTCAACTTTTTGAGAAAAGTTTAATAGTCACCACAGGAATTTTCGATCTTCTTTTGTTTTTTGAGCTACAGGCAAAAACTTGTTTTTCGCTCATTTCGAAAATATCTCATAACTTATTATGGTAGTTAGAGAAAAATTGTTTTAACAAATTTTGTACCGTTTTTTAGGTAAAATAAAATGGCGTAATTAGATTTTTTGGAAATTTCATAATTCTTGATATATAACACAAACTTATGATTTTTTAAATGGCAACCTATGTTGAAAATAGTCTCATCTTTTTGCTTATTTTATAAGATTTCCAATGATATATAACAAGTCTACATTCTTTTGTTTTACACATGAATAAAATATGAATTATTAATTTTTCGGGGTGAAAAAATTGAAAATTATTAAGAAACAAATGAAAAAAACTGTAATAGTTTATCATTTGTTTATTTTAATTCCATATTTACTAATTATGTTCTCAAAATTATTCTAAACCAATTATTTTCGGATTAGTTAAATTATTATTTATCGACGTCGCAGGTAGCTTTGACACAATTCGAAAAAATATGCTTTTAAAGTAAATAAATTAAAAATATGTGTAAAACTGAAGCAAATAATATTAGAAATAAACAGTTGATGAACTATAATAGTTTTTTCATTTGTTTCTTAATAATTTTAAATTTTTTCACCCCAAAAAATTAATAATTCATCTTTTATTCATGCATATGCTTTTAAAGTAAATAAATTAAAAATATGTGTAAAACTGAAGCAAATAATATTAGAAATAAACAATTGATGAACTATAACAGTTTTTTCATTTGTTTCTTAATAATTTTAAATTTTTTCACCCCAAAAATTTAATAATTCATCTTTTATTCATATGTAAAACAAAAGAATATAGACTTGTTATATGATGAGACTATTTTCAACATAGGTTGCCGTTTAAAAAATCATAAGTTTGTGTTATATCTCAAGAATTATGAAATTTTCAAAAAATCTAATTACGCCATTTTATTTTACCTAAAAAACGGTACAAAATTTGTTAAAACAATTTTTCTCTAACTACCATAATAAATAAGTTATGAGATATTTTTGAAATGAGCGGAAAACAAGTTTTTGCCTGTAGCTCAGAAACAAAAGAAGATCGAAAATTCCTGTGGTGACTAATAAACTTTTCTCAAAAAGTTGACCCTGGAATATGCAAACGATTTTGCTCTATCATTAATATTTCCTGAGATACCCTATAAAAACATCTAAAATGAGACACCTGTATATGTTACCGGCTAGACCCAATTTTAAGACAAACTAGTTTTGCGTATGCCAAACTAGTTCCTAATAGGGTATATCAGTCATAAGTTTTATGCGTTAGGTTAGGTTATGTTAAGATACATTTTATTTAAAATTAATGCAATGATGAGTAAATATATTGTCTATTTTCTAAACATACCTTAACACGGGGGTGTTGAACCTTTTAACTACGCTACTATGTTAAGGTTTAACATAAATTAAGCTAACATATAACACACAGAAACACAGGATGGCTATTTGATTGATTTATCTTGGCTTGCCTTAGGAATGCAGGTCGATTCACAATTCCTGCGATGCGGTATGCTAAATATATACTTTTTCTTAGATACCGCACTGCGTTAAAAGTAAAATAGTGATTTTACGACCTTTTATGGCCTTACACAATAGAAAAACATTCCGAACCGCACGATTTATGACACTTATATTCAAGCAGTTCTCTTTGCACATAGGCGTGCATAAATTTTCTTACTGGCAATAAGAAATCTACAAATGATTCAATTTTTTGAATATTTATTTCAGATATTACATATAACATGTTTGTAAAGTAAACGCATTGACAAATATTTATATTTTGTAGCTAGTAGTAAACTTGTAATGTACATTATAATATAAGCTAAAATCTGCTCGTAATTATAATCTAAACCTAAAGACTTAGATTTAAACACAAATTAAAAAAAACCCTTATATAAATTATGCAATGTAATTATTATACGAATAATATCAATACATATTACTTATTTTTTTTTTATTTGCATTTCGTACTTGACATTGTTGTATTTTTTTTAAATCTAATAAATAAATTATTATTTTCTGTACTGTTTGTACATATATTAAGTTGATTTTTTTCCTGCGCGCCTATGGTTTTATACCTTTACCGTAATCACAGAGAAATCCTTTATTACTTCAGCTCGGCAAGTAATATCGTCCAGACTATAAATAGTCAGGCCTAGGCAGAACAAATTTTTCCAAAATCGGGTTTAGCGAGTAACGTATACAGAATGTTTCAATAAGCTGGCTCAATATTGGTAACTTTTTTATTTGAAGAGATACGAGTTTGGTTAAATGAGCAAAATTGTGTCATTTTGTACTTCAAAATTGCTGAGATCCAGGGATTTGTTAACTACTGGATAGAGTATGTTAAGCTTCGCATGTACCCGGCTAGATCAACAGAGAAGTTGATACATAATTCCGATTTGTTGTCTTTATTTCCGTTACATATCATTCGTTTTATCCTTCGAGCATATACTGACTAGAGAAGTAATTCCCTATACCAATGCATAGGTTGTTGTGATCGGAAGATATGCAGAAGGGGGACTGGAAGTCATGGTATATTGTGGAAAGTGTTTTGTTGTGTTCTATATCACTACTTGTCATTTTACTGTAACTTAAAGTTATTTTTTCCGTATAGTATGTGAATATATCTCGAAGTATATCAAATTGCAATGAAAAATACAAAGAAAGTACTGCTATTTCGTTTAATTTGTAAGTAACTTGAGATTTTTTTACAAATAATATTTTGAACAAAGTGTAACTTTAAGGTTTCCTGCTAATAATGACGTACTAGTAAAAAGATTGAAATTTATTGAAAATAAAGGTGATTTACATATTTTAAAAGCAGCAATTAGTCATTATTTTGTAAAAAAAAGGTAGTACAAATATTAAGATAATACGCAGCCCGCAATACACCACAGCTTCAATACGCAGTCCGCAATACACCACGGCTTCCGCATATGTTCCGATCACAACAAACACCGTAAGGCGGCCTCTAGTCAGTACATGCTCGAAGGTTTTATCGTTTATCTGACAGGTTTGACAGTTTTTAGGTTATTCTTGTTATCGTCTTTGAAATTTAATTATTTTCATTAATTAAGTGTTGAATTTTTATTCGTACAAATGTTCTAATTTAGCGATGTACTCGCACTTACTTCTGGTTTCACGATTAAATATATTTAAAAGCAGTTTTTGTCATGAATATGACTGATGTGAATTTGACAATGATGTGAATAACAAATTCACTTGTCTAAAGTGGAATTATCTATAGTGACTGTATAAGTGTGGCTAATAGGGGGATCGATTTTGATTGGTCTGCGCGAATTTGGCCGAATATGGCGGATATTATGCCAAGCTCAAATGTTGTTTACATGCACTAAGTCCAGAAAAGTAAAATTTTAGATATTGTTTGTGAATAATATCTTAATTTAAAGTAATTATACTATATTTATAATTCCAGTAGTGTAAATAATTAAATTATATGTGTATTTGTAACTCAAAAGTGTTTGATTAGGTTAAGTGCGTTAATACAAAGTTGTTATTAACACGATTTGTATTAATATGTTTCTCTATACTAAACAACGTACAGTTAATATACATATAGTAGTTATACAAACGGATATTTTTTTTTTTAGTCTCGTTATACTGAAATAATAATTGTGAAGGTAAGATCATTTTATTTTTCTGTTCTGCCGATATTGAATTTCCCTGATTTTCTATTAAAATTTAGTATAAAAAAGTAAAAGAAATATCCTGTCAAACGGATAATTTTCTGGCATTGTTATCTTGCAAATTAAAACTATAAAATTGCTGATTACAACAAAGGATTTTGACCATAACCTAATAATACTTGATTACAAGAATGAATCTAACAAAGGAAATTTCATCAATATTTTACATATGAATTCAAATTTCGCGCGCCATCTTTGGCAAAATATGGCGGCGTTTGGCCACACTATGTATATAAAGCAGTGACCTCTATATACAAAATGGACCGGAGGCTTGAATAACTTGCGTGTATCCACCGAGAATACCACCCGCCTGACTGGTGGGGTGGCTATCTCTTTCTAACTTTCGTGTATAGTTGGACCAAGCAGATATGATCACATTTTATCTTTTTATTTAACGCGAAAATTTATTTAAGCTTTAGCTGAATGGGAATAAAACTAAAAAACAATTTCAAACATTTTACTAAATTCTAATAACGTTATCTGGACTAAATTAATTGAAATATAATTGATATATAGGTACTTTCATCAAATGATTTAACATATGAAAATCACACTGCAAAAAAGGGAAATGTCATAATTATGTAGTTTTTGAGCAATTAAAAAAAAACAGTTTATAGTACAGTAAAATTTTTGAAAGAAGTCCGATCAAGGCCATCTACGAATTGCATCTATGAATTAAGATTTTATGCTGTCAAATTTAGTAGTGTCTTTTACATAGTTTTTATGAGGTACACAAGATATTATGTACCCTCATAAAAACTAAATAAAAGACACTACTAAATTTGACAGCACAAAATCTTAATTCATAGACACAATTCATAGATGGCCTTGATCGGACTTCTTTTAAAAATTTTACTGTAATAATGTTTTTCTGTTGTATGGCTATATCGTCGCGTTCAAGGCAAAACGACCTAAGCGCCAGAAAATCGTAATTTGCGATTTTGGTACCGTTCGATAGATTGGTGCAACCTGCATCTATTAAACACAGTGGCATAAGTACGAAAAAATTATTTAAGTAGATATTTCACTTTGAAGTTGCGCAAGCGACAATCACAATTTTAATAAGCAGGCGTAAAATGGCATAAGCTCCATTTCTACGTAGTTTCTTATGGCTGAATGCAGAGTGAAATGGCCCGAGTTATTGATGTCAAAGTAAGTGTTTTAAAAATTATTGTTGTCATTGTTTGCTATAATTCATTTTAGTAAAGATCAAAGTTTTCTCATAGTATATTTTTATAATAATACAGATTCAGTATTTGTCACAAAACTTGTTTAAACATTCTGTCGCTTGTGCCATCGACCTGCAAAAAATCTGTTCGGGTACAACCGACAATCTACATGTTAAATTCATATCTCAAACTATCGGCAACAATAGGTCATTCATTATTTGTTGCTTTCACATTTTAGTTTTTTTTCAATATTTTATACTTTAATGCTGGTAATTAATTAAAGTTCATGTAATAATAATGACAGATTATTATGTTTTTCCGCGTTCAAAATATTAGGGCTTAAGTCATTGTCCCGAGGCCAGAAAATCATTGAATTAGCTCTTTCTCTTCATCAGCACTTGAAAATAATGATTTGATGGAAGCACTGAACAATGATGTGTTATTTTCCGATGCTCATATAGTAGAATACTTAAAAAGTTTATGTGAATTAAATGTTATACCATCAAGATATCATCAAGAATACTTGGGTTTGAAGTATGTGACTTCTGTTTCTGATGAACTAGATGAGACGTGGAAGATTATTAGATATAGTCATTTTATTTCATATCCAGTCCTGCCGGTAAAGTAACTAAAGTACAAAACATCAGAGTGATAGATTTTTTATTTTTATTAATTTTGTCTGAGTTTTGATGTTTGTATAATTATATAAGCGCAATATTTTTATACTGATATGTTTAAAAAAAGTTTATTAAATAAAATATATTCTAATATGTATTTCAAATAAATCCTTTAACAGTTCTTTAATAATTACAATTATTACAGATCATGTCACAAACGCCGTTGTCCGTCTAAATTATCAAAAATTAAAATGGCATATCTTCGCGCAAGCAACATTTGCGATCAAAACTTACGTTAATGTAATTGTCTTAACCGACATATAAATTTGGCATAAACACCACATAAACGAAACATTTGGCATAAGTGCCAATCAGACAACATACTTCTAATTATCATGCAGTTCTTTAATTTATATTTACATTTAAATACACACAAAAATTCAGAAAAAAATCTGCTTACTTTTAATGCAGTTAAGACATTAAAAATATATTTGTATAAAAGCGCAGACAGTTTTTTGTGTCTCCTGGCTTATTATGAAAATGGCGTTTGTGTCGTTTTGCCTTGAACGCGACGATTATTTAAAAGCTAAATAACATTGAGACTATCATCCTTAGTGCATTGTAAGTTTGTACATAAAATTCTACAGTATTTGATGTATATGACGCATACCTGAACTTATTGCAATATATCGTCTGAAAAAATTACATGTGTTGAACATTTCAGTAAAGAACTTGTATTTGAATGTTGTGCTGTTAAATATAAAACTGATAATCAATTAAATATTGTTTTAGCTATTTACAGGTCTCCTGACAGCAATTTTAGTGAATTTTTAAATCAGCTTAATCTCTGTATTACTGCGATAATGAATCAATACAAACACGTCAACCTATTTGTTGTAGGTGATTTTAATGTGGATATTCTTGTACTGAATAGTGAAACTAAATTATTTCTGGATATAATGGCTGTTCACAATCTGTATCCTTCTATAAAAGAACCTACCAGGGTTACAAAAACTAGTAGCTCTTGTATTGATAATATTTTTACTAATTTAAATAATAATCTTTTTTCAGCTAGTGTCATTAAATCTATTATATCTGATCACTACTCACAAAATATTAAGTATACTGCTCAAGCTAGTAATATTTCTGTTCATAAAGAATGTAAACGATCATTTAGTATTGATAAAATATATACATTCTAAGCCTATCTTTCAAAGGAAAGTTGGGAAGAAATATATCAAACAAAGGATGCAAACAGTGCGTATAACAGTTTTTTAAACACCTTTTCATATTATTTTAACTTATGTTTTCCAAAAATAATTTATAAACATAGAAACAAATCATGGGTAACAGAACACGTTTTAAAAAATTCTTCTGATATGAAAGACTTGTTTCTTTTATATAATAAAGATTTAATAAGTAAAATAGATTACAATAAATTTAAACAAAAATATAGAAATACTTTACTTGAAACGAAAAAGAAATTTAACACATAGAAAATTGAAAATAGTATTCACAATATAAAACACGTATGGAATGTAATAAATCGTAATTGCACCGCCAAGAAAAATTGTTATATATCTGAGATCAGACATGGTAGCGTGGTAGCAAATTCTGATTCAGATATAGCTAATTTATTCAGTGAATATTTCACGAATTTACCGGCTACACTTGAAAATACTATGAATAACTCAAATGATAACATAAGTACAGATCAAATAAATTGTAATAGTATTTTTCTACATCCTACAACGGAAGACGAAGTTCATTCTTGTATCATGTCCTTAAAGAACTCTTCTTCTACAGGTTTAGATGAAATCCCAGTGAAACTTTTAAACAGAGCTGGGCAAGTTACTTTTAAAATGTAACTAGTTACAGTTACAGTTACCTCCAAAAAAAAGTAACTAAGTTACTTAAGTTCCAGTTACTTTGGTGAAAGAACTAAGTTATTTACTAAGTTATTTAAAAGTAACTTAGTTACTTTGAGTTACTTTCTAACTACTTTTAATGGCGTGAAGTGTAGACTTAGACTGTTGACTTAGTTATTGTGTAGGATACATATCAGGGAGTTTTTGCACTAACTACGTTAACCTAAATTTTAACGTTGTTGCTTGGCAACACCCAATCAGATTATTATTGTTAATGTGAACGGACCTACAGGGCCTTATTACCGCCTAGGCCCACGAGGCTACGGCCTAGGGCCCGCTTTGACAAGGGGCCCGCAGGGCCCGGTTGCTGTGATTTTTTAAAAAATTATTAATTTATTTTTCAATTTTGATTTCTTATACCAAGATATAAAGAATCTACTTTCTTTCTAACATGACATGACCATTATAATGTATAAAACACGCAGACATTATTTCCTACCTAGACTTATTAGTGGATAATGATTAATTTATTGGAAACCTCGGATCAGACGTCGATTTTCAATCTGAGGCCCCGCGCTCACATATATAAGAAATTTTGATGAAAAAGTATCTTTTTATAAATATTTGGGGCCCCGCTACGCTAATAACATATTCCCGAGAACCGGCAAAATCGCCAACCGTCCCTAGAAAGGAGTAACAAAATATTACGCTAAAATTTCACCTCAAACTAGAATCGAGCATGCGGTACTGTATAATTGATCAGCTTTTCTCTCAGCAGGCAATTTTATTTTTTTCTTTAATAAATAAACTTACATTATAATTATACAAATATTTGTACGTACTTGTTTTTTACTATAAAGAGGGAGGGGCCCGAAAAAAAAATATGGCCTAGGGCTCAAAAATCTGATAAAAAGGCCCTGCGGACCTACATTATAATATAACATAAAAATTAAAAGTGACATTTTATCTTGTGAGAAGGGAATTTGCAAAAATGAGACGAATTCAAGTCTTGCAACCCTTAGAACAACGAACAAAATACACTATATTTTGTATAATCTGAAAATTGGAATAATTTTGATGATTTAGTGGCAGCTTAATTATAATTTATTAAAACGTATCATTTGTAAGCGAGGAAAATATTTGAAAATAATATATTTTATAAGTCAAATTTAACATTTAGTGACTTTTTAATTCTAGAATTAAAAGTTAAAATAATGTGTTATTTTTAGTTTTTCTGTTTACCGTACAAAAACTCTATTATTTATGAATGTAATTATTTTATTATCTATTATGGCTTGAAATCAATCAACAATAATATTGAATTTAATTATTACATACATTTATTTAAAACAAAACAGTTTTAGTTAGTGTTTCTAAAAAAGGCATCAGCCTCAACAAAATATTTCTTAGAAATTTAAATCCCCCCGTTACTTTTTATGACTAAGTTACATTCCACTTTTTAAGTTACTTTGACTAACTTAAGTTACATTCTAGTAACTTAAGTTACTCAAGTAACTAGTAACTAAAAACCGGAAAGTTACCAACTACTTTACCGCAGCAAGTTAAGTTACAGTTACAGTTACCATATTTTAAAAAGTAACTAAGTTACGTTACAAGTTACGTAGAAGTAACTAGTTAGTAACTAAGTTACTAAAGTAACTAGTTACTGCCCAGCTCTGCTTTTAAAGCAGTGTTCAACACTCATCATTACACCTTTAACGCATTGCATTAACATCTCAATGTCAGAAGGAATATTTCCAGACTCACTAAAATTCATTAAAGTCATAGCTCTTCATAAGAAAGATAGTAAGAACGCAGTTACTAACTATAGACCTATAAGTATTGTTTCTGTATTTCATAGAATCTATGAAAAAATAATATTGGCCAGAATTTTATCTTTTGAAAAAGAAAATAATATATTTATAAACGAACAATTTGGTTTCCGTAAAGATTTAAGTACAACAACTGCTTTATCAAAATTATTAAGTTATATTTATAATTATGTTGACTCTGGAAAACCAGTTACAGGAATTTTCTTAGATCTGTCTAAAGCTTTTGACTGCGTAAAGCATGATAAATTAATTACCCTTATGTCGAACATGGGTTTTTGAGGTGTTTTTGAAAAGTGGTTGCATAGCTACCTAACAAATAGACAGCAGCTCATTGTTTACAAAAAAAAAATATAAAATAAAATCACATTATAAAACATTACAGTATGGTATACCCCAAGGTAGTATACTCGGTCACGTTTTATTTATTTTATATGTGAACAGTCTAAAATCAATATTAAGGAACCATGAATTCATTGCTTATGCAGACGATGTTTCAATTTTAATTTCATCTTCAAATATTCAGAATCAAGCGACTTCGATATCATGTCTGATCTCGGAATTAGAGCAATGGTTTTCTATACTAAATTTAATTTTGAATGTATCTAAATCATGTGCTATTAGTTTCAGTACTATAAATAGAAAAGAAAGCATGCTAATAAAATGTAATAATAAGACCTTATCGCATATTGATACAGTAAATGTTCTGGGACAATATAAACGAAAATTTAAATTGGGACAGTGAAATAAACAAAAAATATAGTAAACTCGCCCCTCTCTGCTATTTAATAAAAAGACTGACTCAAATCACTGATATTAATATATCAAGAATGTTTTATTATGCCAAATTTCAAGCTCTTCTCAGTTATGGCATTATATTTTGGGGACACGCTCCTTTCGCATTGAGAGCTTTTAAATTACAAAAAACTGCTATACGCAATTTGTTTAACTTAGGTTACAATACCTCTTGTAGAGAAACTTTTAAATTAGAAAAAATATTAACTTTGCCCTGCTTGTATATTTTTTCTTTAATTCTTTTTATACGTAATAATTTAAATATTTTATTTAGTCATGAGAAGGTACATAGCTACTGTACTAGAAATAAACATAATTTAGTTTTGCCGAAACATAAACTTACACTTTGCCAAAATAATCCAGAAATAATTGGTGTCAAATTGCATAACAAACTACCAGATAACATAAAAAACTCTGATTCTATTAAATTATTTAAATTGAAGTTAAAACAATTCTTAATTGAAAAGACTTATTATACTGTTGACGAATATTTAAACGACCTATAAATCCTATGTTTGGAATTGTAATTATATTTATGTACTTTTTACCTTCCGTCACCTTTAGGTAAGGAAGGTATTGTCTTTGGTCAAAAAATTCGGTGGTGAGTTTTTAATGAATAAGCACGTTTTAGGGTCCTTACAATACAAATTTACTATTTTTAAGATGATGTCTGTATGTATGTGTGTGTGTGTGTGTGTGTACGTGTGTGCGTGTGTGTGTGTGTGTGTGTGTGTATGTGTGTCCGTGTGTGACAAATTTTTCTCCGACGATAACTCCAATACTAAAGTTCTAAAAATTATAATTCTTTCGTATTCCTCTTCTATACATCCATATGAAGAGTTGATTAGATTTTGGTTATAATTGATCCACCGGAAGTACCCTTATTTGAAGTTTTTAACAGTTTTTCTTAAAAAAACGCAGTTAAATATTATTTTTTGACATTTTATTATGATATATATTAAAGAAAATACTCTTCTCTATACAGTTTGATTATACATTTTCCTTCATATTCAATAGATGTAAATTTAAAGCATTATAAAGAAATTAATTTTCAAAAATTAGTCAGCTTTGTTATTTATCATGGAAACAGCTGACATAAATATTCAAAAAAATGTAATTGACAGATGTCAGTTGCAAGTGCAAAACCAAGTATGGAAAAAAGTGTAGGATCTAAAATTGATATGTCATAGTGTTGCTCGCAAGTGACATGCAGAGAAAGGCCAAAGAGAAGATGGAAGGACATTACTTAGTGTAGATTATGTTATAATTTTATTGGATTTAGAGAACCTTTTCAAATGAACTTTTGGTATGGAATTTGTAAAAAAATAGTATGTGTTCGTGTTCGATTTTACTTGATATTATATAGAATCTGTTCCAAGGACCTTTTGGTATGGGATTTGTACAAAATACATCGAATTGACGGAAGGTCTTGTGCTGGCCACAACTGATTTTTTATGTATGTTTTGACGTGTCACATATCATTGTATGATCTACTGACAAAAATAAATTATTATTATTATTATTATTATTATTATTTAAAATGCGATATTTCCCCTTTTTGCAGGATAGTCTTCATATGTATTAAAAGCAATTTTTAAATTATCTATTACCAAAAAAGTACATAAACAAGTCATAACATTTTATATTTTATACAAGAATAAGGAGATCAAAAGTAGGATTCTTAACGCCAAGCTTCTTAACAGGATTTAATTTCTTCTTCATGTTCATCGTTAATTTGTCGAACTGGTACTAGCCACGGGTACTAGCTGACGCATGCGTACTTCTCACTGTTAGAAAGAGATAGCCACCCCACCATGACAGTTGAGTGGATACAGCTCGCACTATTGTATAGAGATAGAAGTCGCCGGTCCATTTTGTATATAGAGGTCACTGACATAAAGTCACTATAGAATTATCATAGAATGGGGGATTCCAGCTCAATCGAATTAAAGGAAAATAGTAAAAAAAATACGAATGTATATGCTGAATAACGAATATTAATAAAACAATGAAATGGTATAATTGAGATATTTCGAAAATAAAGGGCTTTAACATTAATATGAAAATATTTTTATTGGCGACCGAAAGACCGCCTATACATGCATTACAAATAGCGTGTTAGGAGGTGGGAATTACTACCAATGGAAGTTAAGAAATTCAAATTCGAAAGCAGGGGCTAACATTCCTGTACTGCAGTTACCAAACAGTTTTTATTTTAACATAAATTTCTTGCATTAAACTTAATAATTTAAATACACCTGTAATTATAAAGTATGTAGACTTATACAGTGTTATAATATTCATTTATTTTTATGTAAATATAATTTAAAATAGCATATATTTCAAGAACATTTAGGTCCATGATGAAAACAGTTTGATACAAAAACACATAAATGTGACATCACGTCAATCTTTTCAAAATTCGGGAGATCATAACTCGCTTATTAATAGAAATTTTTCCACCAGATTTTCATCAATAGTCTTAGTTTTCCTAATATTTTCAGATGAAATTATAAAAAAAAAATGGTGGAATCCCCCATTATCTATGTCCTTCTCACTCACACTTCCTGTGTTATCTCTTAATCTGGCTGGGTTTACAAGCAATACATGTGTCGGTATACTATTGCAATAGAGGTTTCCACCATAATCAAAATAATGAAAAATAACACTAGTACATTAAAATATATTACAATACATTCATGAAAACACTAACTAAATGTTTAAATATGTTTTCATTTTTTTAAATGCATGAAAACATTTTACTACGTTTGAAACGCTGCCAAATTTGTGACGTAAAGGCCCGGGACGATTTTACACACAGTTTAGATTTTACCAGTTAAGCCAGTCAACGTGGGAATAGTTTACAGTATTCGTTTTTATCTACCTACGTCAAATAAATTGAATATCTTACTACGGATAATAGATGGCAGCACATTCAAATTGTAACATATTTAAAAGTATTTGAGGTGAATAGTTATTTTAAATTTTAAACTAATTAAAATTGTAAATACAATTATTATTGTTTACCTTATCGTATATTAGTGAAGCATTTTCTATATTTTATAGACTTTTGTATCTCATAGATTTGATATTTGTAAGGTATTTAATAAATTTTATCTACCAGCGTATTTAAGGAATTACCTGTACGCCTTCGTCTACAATACATTTCAAAACTTTCGTTTGGAAATGAAACAATTATTTCCAGTGAGAGAGCGTTAAATCTCCCATCTTCCACTCCTAAATAGAAGAATATTACTAAGCAAATAGTTAACAGATGACTCTGCTGTGACGAGTATCCATCTATTGAGCGTTAGCAGAAAATCGGCGGGAGCGTACGCAATCATTGTGACGGTAAAAATTAGCCGTTTAAACGATATATGAAAAATACTGTTTTTAATTTTTTTTTCACAAAACCTGGTATAATAAAAATGTTTTCTTTATTCATATATATATATATATATATATATATATATATATATATATATATATATATATATATAACTTTTCATGAAGAATAACATTTAAAAAAATTGAAAATTATTGGAAACCCTTATTGTTATTAAACCTCTTCAGCTCTTCCCATTAGTGTCAGATTAAGGAATACGTAGTTAAATTGATCTTTATTCTTAAAGAATTTGAGAAACCGTTCTTCCACCATCCAGACATACACACACACAAACACAGACATCATTTTATAATGTTAAAATAGAATTCTAGTGACCTTAATGTGCTTATTCACT
Organism: Ophonus ardosiacus; assembly: GCA_943142095.1. NCBI lineage: Eukaryota > Metazoa > Arthropoda > Insecta > Coleoptera > Carabidae > Ophonus > Ophonus ardosiacus. Next base: position 17,038,665 of record OW964834.1, read on the forward strand.
AAAATATGCGATTTTTAGCATGAATCCAATACTCTGTTAGCGAGAGGTAATAAAATTTATATAAAAATTACTATGCAATGAGACGATTATATCATTGAATTCAGAGTTAAATTCATTAGGGAATAAGCAAAGAAGAAATATATGTTCCTATTTAAAATAAAAAAGTTCGGTCACATAATTTGTGAACCGCTGACAAATTTATTTTTGCTGATATCACCAATTTTGTAATTCAAAATGGTACAATTTTGCTCATTTCACAAACTCGTATCTCTTGAAAAGAAAAAGTTACCAATACTGAGCAAGCTTATTGAAACAATCTGTATATGGTGAAGCACTAAGCGTATGGAATAATAGAAATTTTGAGTTTACTTCTTCTAGTATAAAAACGAAATAAAACATGTAAAAATCAGAGAACAAATACATATTATACAGAACTTGTGACATTGACTGTATTTTATTGTATATGTTCTCTGAACTTGATGATTAAAATAAATCTTCTATTGCAATTAATTTATAAACAGAGTTCACATATCTTCTTCTTTTAGAGTCTGAAACACCAGCATTAAAATAGCCCGAAAATTCAGATACATTGATCGCTTTTCCATTTGCCTCATTTAAGCTTAAATGGCCTAATATTATATTTATATTTTACAGCAGTTTGACAGCTTTGGTCAATATATATCATATAACTAGCAATTAATCATTTCCAGTATGCCTTTCTGTATAATTAATTTCCTTTTAACTAATTGAAGAATTGAACTAAAACAACCAAACCTAATATATTATCTGAAAACTAATTTAAACAATAAGAAAAAATCTCGTAAATTACCCCAATCCATCAAGAGTGCCAAGAAATGCAAAAAAATATGAAAAAATCAATTGAAGGCGCCACCAGCTCGCCTCATCCGTGTCGTGGACTGAAAAACATTCAATACCAGCTAGATGGAAAAGAAATCGCAAGGGAAAACCAGTTTTCCAAAAAATTCAATATCTTCTAATTTCTTAAAATGTAGGTACTTAAAATTATTTGCAAAATAAATAGGTATTTGCATACAGTACTTATTTTTACCTTCCGTTTCCTATAGTTAAGGAAGGTATTATCTTTGGCCAAAAAAATCGGTGGTAAGTTTTTAATAAATAAGCACGTTTTAGGGGCCTTAGAATACGATTTTACTAGTTTTACGATGATGTCTGTGTGTGTGTGCCTCTCTCTCTCTGTGCGTGTGTGTGTGTCTGTATGTGTGTGCATGTGTGTGTGTATATTTGTGTGTGTGTGTGTGTGTGTGTGTGTGTGTGTGTGTGTGTGTGTGTGTGTGACAAAAATTTCTTCTATAACTCCAAGTCTTTCGTATTCCTCTTCTTTACATCCATATGATGAGTTGATTAGAATTTGGTTATAATTGGCCAACCGGAAGTTCCTCTATCTGAAGTTTGAACAGTTTTTCCTTGAAAAACGCAGTTAAATATAATATTTTGACATTTTATGTGATTATCAATATGAAAGAATATCTTATTATCTATACGGTTAGATTGCACATTTTCCTTCATATTCAGTAGATCAGATTTAGAGAATTATAAAGAGATTAGCTTTCATAAATCAGCCAGCTTTGCTATAATCATGGAAACAGCTGATATATTCAAATAATTTTAATTGACAGATGTCAGTAAAATATAATTTACATAGTGTATGTTCGTGTTGTCATTTTATTGAATTTACAGAACCTTTTTCAAGGAACTTTCGGTATAGAATTTGTAGAAAATAATATATGTTCGTGTTACAATTTTAATGGATATTTTCTCAAGGAACTTTTGGTATGGGATTAAAATAAATCGAATTGACGGAAAGTAAATTGCTAGCCACATCAGATTTTTTTTTAATATAAACTTATATATGTAGGTATACAGGGTGTCTCAATAAGCTTGCTCACTATTGGTAACTTTTTTATTTGACGAGATACGAGGTTGGTTAAATGAGCAAAATTGTGCTATTTTATATTAGAAAATTGGTTATGTAGACAAAATAAAAATTGTGTCAGCGGTTCTCAAAATATGGGACAATATATATATTTTTTAAATGGAACCATATATTTTTTACTATCTTATTGGAAAGAGTATTTTTTTTCTCTTTCCAATAATGTAATGTTGCTTATGCAAAATTTTTTCAAATAAACGAGTTATTTACGATTAAAAATTTAAATTTTGTAAACTATTTTATTAGTTTTTTAGTCAAGTAAGCCATGGAAACAATTGATTCTTTGTTTTTTGACGTTTAATAATTTCTCCCGTAAAGTTCTCTGTGTTTAATAATGTTTAATAACTTTACAAATGAAGAAAAGTTAGATATGATCGTGCCATGTGGAACGTTATATCTAGACACCAGTTATGTAGAACGGTCGGCTCTCTTTCCAAAAGAGTTTAAATGTGCGAAAGAAATAATGGCTTTCAAGTTGAATATTTTCTTTGTTTTGTTACTACTGTAAAATAAATTAATAAAATAAAAATTTTATAAAAGGCAATTGTTTCCATAGTTTACTTGACCTAAACTAATAAAAGATAATTTTTATCTTTAAACGTAAATAACGCGTTTATTTGAAAAAATTGTACATATACAACATTACCTTATTGGAAAGAGAAAAAAATACTCTTTCTAATAAGATAATAAAAAATATATAGTTCCATTTAAAAAATATATATTCTGTCCCAAATTTTGAGAACAGCTGACACAATTTTAATTTTGTCTACATGACCAATTTTCTAATATAAAATGGCTTAATTTTGCTAATTTAACCAACCTCGTATCTCTTCAAATAAAAAAGTTACCAATAGTGAGCAAGCTTATTGAGACACCCTGTATATATATATATATATATATATCACTATTTTTTTTTAAATATAATGAAATTGAGATAAAGAACACCTGATTTCAGAAAATAATAATTGGTATCGTCATAAAAATATACGAGAGAGTAAAGTTGTACCCCCTACGTAAAATTTATTTTAAAATACAATACCAGTAATTGTACTTTTTTGCGTTTATATGCGCCACAATTATATTTTTACGCTAAACCTTAATATAATCTAACCTAACCGTACAAAATTTGCGGGCGTGAGCTTTGTGCATTAGGTTGGGTAACATTAGGATATCTTTAGATAAATAACAAGCGAAAATGTTCAAAAATTCAGGGGTTCATTAAAAAATATTTCTTTAGCATTTCATATAATAATGCGCTATATTTGTATATTCAAAATCTTTTAATAAAGCAGTACATTAATGCATAGCAACCATTATTGAATAGCAGCCATTATTGCATTGTAACTAACGAACACAATGGTTTTTACTTTTCTTTCAAAGAAGGACATTTAAATAATAAAAATAAATATATCATCACGGCATATTACCCATTTTTGGGTGTGCCAATCTGCTTTATCGCAGATATCGGTAATGATGACATATTTGTAGCGTGCGGGCGCTTACCAGGCGTCACCTCACGGACATTCATTTCTGGCGTGGAGAGTGCACCACAGGGGTCACTTTTGTACCATTTAAAATTCGAAATATTTGGCGTCGGTCAGGTTCGAACCCGGTAACCCCAGGTTCGCGACCAAACACTCAGGCACGAGGCTACGGGACCCCATTTGATATGAAAAATTATTTATTTTTATCTACATTGGGTGGTAGTATGAACAAGTGATTAAGGGTGATTAGCTAGGAGATCACTAGCAGTGTTTTAGCGCTGTCAATCGTTTATGGATTATTTTAGAGAAAAATACTTCAAATAGCAGTTATAGAAAAATTAATTGCACACAACTTTTATTTGAAGTATTTTTTTTCTAAAATAATCCATAAACGATTGACAGCTCTAAAACACTGCTAGTCATCTCCTAGCTAATCACCCTTAATTACTTGTTCATACTACCACCCAATGTCTTTAACTCAGCGCCCATAGTTCGGCACGACGATACACAGTTCAGGCCAAAAATTAACAGCACTTTCACTGAACAAATTATTATGCCCACTTGTACTAGTAAGGCTATAACATCGAGAGGTTGTATTCAATTTTTCGTCATAATAGAAACAAAAAGTTAAAAGAAATATTTGTGCGAATTACACAAATTGTGATTAAAGAACTTATTAGAGAGATTATGAAAGGAAAATGTCATTCAAAAAGAGTGTGGGTCAGGAAATCCCGATAAAGTTCTTAATTGTTTCCCCATATTCATTGTACTCTTTTTATTAAAAATCTCTTAATCGAAAACACCGGTAACTATACAAACTTCATATCTGTACAAAACAGAAATTTACTGGCACTAGCTTGCAAATACACTAGCGAGCAAATGTTTAGAGTCAAATACTCTGGTGGGGGAAGGACAGTGGCTTTGCAAGTGGTAAGTAGATAGCCTGTAAGGCTATCCACTTACCTGTCCTGATTACTTGTGCAAGTACTGGTACAAGTTCTGTCCTATAGGGTTTACACTAGGTTAGTAACTGTCTTGCAAGTTACTGGTACAAGCAACTAATCCAATTACGATACCAATGTAAACCCAGCTTTACTAGATTAGTAACTGTCATGCAAGTTGCTGGTACAAGTAACTAGCCCAATTACTATACCAATGTAAACCCCGCTTAACATAAAGTCGTCAGGTGTCATGTGCTTTATTTAAAAAATTCTTAACGTTTCCACCGTGTCCACATTTTCTAGTTCATATACGTCATTCTGACATTTTAAAAAGGCTATAACATTTTTATAATTCGAAATAACATTTTCATTTATTTGCAACGCACATTTAATCACAGAATACGTCAGCCACAGACTTGAAGCCTAAATACAATCTGATACATGAAAACAGACCGTTAAAACATTTAGCGAATCAAGTAGATTGACATAAAAAAACAAAGTTTTTGTAAAAATATCGGTTTACTGGATTCGCTAATTTTTTTTTTTTTTCGTAATACCATCATGCTGTTACTATGATATAACAGAACTAAAGACAAAAGTGAAAAGATAAAAATAACGGACGCCGACCGTTATTTTTATAACAGTTTCCTACAATTAAAAATCTAGTATTCCTTGAAAAATAACAGCATTTTGATGGACCGTTGTAAAGGAGAATTTATACATCAACAAAAACATAATAAAATATCCAAAATTTCGTATACAGACTTTTCTATTTATTGAAATAAATTAGATTTTGTTTACAAACGATCAAGTGATACTTTGCTTAAAGCTGATGACTATTTTAAACAAGGAATTGGCGGGAGGTTATGAGCTGGCCACATCAGATTTTTTTATCTGTGTAAATATTGTGATATTTAAAATCCAATCATTGAAGGTTTAAAAATACTTACTTTTATTTATTTTGTGGTTTCAGTTTCTAATATATTGATAAATAGTAACAGATATATAATTTATTTAAAAGTTACTATTAACAGTAAAAAAAAGCTTAAACAACATGGGCCCGATCTTTAATAGTTTCCGAGATATGAGACAGTGAAAAATGAGTTTTTGCGGGGTTTACCTCCTTGAAAACTATAAGAGTTACGACTTTTTGTTTATCTTACCGATTTTGCGGCAGGGAATAGGAAATTACATAACAATACTGATAACTATAGTTTATTGTCAGGCATTTTTAACCTTGCATTCAGTCCTAAATTGTATATTATTTATTAACTGAGTGTTGTGTTGAATAAATAATCAAAGTTCTCCCTATATATTCAAAACAGCAGTTTTAAAAAACAGTGTAGAAGAGAACCAAACATTATAAATACAGAAAATTTATGATTTAATACTATTACGCCTTAATATTGTTTATTGCAATGTTGCAAATACACATTTTTTTAATTGGGTTCGGCCTCGTACTTTTCGTACATTGGCCCGGAGCTATTTGTAATGGTATGTAAGGGTATGGTATTTTGGGACACACACAACATCCAAGCCCCAAGTGGGAATCGAACCCACGACCCCAGAGCCGAACGGTGAAGGTAGCTTGAGTGCTGTCTTAACGCGCTCGACCACTGAGGTAGCTGTTGCAAATATTTGCAACGGGTACAGCTAGTTAATATTATAGTTGCAAAAATAGAGCGCCTCTGTTTGATAAATATTTGTTTTTACATTTCTGTATGACATGCGAAAATAATAGTGCGAGCAACAAATTTAGAAAAGTGATGTTTTAATGAACGAGTATGGCTGTTTAAGTACGAGCGTAGCGAGTAATTTAAAGCCATACGACTGAATTAAATTCACTTTTCTAAACTTGTTACCTAATATTACAATGTGACTACGACATAAAAAACAAATGCGGAAGTAATAATAATAATAATAATAATAATAATAATAATAATGGGCGGGGGGTAACTAGATTTACCTAAAGAGAGATACAAAATTCAAAAAGTCTTGTGCTTGTTATTTTTCCTGCATGAAAAATTGTTTTGTTTTCTGAAAATCATTGATTTGTTTTCTACTTTTCCAAGATTTTAAATTTTCATGGCTTTATTGTGTCTGAAAACTGCTACAATAAAGAGTGCATAAAATCATGGAATGATTTTATTACTTAAATAATTGTTTTATGATGTTTTAAAATTTAAATTACGATCTCATCTTTTTTATAGAAATGTGCGTGCCAAGAAAATTGTATAATTATTGATTATTATTATTATTATTATTATTATTAAGACTTGATTTACATTGCCGACATAATGTAGATACAACACGATAAAGTTTCACTTTAATTTCTATTACCGTGAGTATTTTTTAACGTGAAACATTGGGATTGTCATATCCATGATTACGTCTCCACATTTGATTGACAGCAATGTATTTGCCTGTCCCATTTAAAATGAAACATAGGGAATGAATTTGACAGATTATATTTAAATATTGTAAAAAATTTAGCCAAGTCAGAAAACCACTCGAAAGCACTAAACATATTTTGGGGGCCAGATGCACACATTATTTTTTCTACAACTAAATTTAATTTTTAGAAAACAGGTATAATTATTTAAAAAAAATTAATCTCTAATGACATCTTGTCAATATGACAGATAACCGTTAAATTTTCTTATTAAGTTGCGACTTGACATTTGATTGACAGCAATGTATTTGCCTGTCTCGTTTAAAGAAAACTAAATTTAATTGTTAGAAAACAAAATTAACCTCTATTGACGTCTTGTCAAATGTCAAATTCGTTCCCTATGTTTCATTTTAAATGGGACAGGCAAATACATTGCTGTCAATCAAATCTCGAGTCGTAACCATGGATATGACAAATCTAATGTTTCACGTTAAAAATGCTCACGATATATAGAAGCATGGTCTTTATAACCAGAAAATAAATTTAAAAATTTGCACAATTAAGAAAAAATATCAATAGCCGTGAAACTGACAGAAACAAAACAATTGTTGACTTTAGACGCTCATTAATAAACGTTTCTTACACTTTATTTGTTAAATTATTATTATTATTTTCGTTTTATTAAAAAGAAATCATGAACAATTTGTCTCATGAAGAAAAATTACAAATTATTAATGCTGCGCCTGCGTCACTTGCGCACTTATGACAAATTTTCGCACCTAACCTATGAAAATGTACGACGATGATAACAAAGTTCCTGCAGAAAAGAGCGACGAAATACTAATTGGAATTTTTAACAAATTGTTTACCTTTATTTTTTTATCTTATATAAATAAATCGCAATTGCACCTATAAAAGTTAGATTATACGAAATGTCAAACAAAATTCTGAATTTTAATTTACTGCATAAACGACGTTATTTTAGTTTAGTTTCTTAATTCAGTAGCTTAATTTAATTTCATAATTTACATGCTGCATAAACCCAGCATAAATGGTTTTAATTTGTTTTCTTATAGTTTGCAGTTTTTCTCGTTTCTTATAACTTATTTCTTATTACATGTACACCTTTAGTTTGTAAATACCTATTACAATAAATAATAATTGTTTCTGATATAAATATCCTATTTTTTACTTTATTTTGTGTTATTTTGTATTGGTTCATAAATTAATAACTTTAATCTTTAATTGTCCCCTAGCACGACAATGTTTTGTTACTGTCACTTTCATAGCTAATGATATTTTTTCTTAATTGTAAAAATTTTTAAATTTAATTTCTGGCTTTAAATGAAATAGAAATGTATGGTGTTTGGTATGAAAAAAATCGTATTTTTTTCTTTATAATAGGCACTAATTATATTTTCAATAAATTAATATGGAAACTTTTGGCGTGTAAAAAACTGTTTTTCTATGTTATAGCCCTATGACCCGTTTTAAAATTTATACCTTGTATATACACAGTGTGTTAATTAAGAACCTGGCCATAGGCGTTTAACATGGGAAAACAGTTTTTCTTTGCGCAAAAGTCCCCAATTAATTTTAGACAAAAATGTTTCAAATAAATGTTGTAGACATTAATATTCTACGCCTAAATCACTACAGATTTAATTTTGCACGTTTAGTAACTTGTAGAATCTAATTTGAAATTGTACAAATATTGCTCTTTTGTAGCGATATCCATGAAATTGAAACAAAATTACAAAGAAATTCATATCGTTTGAACTGTCAGAAATTTAATTTTATAAATTTCTGGGTGTGCCAGTAACACATGTAGACATCGGTAATGATGACGATATATTTTACCGTGTGGGCGTTTACCAGGCGTCACCTCACGGGCACTCATAGCTGGTGTGGAGAGTGCACCACAGGGGTCAAATTAATTTCGATGTCTCACATTTACCAAGCGTTCCACGACGGCTCACATTCTTTTTTTTATTTAGCGCTTAAAAATAGATATAATCTATTGACATGTTTCTAAATTCAGTGCTTTAGTCATCAGACTCTCCTTGGTTCAATCGTTCTAGAAATTCAGAATTCATTTGTTTGGTTGTGTTGACTTTTGATATAATTATCGTTATTATCTCCCCATAAAGACTTTTTCAATAATTTATGGTAAAATAATTCACATAATTTTTATCTCATATTTGCATGATTTTTATGTTTATATTTCTTCTTATGCAAATAATTCTAAATCATAACTAAATGACATCAGTTTATAGCATCCGGGTGCTGTCGCTTCGTGATTCTATCGATACTGTATAACTAATGTAAATTAAATGAGCATCATTGTATCGTTACAAATCGTTAATGGAGCGTGGTCATATCGAGAACGTAGTTGTAAACGTATTAATTGACACACATTAGAGAAACAAAATATCGATATCTTATTGCTACTTCTCACTCTACATGGAATTGCTAGTTCGAAAATAAAATTAGGTACGAGTATAATATAATGCAATACTCGTTTATGTAGCATATAAAATAAAATAAAAAAAAATCTGTTGTGGCCAGTACAAGATCTCTCGCCATTTCCATTTTATGTTATATCGCTATCGAACCGTCGTTTTATAACAAAAATATTACAGAATTTTACCCAAATATTGTTTTTATTTTCTTCTGCACACATACAATTCTAATTATATCTATTTTTCATTGTATGAGGAAGTTCCTAAATGTCAGAGATTCTTCCAATTCATTAGCAAGATTGGCGGTATTTTTTATCGATATATGGATTTTACCTACAATTTGAAATATTTAATTAATAAAACAATAAGAAAGATTAAATATACTTCCCAAAAAAAAACTTTCAGATTGTCACTAAAACTGTTGTTTATTGCACTGACATCTATCATTTACAAACTATGTTATAAACATTTGAATTTGTCAACTGGGTTTCTTAGTGCCTTAGCCTCTGCGATTAGATTATTCTGTATATTACAGTGTCTATCTCTAAATCTAAACAAGATATAATAAAATTTTTAAATGTTTCAGATGTAGAATTTTATGTTCTTCAATAATAGTAATAACAGAAATTTAAAAAAATAATATTTAGAAGATTTTTTTAAAGAAACTACTACTTCCGGTCTTTTAATATTTGAGAAACCGTGGTTTCAATATCCACACATCCGCAAACACACACACACACACATACACACACACGCACTCACACACACACACACACACACACACACACGCATCATCGTAAAAATGTTACAATCGGATTATAGGGACGTTAAAACGTGCTTATCCACTAAAATCTAAATTTGCGAATTTTAGCATGATTCCAATACCTCTCTTACCGATAGGTAAAAAATCATGTATAAAATACCTAGGTTGTATTTGTTTAGCTAAAAATAAAAATACTGACAGAACGATTTTATTTTACATAACCTAAATTGTAAAAGTACAAATACCTTGAAATATACAAAAAAATGGAAGTAAATTGTATTTAAATACAAGTACAATTAACATAAAAATGTATATATTTTTGGTGCAATACACAAACAACACACACACACACACATACACACATACACACACCCACCTACACATACACACACACCCACCCACACACACACACACACTCACACACACATACACACACCCACACACATACATACACACACACACACACACACACACACACACACACACACACACACACACACAGATACTTGAACACGCGCCATGCACACATATAAATAAAATTTCAATATTCGATATTTAGCACAACCCTACACCTCCTTTGCCATGCAACGAGATGTATCAATAACTCTTCTATAAATTACCACAATTATTTCCTCAGTGCTATCTATAGTGCGGGACACAAATCTTGACCTGAGGTGTAAAGGAAAGAAATGCTGATATCGTGATATTCCATAAACGCTGTCAAATAATAGTTATTACAGTAACTTTGTATTTCTAACATATTTGTGTAACAGATCCGAGTATAAACAAGACAGGAACTGAAACGAACATCAATTGCACAGATCAACTGCCAATATCAGAAAGGCTGCGTAACTTTAAAACTTATTTAGGCAACTGTAAAGGTGGATTTATGCAGCTTACATTTTATTTTACTTTTTCTTTTCTTTTTCGCTTTTACTTTTACTTTAAGTTTGGTACTTTATGCAGTTACTTTAAAGCCTTCAGTACACATGCGCAGATGTGATTTTTCTGGCATATCAGTAGTCATAAATGTAAACAGATAATAATTATAACCTGTCAAAATGGACATAAATGTATTATTTTGTACATATGCAGTATTACTTGTAGCGTTATACATTTTCTAATTTGTACAACCTAACCTACACAAAAACAAATAAATACACCACACACTGACGCTTGTCACGTGAAGTGATGCGCATGCGCAGTTGTGAAATTCTTTTACTTTAACGTTCTTAAGTTGAAAGTTGGTCAACTTTAGTTCTTAAAGTAAAATTAAAAGTATGTACATAAAGCAGTACATTTATTAACACACCTTTAACTTTTATAAAGTAAAAGAAAAATAAAAGGTAAAATAAAAAGTAGGCTGCATAAATCCACCTTTATACGTTATATTAGGTATGCGCGAAGTAAAGTATTTAATTGTATTTCGTGTGGATTTAAACGGAGCCCATATATTAGACAGTGATTTGTGCTAAGAAATTTTCTACAGTTCGTCTTTCGTGTGCCGCACTATAGATTATATGTAATTATTTCTTACAAAAATACCACATTATATATAAAAAAAATCTGATGTGGCCAACACAAAACCTCCCGCTATTTAATTTTTATTAATTTAAATACATACCTACCTACGTATTGACTAACGCTGCAAACTGTTCCATTGCAGAAAACTATTGCTTTATTTACTATTTTCTTTTTAAAATGTCACTGTTATTATTAATTTGAAGTGATAAATTTTCTGACAGTGACATTTACTGTCAGTTACATTCATTTAAAAAATGAACTGTGTAACAAAGAAATAGTTTTTATCTTACGCTTCGCGACTAATAAAAAAAATTATTTTTAAATTTATCTGTAAAATATATAGAAAAAGTATTTATGTATTCCTGTAGAAAATTCAATAATCTTTAATTTTCATAAGACATAAAATTCGAAAAAATGACATTTAATGGTATTTTTTGAAGAAAAACCATTATGAGCTTCAAGTAAAGTACGATTTCTGCTTATCCGATTTACACCAAAATCTAATGGCTTCTATTCCTATTAGAATAGGGTAAAAATACAAGGTTTCAGAATTTTCTGAATGATAGTATTTGAGTTAGAGTACAAACAAAATTCGTACACATACACACATACACACATACACACACACACACACATACACACATACAGACATCATCGTGAAAATGTTAAAAATGGATTCTAGGGACCTTAAAACGTGGTCATTTACTAAAATCTCGATATGTGATTTTTAACACGATCCCTATACCTCCCTTACCAAGGGTAGCGGGAGGTAAAAAAACAGTTTAATTTAAGTGCGAGAATAGAGGTTTTATTTCTTTCATAGTCGCCTAGATTGCGTGTGGGGCGGTAAGCACTTGACGTTTATAAAGTCAATTCAATTTGTACCTCCCGTCGAACGGAGTTACGTGCAGAGAAAGTGAAGGAGGACGTATATGTTATCGCACGACAATAGCTTGAAAGAATGTTACCAAGATTTTTCATTGTGATAAATATCATAAAGATAGAAAAGTAAAAGGAGGTACTTTTAGGTGGAAGAGCTGCTCAAAGGCAATACAATAGATGATATGATATTTTAGCAGTACACTTAGATACCAGCCAATATTTTCAAAATCTCTCTTGTGAAACTTTTACTACATAGTTAGTTCCTTTGTATATATACTGAAAGGTTTTTATTGATAGACTACGGCATACGAGTATATTTAAAATTTGAAACTAAAGTTCTGTTATTTCGTACACAAATAAAATAAAATAAATATATCATCACGGCATATTACCCATTACTGGGTGTGCCAGTATCTACAACACATGTAGACATCGGTAATGATGACGATATATTTTACCGTGTGGGCGCTTACCAGGCGTCACCTCATGGACACTCATAGCTGGTGTGGAGAGTGCACCACAGGGATCACTTTTTTGCGATTGAAAGTCTGCACTGGCCGGGATCGAACCCGGGTCACCAGATTGGCAACCAGACACTAAACGCACACGACCACGCGATCCCATTTCGTACACATCAGAAGCATATTCATTTAATACTTTTGAATTATAATCAGGTTGTGTTTTATCTTTAAACAAACGGAATTAGTCGTAAAACTTTTAAAAGGAAAGCACACATCTCATATAATTGTTCCCAGTTTTCGTTTTTATTAGCGAGGTCCATGAGTTTTTCACAAAAATCTCTCTTCGTTAATTAAAATTTGCTTGATCATTAAGGCCTATTTCTATGATTCAAACAATGATATCTGATCACAAATAAATATTATTAGGAACCTAATTAAGGTAAGTATTATTTTTGATAATATTTACTTGTGATCAACATCTACGTGTGAGTGACGGCGAAATTCATAAATGTGGCGAATTATCATGCAGATTATTCTACTATCTACTCCTACTACTCCTACTACTTCTTTACGAATTCTAGGCTAGAGCATACTACTACTATATGGGAGGGTCCTGGGTTCAAATCCCAGTGAAGTTTAATAATTTCCTTAATCATTACGGCCTATTTCTACAATTTAAATAAATACTATTTTGTAAAACTAATAAAATTATTTACAAAAAACAAGCAATTTGAAGGAAAATAATGAAAAATCTAGGATTGTAAGAAACCCTTATATCCCGATGAAAGGTGAAATAAGATATTTTTTTAACGCATTCACTGTGTTGTAGCATAGTTCGTTCTTAAGAACATATTTTAAATTTCCAGTTAGCGATTTGTATGTAAATATAGGACTGGTTTGATGATTTAGAACTACACATTATTCAGATTTCGGTCTTACTTATTTTTGCGTCAACTTGGTTTCATGCATTAGGGTCTAATTCTCTAATCGTATATAATTTTTCTTCTATATTCAACATATTATGTTTTCCTTTTAAATAAATCTGACGTGTCAACACAATACCTCCCGCTATTTAATTTTTATTAATTTAAATATATACCTATGTATTTATTAATGCTGCAAACTCTATTATGTTCCTTTGCATGTAACTATTACTTTATTTACTATTTTCTTTTTAAAATATGTCACCGTTATTAAAAATTAGTTTTTTGACAGTGACATTTGTTTGTCAGTTAATTACATTTGAAATGTGAACTATGTAATAAAGGAATTGTGTTTATCAAAGGTTCTGAGATTTATGAAAAAATATTATTTTTTAAAGTTTATCTGTAAAATATATAGAAAAAGTATTAATGTATATACCTATAGTAAATTCAATAGTCTTTAATTTTTTATAATGAAATAAAAAGCAAAAATGACATTTAGTGGTATTTTTTGAGGAAAAACCATTATGAGCTTTAAGTAAAGTGTAATTTTCGCTTATCCGATATACACCAAAATCTAACGGTTTTTTTCCATTTTAGAATAGGGTCGAAATACAAGGTTTTAGAAATTTCTGAATGATAGTATTTGAGTTAGAGCGTAAACAAAATCCGGACACATACACACACGTTCACACACACACACACACACACACACACACATACACCCATATACATATACATACATCATTGTGAATATGTTAAAATTGAATACTAGGGAGCTTAAAACGTGGTCATTTACTAAAATCTCGACATGCGATTTTTAGCATGATCCCTAAACCTCCCTTACCAAGGATAGCGGTAGGTAGAAAAGTATTTTTGTATTATATCCCTCCAATTTACTGACAGAAAAATTACTTTTATATATACCGCTGGATAAATAATAGTAATATAATCTAATATTTTTATTTCAAACAATTTTTAGCATATCAATAGTTTGAAAGTTATTAGAAAATGAGAATTTCAAATAGTTTTTAATTATTATTATAAGGAAAAAGAAAATATTCGTAACTTGCAATTCAGAAGTGTTTATTTTTTATTTTAAACCGACGTTTCGATCACACAATGATCATCTTCAGGGTTAAATCAAATCCGAAAACTTATAGTTTACAAGAATTCAAAGTAAAGAGAAACGATATCCGGACACCGTATATATTAGCTATGAACTTGAGCCGACAGATCCTTTTAACTACGTTAACATTTCGAAAGTATCGCATCACATTTTATTTGACTTCTTGCTTCTTCTCTTTAAATTCTTTTCTGTTTTACAAGCCAAATTTCCAATGGCTGTATGGAGACATAAACGTCTCGGTTGAAGTTTCTGCTATCCGCAATGTGGTGTAAAAGCGAGCGATTCGACGTCGACGGCTTTATCTGCTGACTGCGAGAAAAACCCACCATCTTCAACTATTCCTGATTGTTGTTTTGCTTATTGCTATCTCCATGGAGATGTGGAGATGAGAACCGCGAACGGCTCTTGTTCTACAGCTAAACGAGTTTTAATGGAATCTGTCCAGGCAACAAGATAAATTAGGTTATTTATCTAAAATGTTATTCTTTCTATGAAGTAAATCACTGGAAAAATTTAATTGATTTCACAAAATGCATTGTTTTCAGATGAAATTATAGAAGACATTTATAATAATGCTTTTATAAAAGACATAATATTTAATTAGGTGTTAATAGTGGGGGTCTTTACAAAAAATAAAGTTTTTTTTGTCTATAATGTAAAATAGTTATTTCAATCATATATCATACAATATTTCTCTTCGTCTTCTTCACAGATCCTTTATACCCTTTATAGGGTGTCGGATATGGTTTGCTACTACTCGTTCTTGACCCATTGTTTCCATACTGCAATATTTCTCAAAAATATTAAACTTTTCATTTATAATTTTGTTAATAAAAATGTGACGTCAACGATGATTACTGTTCGACCAAATTAACAATTATATAATTTCATAGAGATGTTCAACTATTAATGAATTAATTTGAGTTAGGTAATGCTTTTTTGTGAGCTATAAATAATATCGTATTTATTACGTTTTCTGTTTTTACTTTGTCGCTCTATACATTGGTTTGTGAAATGTCAAATGAAAGTCATATATGTAATATGTAACCAACATGAACGGGTACATTCCACTTATTTATTATACACTTTTTAATAGATATGTATGTATATAAATGATAGTTGTATGGAGATGGTTATATAAATTTCTTATAATGGTGTGTTTTAATATGTACTAGCTGTACCCGTTGTAAATATTTGCAACAAAAATAATACGGGGTAATGTTATTAAATTATAAATTTTCTGTACATTCAATGTTTGGTACTTTTCTACATGGTTTTTTCTTTAACCACTGTTGTTTGTTGACAGAATTTAATTCTCTACAACATTTATTTGAAGCATTTTTATCTAAAATTAATAGGCCACTTTTGGGCCGTCATATCTCCTCCAATTTGTTGTACTATAGTGCAGAATTTTATTTTCATTGAAATGTCTTTTTTAACTGAAATATTATTATTACCTATTCAAATCCAACGGTACCGTATTAAACACAACTGACAATTGGAGGACAGTGTAATTGTTTCGTCAACTGTCGTGGAAATTAAAATTTTATTAAAATTTTAAAAAATTCGTAGTTTAAATATTGTTCTGGAAGGTAACATATGAAACTATATCAATAATTTTGCTACGTTTTCAGAATAAAAAAATCTGATATGGCCAACACAGTGACATTTACTGTCAGTTACATTCATTTGAAATATGAATTGTGTAACAAAGGAATTGTGTTTATCTTAGGCTTCGGGACGAATAAAAAAAATTATTTTTAAATTTATCTGTAAAATATATAAAAAAGTATTAATGTATTCCTATAGAAAATTCAATAATTTTTAATTTTCGTAAGACATAAAATGCGAAAAAATGGTATTTAATGGTATTTTTTGAAGAAAAACCATTATGAGCTTCAGGTAAAGTCGTAAAGTGCCATTTCCGGTTATACGATTTACACCAAAATCTAATGGCTTATTTTCATATTAGAATAGGATAGTAATACAAGGTTTCAGAATTTTCTGAATGATAGTATTTGAATTAGAGCGAAGAAAAAATTCATACACATAAACACATACACACATACAGACATCATCGTGAAAATGTTAAAATTGGGGTCTAGGGACCTTAAAACGTGGTCATTTACTAATATCTCGATATGTGATTTTTAGCACGATCCCTGTACCTCCCTTACCAAGGGTAGCAGGAGGTAAAAAGTAAAAAAAAATGTTGAAAGACCCCATTACTCGAAATTTCAGTCAATCAGCATTTATTCGCTTTTGAAACCAACGTTTCAGTGCACACTTGTACCTTCTTCAGGGTAGGTAAGACCTTGCAAAGTATTACATCTCATGTTTAATTAATAACGATAATTACATTTTAGAAGAAATGTTTGTGTTCGTCAAAGACTTTTTTGGGACAATAATAATCCATTTGATAATCGTTTTCCTACACATATTCTTTACTTGATTACAATTACCTTGGTCATTAAGGCGTAATAGGACTGTTACAATAATTTTTATATGACTTCTAAATTTTAAAAAGTATTGTTCTTTAAAGAGCCTCACATTTGAAAATATCACGAAATATCTATCACATATGTATAATTTAATATTGAAATTTGTGTACTTTATTTATATAAATATCTATTGGCAATGAATGACGTGCTACATGTACTCCCAAGTTATAGGAATGGGGGGTTGTTTTTCAGGACTATTTCCGGCGCTAACCTATTTAAAGAAATATTTGCGAATATAATAATAAATTATTATTTTTACTTTCCGTCACCTTTAGGCAAGGAAGGTAAGTATTGTCTGGTCAAAAAATTCGGTGGTCAGTTTTTAATGTATAAGCACGTTTTAGGGTCCCTAGAATACGAATTTACTATTTTTAAGATGGTGTCTGTATGTGTGTCTGTGTGTGTGCGTTTGTCCGTGTGTGTGTGCATTTGTCCGTATGTGAGTAATATTTCTCCGACGATAGCTCTAATACTACAATTCTAAAAATTATAATTCTTTCGTATTCCTCTTCTTTACATCCATATGAAGAGCCAATTAGATTTTGGTTATAATTGGTCCACCGCAAGTACCCTTATTTTGAAGTTTTTAACAGTTTTTCTTCGCAAATAAATATTAATTTTTGACATTTTATGTTGTAATAAATATTAAAGAAAATGCTCTTCTCTGTAAGGTTTGATTATACATCCAGATTAATATTCAAAAATAAGTCAACTTTGTTATTTATCACGGAAACAGTTGATATATTCAAAAAATTCTATTTGACAGATAGATGTCAGTATCAATTGAAAAACCAAATATGGAAAGTATAGGATCAGAAAGTGGTATAAGTAATAGTGTTCCTCGCAAGTGACATGCAGTTGCAGTCTCGTCTCGGGATTGGAAATTTTAATGCCGGGAATACGAGGAAGGCCAAAGATAATATGGAAGGACTGTATCGCAGAAGACTTGAGAGAAGAATGACTGTGTGAAGAAGATGCGTTGGACAGGAATGAGTGGAGGAGAACAGTAAGAAACAGAACCCCTAACAAAATAGGGGAAAACTGAAGAAGAAAGAAAGAAATGTCAAGTGCAATTTATATAGTGCATGTTAATGTTATAATTTTATTAGATTTATAGAATCTTTTCAAAGGAACTTTAGAATGGAATTCATTTCCAAAGAACTTTTAGTATGGGATTTATACAAAATACATCGAATTGACGGAAGGCATTGTGCTGGCCACAACAGATTTTTTTTATTACTATGACAAATATTGCATGAATTTTCATCTAAAATGCTTTTTAAAAAACGTGAAACCCGATCGTTCAAACACTAATGCCAATATTTTTTTTTAAATGACACGACAATGGCAATTTAATTTTCATTAATAGTTACCACTTTACTTAAAAAATCTGTTGTGGCCAGCACATGACCTCCCGCCAATTCCATGTTTAAAATAGCAGTGAGCTTTAAGTAAAGTATCATTACCGGTTAATCGTTTGTAAATAAAATCTAATTTGTTGTCCAATAAATAGAAAAGTCTGTAATACGAAATTTTGGATTGTTTTATTGTTTTTCCTCAAAAATTTGTTAGAGCTCCAAATTAAGTACTACATCCGATTTATCATATATGGTTAAAATCTAATATAAATAAATAAATAAATATATCATCACGGCATATTACCCATTATTGGGTGTGCCAATCTGCTTTATCGCAGATATCGGTAATGATGATGACATATTTGTACCGTGCGGGCGCTTACCAGACGTCACCTCACGGGCACTCATTGCTGGCGTGGAGAGTGCACCACAGGGGTCACTTTTGTGCCACTTAAAATTCGAAATATTTGGCGTCGGTCGGGATCGAACCCAGTACCCCCAGGTTCGCGACCAGACACTCAGGCACGAGGCCACGGGACCCCATAAAATTATATATGAGTTTTAAATACCAAATTTGAGAAGTTTTGGATCATATTTTAATAGGCTTTAAGGAAAAATAGTCACACACGTATATTCTTATAAAAATCAGCATCATCTTCTAGGTGCTCTAAAACGCAACCTTCGTAAATTCTTCGCCGTACATGATCCATTTCGTAAATGTGTAGTTGTAAATTAATATTAATTTATAGTGCTGCAAAAATAGCAATTAGCAAATTTAAATCAGATCATCCTGTTCATCTAACATTTATGTATGATGGAAAATATATTATTTTTACAAACCTTAATAAAATATTTTACTATTATATTCTCATTAACACAGTTTCATTATTAATTTTAACATAATTGCTGCCTGTCAGTGACATTTGTTTAAATATGTCAAACCTGTCATTAAAATTATGATTTTGTTTGACGCATAGGATAGGTGATACATGGAAATAAATTATATTATATATTCATATTTAAAGTTATTTAGAGTTATTTACTAAATGTTATTATCGTAGAATTGAAGATTAAACCATTATATTCCATTTTAATTAGTAAAAGTTGCTAAAAAATTATATTCAATGAATTTTTTACAAGAAAAACTGTTAAAAGCTTGTATAAATGATACTTCCGGTTATCCGATATACACTAAAAACTAATGAGCTCTTCCCATATTAGTATAGAATGGGTATACAAAATTTCAAATTTTTCTGATAGATAGTATTTGAGTAATCGTGTCCACATGATCCACACACACAGACACACACACACACACACAGACAGACACACACACACACACACAGACACACACACACACAGACACACACACATACATACCTACAGACATCATTGTAAAAATGTTAAAATCGGATTCTGGGGACATCAAAACGTGCTTATTATATAAAATCTCTATATGCTATTTTTAGCACGATCCCTATACCTCCCTTACCTAAGGTAGCGGGAGGTAAAAAAGGGCTGATGTCGTTGTGATAAAGGATATGAAGACATTTTTATAACGATTTAGTGAATAGGATTTTGACAGAATGTCGTTCAGAATCATATCTTTATATTTATAATAACGATAGTTGTTACATAACTATATTTTTACAGAATAAGCCTGTAACTTCGATAACCCTGTTATCGGAGACGTTCATTGGCCATTGCGCAGCTGAGATTTGACACCGTTAGACTTTTTACCTCCCGCTACCCTAGGTAAGGGAGGTATAGGGATCGTGCTAAAAATCGCATATAGAGATTTTAGTAAATAAGCACGTTTTGATATCCCCAGAATCCGATTTTAACATTTTTACAATGATGTCTGTAGGTATGTATGTGTGTGTATCTGTTTGTTTGTGTGCCCGTGTGTCTGTGTATGTGGATCGTGTGGACACGATTACTCAAATACTATCAATCAGAAAATTTTGAAATTTGGTGTACTCATTCTATACTAATGAGGGAAGAGGTCATTAGTTTTTAGTGTATGTTGGATAACCGGAAGTATCATTTATACAAGAGTTTAGCAGTTTTTCTTGTAAAAAATTCATTGAATATAATTTTTTAGCAACTTTTACCAATACAAATTGAATATAATGGCACAATCTCCAATTCTACGATAATAGCATTTAGTAAATAACTTTAAATATTATATTATAAAATAATTTATTTTTGTACATCACTTTTCCTCTGCGTCAAACAAAAACAATACTTTAATAACAAATTTGACATATTTAAACAAATGTCACTGTCACGAAGCAATTACATTAAAATTAACAATGAAACCATGTTAAGAAGAATTTAGTAGTTTAAATATGATTCTAATGAAATTAAGGTTTGTAAAAAAATAACATATTTTCCATCATACATAAATATTAGATATACAGGATAATTCGATTCAAGTTTGATGTTTGCAGCATTATATATCGAACAGCTCTCAATAAGAACGTGATTTCAAAGTGTCAAATAATAGTTTGCAACTACAAATTTACGAAATGGATCATGTACTGCGAAGAATTTACACAGATTGCGTTTTAGAGCATAAGGAAGTTGGTGCTGATTTTGACAATAATGTCTGTGTGACGATTTTTCTTTAATAGTATATTATACAACGACGCTATAATGGATGCTCTTATTCCCGAGGATGAAGTTTGCAACCCGAGCGAGCGGAGCGAGCTAGGGTTGTAATCATCTGAGGTAATAATAGCCATTATAGCGAGTTGTATACTATACTTTATATACGACTAACATATACAACTAGTTTAATAAAAAAATAGTCAATTTTTATATAATTTATTATCTATTAATTTTACATCTATTTACGTAATAAATTTACATCTAATTGAAATGTAAGTTTATATTATTACAATTAATAAATTGAATTGATGACGGTATGTTATGGTTTATGGTGCGATTAACATTACTTTCTAGAGTTTTTATATTATCGGCATTAACCGTATTGGCAGTAGAAGTAGACGGTACTGAATTGGTCATCTGTTTTGCTATAATTTCTGCAGTATTTAATTTATTTTTTATTGATTGATCGATACACCCTTCTGCTACGGTTGAAGATTTCTAGCCCCCGTGACGTTTTAAACCAGTTATATCGCCACCTCCGTCAACGAATAATGTTGCAGAAGATCTCCGGTAACAATGACCTGTATATTGTTCGGGATTTGGCAATTTTAAATAAGTTGCTATTTGTTTTCCCATCAGTGCGAATTTATTCTTTCCAATTCTTTGAATGGTGCATTTTCCTTTTTGGTAATTCAGAAAAAACGAGTTAATTTGAACATGTGATGGCCGAAGATCTATATATTTTTTTACAATTTTATAAAATTGATCTGTGACAGCAAAAGTTCGTATAATTTTAGTTTTTGTTTTCGGTATTGTTATCAAAAATGTTGTTTCCAAATCCTTAACGTCTTCAACTTTCATTTCATAAAGCTCAATAGAACGACATGCCCCCATAATTCCTAGGATCAATACGACCTTAAATATAATAAGTTTTGTCACATTTGAAATGCTTTCAAAAAACTATCCTATAATTTTACCTTATGTACAAGAAAAAAATCGTCTGGTGCTTCTGTTATAAATTTCCTGATTTCAAATGGTGTTAAGGTTTTAGATTTTTTAGCTTCATATCCCTCAGATTTTCTTTTCAAAAATGAGCGTAGTTTTCCATACTTTTCTATGTCTACATCGTGGTTTATTTTTAAAACTGCTTTTAACATGGAGTAAAAAGACCACAATGACGATGATTTGTATTTTTCACCTAATTCAGTAAAATATGCCAACAATACATTTTCTGAAAACGAATTTGTCTTCATTTTAATATACCAATCCATAAAACTTTGGTATGCTTTATCATAGAAATTTTTAGACTTTTGCGGTAATAAACCATTTGTAGTAGCATCAGCTATTTTTGTTATTTCTGGTGGTGTAGAAGATATATTGTCTTCTGTAATACTGTCCATTTTTTTCAATTACTTACAGTTAAACCCAATAATTTAACCAATTTATCACAATCTAGAACCGTTTTTGACAACTTGTCAACGATGATTTTGTTTTGTTTGTATGTTTCAATGGTACGATGATCCACGTTTTCAAGCATTTTGATTGGTTCACGAGTGGGAATAATTACCATTATTCCCGACTCATTATTCCCGGCGGGATTAATATATGGTATTATATAGCAAAAAACGCATATATAATGATAATATTATTAGTTAGTCGTATATAAAATATATTAATGATCCAAAACTTCGCAAAGTTGGTATTTGCTCACAGATTTTTCAGGAAAAACATAATAAAATATAATCCAAAATTTCGTATTACAAACTTTTCTATTTATTGGAACAACAAAGTATATTTTCTTTACAAACGATCAATCGGAAGTGATACTTTACTTAAAGCTCATTGCTTTAACATGGAATTGGCAGGAGGTCATGTGCTGGCCACATCAGATTTTTTAAATGAGGAAATGTTAAGACTCGTTGACCTGTTGTTACTCCAACGAGCCACAAACGTCCCTCGTGATATTCGCGAAACAGTCAAAAATCAGAAGGTGTATACTCGTATTTTCTTAAATAAAGCAACAATAATTGAAAAGTATTGAACGATGTAGGTTTAATAGCAATTCCAGAAAAAGACCAAAAGAAGGTCACCTGTTACCTACCATATTCAATTGGTATAGTTATTTTTGTCAGGTGATTTCCCACAAAGGTGGCTTTCTGTACGTGGACATCTTGTGAAATATTATGAGACACCTCCGGTATTAATGAGCAAGATTTATAAAATTTCAAATTCGATTTTAAAGCTTACAAAACGTGCAAAATGAAATGTGTTTAATGATTTAGCTGCAGAATTTTATTATCTTATTATCTTATTTGAAACACTTTTGTCTAAAATTAACAGGCAACTAACTACAGCAATATATATATAAAAAAAATTAGCATTATATTCCCAGCAAAATGGATTTCAAATACACCCAGTACTTAGTTCGATTATGAAAATTTATTATGTTAAACTAAATTAATAACTACGTGTCTGCTAATGTCATTTGGTAGGATTCATTTCCGTGAGGTTATGTAAAATATTTTCTCATAGTGTTTTAATTATGGAAAAATGTAGTGAATACGCACATTTTGTACAAAATAATTATTACTGTTTAGGAATAATTTTCAGAATTTAATTATTAAATGCAGTATTAAGAAGAAATTAACCAACTCACCCTACGGGCTTTTCTTCTCATCAGTGCCGGATTAGATTTGAACGCGCCCCTAGGCAAAAATATTCTTGCGCCCCCCAACACCCCCCCCCCCCCCCTGACGGATATACGATTTTACCAGAATGTCACTAAAAATGTTGATTTTTAACACTGACATATGTCATTTACAAACTATGTTATAAACATTTAAATTTGTCAAGTCGTTTCCTTAGTGTCTTAGCCTCTGCGTTTAGAATATTTTATATATTATAGTTAGTATTATAGTAATTTTAAGTGTATTAGATGGAGAATTTTGTTCTTCAATATTTGTAATAACAAAAATTTCCAAAAAATTATATTTAGAAGAATTTTTCTAAGAAACTACTACTTCCGGTTTCCAATTGTTACCAAAACCTTTTCAGCTCTTCCCAGGAATATCAGATTGAGGAAACTGCAGTTAAATATTTTTTAAGTCTTATAGTTTTTGAGGAATCGTCCCTTCAACATCCAGACACACACACACACACACGCAGACATTTTAAAAATGTTATAATCGGATTCTAGGATTCTTAAATCGTGCTTATTCAATAAAATTTGGATATGCGAATTTTAACATGAATCCAATACCTCTCTCACCGAGAGGTAAAAACCAATAGGTAGAATTCAGTGGGTTGTATTAAGGTCTGTATTAAAACTTGTATTAAGTAAATGGCAACATTGTAATATTTTCCACATCTGTCCATGAGATTCAATTGTGATTTAGAAATTTTACCACAGGGAAAAGTAATACAGGTATCCTTTAGTCAAATGAGGAAGTATTATTGTAAATGAAAGGTGTAAAAGGAAACTCTTTATTGCAAAATTAGGTTAGAAATATGTCAAATTTTATGTGTCAAATATTTCATACCTGAACGTTAATGAATTTTAAAATATCTCAACCCCCGTTTTGATCAGTTTTGACATTTGTCACACACCTTTTTTTTCTTACTTCTGTTAATAATATTTTTTTCTTTATTTGATCCTTTGGTCTCTTATTTTTTTCTGACAGGTATTACAAAGTTGCCAAAATATTTTTGACAAAGGACTGTTTTAGCTTAAAACACGCTAATACAACCCACTGAATCTCACCCATTATCTTTAAATTAAATTCTTTTTCTTGATTTTTTGCTTTTGAATTTGGCAATTATATTATCGAAAGTCAGAGCGTTGGTTATTGGACTGTTTATAGACAGAACTGCCAAATTCGTAAGTCATTCCTGACTAATAGAATTTCGTAAATATGTCTTCGTCCTCTTTAATGTAGAGAATGACCTCTCACCACTCGCGTTTGCTCATGGTTTGGGTTTGGCTGCTCGGGGAGTCAGGATGGGAAAGATATCTGTGTAACATCCCGTCCAACTCGATTAGACTTTGCAAATTTCAGAAATAGTCCAAAATACAACAGCTATTAGTAACAATATGATAACATTGAAGTTTGAATGAAATTTTGTAATGTTTCGAAAATTTTGAAGCGCCCCCTCACGTCATAGCGCCCCTAGGCAGTAGCCTAGTTTGCCTAGTGGATAATCCGGCCCTGCTTCTCATGAATAAACATTACATTACCTTGTTTCTAAATATCTATGAAACTACATTATATTTGCCTGCAATATGGAATGGAATATTCTCATGATTATGAAATGCAAACATGTTCCATTTCAAATGACGTTGTGTTGTGTAACACGTAACTTAGTGACCGTTTATAACACTTCAAACGAAATAACTTTAAACTAGTTACAAAGAGAAATATGTAGGTATTTCAAACTGTATTATAACTTGCAGATTAGAGAACACTCCTTGTCATTTTGTGCGAGTATTCGTCTTTGATGTGATTACGGAGAATATTTGCTTAGCATAGCGGAATATCTCTAAGTTTCTTGTACCGTTCACTTCTGCTACTTCAACAGAAATCAAACTTGCATTATTAAACTGCAACAGAGTCAGTAACATATAAAGGTTAATTAAAAAGTATATATAAGAGTTAATTTTGTATTGTTTGATAAGTAATAAGAAATAATGTAACACGAATTGCGGTATTTTTCTTTTATTTCCAGAATTAAAACACGGTGAAAAAATTGTTTGACATTTAGCCTCACGGATATGAATCCTGATAAATGACAGTAGTATATACATAGTTATTGAAATATTTCACTACATAGAGATGGCGCTGTGCACCAACGTCATACCTGCAACAAAAGATTACTAATTGTTTAATTTCCATAAGCATATCATTGCTGCCAGAAGTTTTTCTTTGATTCTTCTTGTGTTTTGACTTTTCGATCAGTGTTTACTATTATTTTAGGTAGAGTATATTTCCTTGTTTCCTGTTTTATTAGCTGTAGCAATAGATTAATTATTATTTTTCATTTTAAATACTTTTAGTTATTTCTTAGGTCCAGTTTTACAATAAATATTAGATTATAGTTGATTAATTCTCCAACATTAAAAACAAACGCAATGGAAGTCTAGTGGTAAACTGCGTGAACCCGGAGGAATTTTCTAAACTTAAACATTTAGTGAATGAAAAAATGAGCGGTAAATATGATGTAAAACAAACAGCTGCTTTTCATTCGAGAATTAGATTGGTCGGTATGACAGATAATTTAGATTCTAAACAAAAAAATAAATATAAATAAGTTTTATATTTCTGCTGAAAACTCAATATGTGAAGTCAAGCCTATTAAACAATTGCGTAATAATAAAATATATCAATATGTTGTGCAAGTCGATTTTAATACTTATAAAGAAGTATTAAATATTGGGAAAATATGGATCGGTTATGAATACTGCTCAGTGTATGACACTGTGTAAATACGTGGTTGTTTTCAATGTTGCGGGTTTCATCATCACTCTTCCCAATGTACACAAATATGTTTTTGCCTGCACAGTACCTCTCGCCATTTTCATATTGGGCTATCAGTATTGTATTTAACATGTCTGGTACCCACAAAAAATTCTAATTACATCTATTCTTTAATTTTCCATTCATTCTATGATCAAGTTTTCTCCTACTCTTCTAAATGTTCGAGATTCTTCCAATTCATTGACGAGATTAGCGGTATTTCTGAAGAGTATATGATAAAATCTGTGTATAGCAAGCGCGTGTTTAGTTGACACTGCTACTGTACATATTTTGGCTTATAAATGAATCTCCTTTCTTTGTATACCAATTTTAGATGTTGACGGAGTCTTTTCCTCGTTATAACCAGAGCCGCAGAAAGGATTATTAAGTGCTGGAACAAGACTAATATAAGCCCCCTACAACCCCCCGCCCCCTTTCCCATTCAATGCATGGTCACATAAATAAAAAATGTCATAATTGAGTATTTAATAATTTCAGTCAAACGCACTTGCAAATATATTAACACAAGACAGAAAATTAATAATACACTTTTGTTAGTATATAAACATAAATGAAACAGTACATAACAGTTATTATAATTCAGTAGTAACGGCAATTACATTCTGCAAAATATAGGTGCTTTTCTAGCCTTTTTACCTCTCGCTAAATATGAGATCTAAAGGATTAAATTGGCACCTAGAAAAACTAACCTTCTTACACATACACAAAATGGCTTCAGAAATAGGCGTTCTGCGATAGATAACTTGACAATACTCACGGCAGAAATTTTACAAACATTTAAACATAAGCAACACTTAGTGGCAATATTTTTTGGTCTCGAAAAAGCCTTTGATACTACCTAGAAATTTAAAATTTTAAGAAAATTAAAAGACTACAACATCGAAGGGAACATATATTTTATAAAAAAATTCCTATAAAACATATCATTCAAAGTACGAGTAAACAATATCTACTCAGATAAAAGAAAACAAATAAACGGAATTCCTCAAGGATCAACACTTTGTGTAATCCTGTTCTTAATTGTAATAAACAACGTAGAAAAAAATATAAAGAGCCCAATAAAATTCTTATTATTTGCCGATGACCTCTTCCTATTTTATATGACAAAATATTGACTATGTAAACAAAATAAAAACATTAGGTATTATTGTTGGAGTAACGATGATCGACTACATGTCTGGAAGATTTTATTGATTTCAAACCAACGTTTCGATCATATTCCTGAAGAGGACCATAGTTATTGTTGTAATCAATAAAATCTTCCAGACTGCAGTTCCGAATATTTTCTTTTTTCCTATATTAGGAATAATAGTCGATAAAAAAAAAAACTAAGCTGGAAAAGGCACATAACAGAATTAAGTAACGAATGCTGTAGAAAATTAAACATTCTGAAAATATTAGCACATCATAATTGGGGAGTATAGGAAATACTTGCATCTTATACATAAATCATTAACAAGAAGCAAACTAGACTACGGACCAACGATATATTCGATGGCAATACTCGACACCGAACCCACACGCCCTAAGAATTATAACTGGACCACTGAGAACTAGCCCTATAGAAAGCTTATATTGTGATGCAAATGAACCATCCTTACACGATAGGCTAGAAGGAAATATTTAACTCTGTCATATGTACAAAATCTCAAGCAAACCAAACCATCCTACATAATATAAATATATCATCAACCCCTCCAATTCCAACAATACTACATTACGCTCGCCTTATCAAACACATATACATGAACTGCTGAACTCCCTAAACCTCAATTGCCAAAAATACAACATAACAAAATATCACAATCACTATCGAAATATCTAATGTCAACCTCGAACTAGATAAATATGATAAACAAAACACCAACCACAGCGTAATTAGAAATCGTTTTATTAAATTAAAGGAAAATAAAAACGCATACACACATTTCATATATACGGATACATCTAAAATAGAAAATAAAATAGGAGCAGCTTTAGTTACTGAAAATAAAACAATATTATACCACCTACCAAGTGAATTCAGCATATACTCAGCAGAAATGCATAGGATTTACCCCAGATTACAACACATAGAAAAAAAAAAAACACCAGGAAAAACTACACCATATGCACAGATTCTCTTAGTAGCCTGCAATCCATCCTACAAGTGTACCCGAAACATTCCATAACAAAAAACATCCAAGATCTCTTAACCTAACTTATCACAACCAACATCCGAGTAAATTTCATTTGGGATGGGATACTGGAATACCAGGCATTGAAAAAACAGATACTGCTGCCAAGAAAGCCACAAAAATTCCTCTCACATCTATTCCTATCGACGCAGCAATATTTAAAAACAAAATCAGAGAAAATTGCAGCCTACGATTGATTTTGAATCAAACAAATTAAAAAAAAAAAAAAAAAACAAACAAGAAAAAATACAACCCTGACAAGAACCCAAAAACTCAATCAGAAGAAAACAAGTAATATTTACAAGAATAAGAATTGGACAGTAACACGTAACCACATTTTTGAAAGAACAAATGCCAAAATATGCGCTGTTTGCAATACACAGATCTCAGTAGAACACATTATACTACACTGTAAAAAATATGACAAACAAAGGAGGAAATACCAGATACCACATACAATGAAAGAGAACCTGAACGTGAAAATTACACCCCAATAATTAAATACATTAAAAATATTTAAATACTCACTGAAATGTAAATAAAAATGTAAATTCGACTAACCTGTATATTCATATTTGCTAATACTGGGGTATTAGGTGAAGCAAAATCTCAAATAAAAAAATCTGTTGCGGCCATTACAAGACCTCTCGCCATTTCCATATTAGGCTATATAAGTATTGTACATATTTAACATTTTTGATATACACAAAAACTCATCTTCTTTATATATTTTTATATTTTTTAATTCATTCTATTCGTTCTTATTCGTCTATGTTCGAGATTCTTCCAATTCATTGATGAGATTGGCGGTATTTCTCAAGGGTATATGTAATCTATGTATCTATAATTATAAATACTTAATTAATAATAAAATAAGAAATATTAAATATACTTCCCAGGAAAAGTCTTCAGTAATGTGTTTCGTTTTTGACACACATTTATCTGTCAATTACAAACATTTTAATTTTTCCACTTGTTTTCCATGGGCTGCGAGATAAATTTACACCGTATTATTTTTTATATTTATATGTCTCTATTGTTAACTCCATAGAAGATATAATAAAAAATTTAAATGTATCGGATAGAGATTTTATAATCTTTAATATCAGTAATAATAGAAATTTTCAAAAAATAATATTTAGAAGATTTTTTTAAAGAAACTATTACTTCCGATTGTCCAATTATTATCAAAATCTAATCAGCTCTTCCCATGAATGTCACACACACACACACACACACACACACACACACACACACATACGGACATCATCGTAAAAATGTTATAATCGGATTCAAGGGACCTTAAAACGTACTTATCCACTAAAATCTGTATATGCAATTTTTAGCATGATTCCAATACCTCTCTTAGCGAGAGGTAAAAAGGACAGTGTTAACTTAACCTGCGGCAGCTATATCTATTCGTATAATTTTAAATATTTAATTAATGGTAAAATGGGGAAATATTAAATGTACTTCTCAGAAAAAACCTTGAGTAATGTCTCTGGATTTTTGACACTGACATTTATATCATTTACAAACATTTTAATTTTTCAACTGATTTCCATGGGCTGTTTGGTTCATTATTATTATTATTATTATTATTATTATTATTATTATTCCATGGATTATTTTACATATTTATAATTCTCTATCTCTAAATGTATAGAAGATATAATAAAAATATTCAATGTATTGGATAGAGAATTTTATATTCTTTGATATTTGTGATAACATGAATTTCCTACTACTTTCGGTTGTGCAATTATTACCAAGACCTCTTCAGCTCTTCCCGTTACTGTCAGTTAATTTGATCTTTAGCCTTATAGAATTTGAGAAACCGTCCCTCCAACATCGATACATACGCACATCCACACACACACGCGCACACACACACACACACGCTCACACACAGACATTATTGTAAAAATGTTAAAATCGGATTCTAGTGACCTTTAAACGCGCTTATTCACTAAAATCTGGATTGCGATTTTTAGCACAAATCCATACCACTCTTAGCTAGAGGTGAAAAATAAACCTAAGAAGCTAATGAACATAGTGTCTGTAAATCTAATACTTTAAAGTGTACCCATTGTATTCATAAAGGATACACAGAACGTTACTATTTCCAAAAACCCTACGAAAATTTAAAATAGCCATGTTGGGCTCAGCATAGCAATTAGAGAACTGTCACACAATTTTAGATTCTTCGGTTACTCATTCTACCGACGGAATCAGTGAATTGTTATCATGCTATTATCAAAATGTCAGGGGTTTGAATACAAAATGCTATAATATTTTCACTTAATACAGTATGATTTATTTGCACTCACAGAGATTTGGTGTCATGAAGGACTTAAAAGTGCTTAACTGTTTCATGTTAATAAATATGAGGTCTTCAGAAGTGATTGTAATTTTCTTCAAACCAATATAACCCGTGGTAGAGGTTTAATATTAGTTATAAACTAGGATTTTAAACTGTTCAGTGAGATATTCGATCGATCTTCCCTCAGCTGCAAAAAATACCTAATATTGATATTTTGCATACCAATTATATTGTTTGTAATACATGTTTATATTCCTCCATCTTATGGTCATAATGAGTATAATAATTTATTTGACTCTATATGTTCTACTCATTTTCTATTTAATTGTAATGTAATTATCTTTGGAGATTTTAATACACCAAATTACTATAACTGCGTTTTTAAAGCATATTCTTGTTCCAATTATGATATTTTATTCAATTTAATGAATATTTATAATCTAACGCAAAAAAAGTTATACAACCTTAGAAGATATCAAAAGGGACAATCTGGAAATTGAGGCAGGGGCCAGCGCAATGAAATTTAATAGGACAAAAGGAAAAATAATGGAGGAATAGGAAAAGAATAAAATAGTCTTCCTTCACGTTTTATTTAATGACATGTACTACCGGTTTCGAACCTTAAAAGGCCCATCATCAGGTACCGGTCTACAAAGGATATTACAATGAAATTTACAATTATTATTGCAAGAAAATATAATGTACAATTATACAAGAAAAAATACTTACATAAAACAGAAGTACAGAAGTTCAGCAAAAGTACATAGTGAAAACTTTCATAAGTTCAAAAACGTTGAGTCTTAAGAAAACAACTCCCCTCACAAATCAGTCAACCGCACACCTATAGAGGCGTCAAGAGTTAAGAACGGCCTAAACTTGCAAAATTGAAATAAAATAGTTATTTGTATATAAAGTGCTGAAAGTGGTCCTTTGTCGAACCAAAACGAAGTTGCAGCCTGAGCGAAGCGAAGGTTGCAATCGTTTGTGTTCGACAAAGGACTTTCAGCACGTGTTATACACACTATTTTTTATACTCATACTTTTGAAAAAGAATATAATTTTTATTTAGAAAATAATTCATTTAAATTTGACATTTCTTAAGTTTGTTTTGTTTCATAGCTTACGTTATTAATAAGTAGGTTACGGTTTAATTTAAAAAATTTGTTCGTTGTCATAGTAGTGAGAAATATTTGAGAAAATTAATATAAATAAATGTTTAAATGTCAGTCGCCAGTCTTATCGTCTTGTAATTTTTAAAACATTTATATTAAAAGTAGTATAGTCGAGACCGAGAGCATAATGAATGAGACTATGGAAGAGAGGGTGTTTTCGAGTACCTTTCCTAATACCGGTATAGAAGAAATGGCAAATAAGGTAATGTTGGATTTGTTACCGGAAAAATCAAGAGAGAGATATTTAATAGCCTATACAAAATTTGATAACTGGTGCAAAGAAGAAAAGGTTTCAATTATTACTGAGAATGTTTTATTAGTATATTTTTCTAAAAAATCTGAAATAATGAAATCATCGACTTTATGGAGTGAATATTCAATGTTAAAATCAACTATTATTGTGAAGAATAATATAGATATTTCGAAAATGCCAAAACTAATAGCATTTTTAAAAAGAAAGGTAGATGGATATAAACCAAAAAAATCAAAATTTTTTGACAGATATGACATTAACAAGTTTTTAGAGCAAGCTCCAGATGATACATATCTGTTAATGAAGGTATTTAATAGTTTGCTTTTTTTTCGCTAAATAATTTAAATTGTTTTACATTTTATTAGGTAGTTTTAATAATTGGAGTAGCAGGCGGATGTCATCGAGAGGAAATTAAAAATATGAATATGAACGACATTGAGGACAAGGACTCTATTTTGATTATCAAAATACCTGATTCTAAAACAAAAATTAGTAGAACATTCATAGTTACATCTGGGCCTGGCGGGTTATACTTTTAGTTGTACAGAAAATATGTTGCACTTAGACCTACGAATACCAATTTGAGTAGATTTTTTTTATATTATAACAAAGGAAAATGCACAAATCAACCGGTTGGCATAAATATGATTGGAAAAATTCCAGAAAAAATTGCAATTTTTTGAAACTGTCAAATCCGTCTCTATATACTGGCCACAGTTTCCGGCGAACTTCGGCAACATTGTTAGTAGATTCTGGTGCTGATATCACTTTGAAAAGGCACGGAGGCTGGAAGTCGACATCTGTAGCAGATAATTATATAGAGAATTCCATTCAAAATAAACTTAACACTGCAAATAAAATACTTGGAGAATGTAGTACTTCTGAGAATAAAGATGGAAACCAACTTCAAGTTTCTGAAGAAAACAATAGCACTAAAAATGTTGAATTAGTATCGTCTAATGAAAATATATTCAAGCCACTTTCCATTAATGTTGTAAATTCTAATAATTGTAATATTACTGTAAATTATCATTAATGTTTTTTCTAATCATATTAAAGTAAATAAGTAATAATTATTGTCTTTTGATTTATACCTAACAGTGAAAGTGTGTGACAAAATTTTGCCGCACAGTTATGGCATTTTGCAGCACACTTTGCTACAAACGCCTACTTTCAACATTGAAAAATAATTTGAAAGCATTTGTTTCAGAGTAGGAGTAGAAAATAGTATATTAAAGAACAAGTTTTATAAGACATGTTTAGAAAGTTTAGAAAACGAGCCTTGGCGAGTTTTCTAATTGACAAGTGCGAAAAAAGTCTTATAAAATGAGTTCTTTATACTATGTTTTAGATTTTGCGCCTTCTACATACTAAAATATTGTAAAAAAACTGCTAATATTAAACCGAGTCAATTTAAGGAAATTTGCAAATGAAATGTAGTTGGTATCACTGAACTGACCACATTCAATTATTATTTATTTGTCAATTATCAATTAACTAAAAATAAATTACGTAAAAAGGGTTAAGTAAATGTTATCTAGTACCAACCTTCTAAAACAAAAAAATGCGTATCGAAATGAAGGCCATTACGATACGCAATTGCGTATCGTAATGACTTCATTATGAACGCAAAATCTAAAAAGTTATTTGTGGGACAGAAGCAATTGTAATAGTAATGTAGGATGTCTCTGATGATTCTAATTTTAAAATTTCAATTTGTTCTAGATAATTAGGGTTTGGGTCTTTATTTGAAAAATGCAGAATTTCGAAATTATTTTTGTCAAAAGAATCAGAAGTATTTAAGATGTGTTCAGCAAAACTAGAGTAAAGATTATTGTTATTAAATTTAATGCAGTTAAGATGTTCTTGAAATCGTTTTTTAAAAGATCTGCTAGTTTGGCCTACACAAGCTTCTCCACAATCACATTTGTGTTTTTGAACTTCTGATTTATCAAATATATCGATTTTGTCTATTTTTCGACAAATATCAAGTTTCATATTACTTAATGGTTTGAAAGAAATATGGATGTTTTTATTATATCTATCAATGATATTTTTAATTTTATAGTTAATATCTCCAATAAAAGGTAAGCTAACATATTTAGTATGTTGATCTTCATGCGAGGAAATTGCGACAGCCCTGTATGCTTCATCAACCCTCATTTTGTATTTCTTTTTGTTATAAATTCTGTATATGATAAATGTATTGTAAACATATTTTTATAGCTAATTGTTTGAGTATGTTAATTTCTTTTTTAACCGCTTCATCATCGAGTGGCAAAGTTAATAATCTGTGAATATAACAATAGAAAGCCGCCATTTTATGTTGAAAGCAATGATTCGATGATTGATGTATTAGATCATCCGTTTGAGTTGGTTTTCTAAAAATATTAAATTTAAATTTATTGTTAAATCTTTCAATATTAATGTCCAAAAAGTTTATGGAATTATTGGTTTCTATTTCCAAAGTGAATTTAATTGTAGGAGATAGGTTATTAATTTGCTCTAGAAAAGCCAATAAATCTTTCTTAGTTCCTGTCCAAAGACATAGGATATAGTATACGTAACGATACCAGAAAATAATATTGTGTAAGTATGGGGATAATTTGTCATACATTAGTCTCTCGAATTCCTTCATGAAGATCTCAGCTAGCGTGGGTAAAGTGGTGAACCCATTGCCAAGCCGTCCATTTGGCGATAGTGTTTATCATTAAATTTGAAAAAGATTTGTTTAACACAAACTTCCAAAAGAGAATAAAACTGATCGCAACTGTCGTCTGTCCACAAACTGTCATTAAGCATATTTTTAACTAATTGAAGGGTTTCATTAATCGGAACGTTCGTAAAAAGATTTATAACATCAAAGCTAATAAGAATATTATTGGAAGGTACGTCTAAATTTTTAATTTTAAGGGTTACATCTTGAGTATTGATAACACAATGATCTGATTTACAAGGGAAATTGTTAATTAAGACTCCGTTCACAATTTTTTTTACAAAATATGATGGAGAATCCTGAAAATGTACTACTGGTCTAAAGGGGATGTTTGGTTTATGTATTTTTGGTAAAAAATAGAGAGTAGGAACTGTATAATTCATTTTAATTAGATTATTAATAATATTATTATTCATTTGGTTAATAAATCTAGTCCTTTATTAATGTAATCATCTTTTTCATTATAGCGGTACAGTTACTTTTATCTGCCTTGCTGCTGATTAAGTTGTTATTTTTAATTTTAAATTTAATATTTGAAAGTGTTTTAAGTTTTTTAGTGTTAGAGATAGCGGGGAATAATACGTTTGATACGTTTGATAAGGAAACTATTTATTTGTACTAAGGTTTATACAATATTTGGTAGCAGTGAATGACAGTATATATTATGGCAATATATATTATTACTTGTGTTGTTTTTCTTGTTGGTGATTGCTAAGGATACGATCCTGTAGAAGTAGAAAAAGGAGAGGGCGAGATTATTATATTTACAACACGCCCCCTTAATCGAGCATCTTCTTTAAGAATCCTTCATCCGTAGTCCCATACCCTTGACGCAGGATTGCAGCTTCGGCCTAGGAGTGGCCTTGGTTAGGGCGTCGGCCACCATATCTTCTGAGCGTAGATATTCGAGGTCTATGGGATGATCGTTGAGGGATTGTCGGATGAAATGGTATCGGATGTCAATATGTTTTGACCGACTATGATGTACCGGGTTGCGAACAAGCTTCCCTGCACCTTGATTGTCGTAGAATAATTTTGTACGGCCGAGGTCAGTAAAGCCTAGTTAGGAATGAATGAAGGTGGATCGCCTCCTTGAAGGCGTCGGAGAGGGCCATATACTCTG
The DNA here is from genome assembly GCA_943142095.1 of Ophonus ardosiacus. Classification (NCBI taxonomy): domain Eukaryota; kingdom Metazoa; phylum Arthropoda; class Insecta; order Coleoptera; family Carabidae; genus Ophonus; species Ophonus ardosiacus. Next base: position 17,075,365 of record OW964834.1, read on the forward strand.
CTTCGGTCGAGGAGAGAGCAATGGTTCGCTGCTTTCGGCTTTCCCAAGAAACTGCAGCATCGGCAAGGCAAAATACATACCCCGTGTACGATCTGCGGTCGATGGTGCAGCCTCCCCAGTCTGCGTCTACGTAGCCGTAGATGGGCTGTACGGTCTTCTTGTAGGTGAGGGAGTAGTTGATGGTGCCTTTAAGGTACCGATGTACTCGCTTGGCGAAAACCCAGTGAGTACGTTTGAACTTCGAGTTGAATTGACTCAAGAAGCTCACTGCGTATGTAATATCTCGCCTCACCAAGATCTTTGATCTGGAATTCCTGGTTCAAGATTCGCTTGAGGTTCTGCAGCCGTTTGTCGTCTTTGTAGGCGACGAGAATGTCATCCACATAGATCAGGAAAAACGTTCCTAGATCTTGGTCGGTGTATATACACGGATCGGGTTAAGACCGACTTCCTGGAGCACGCTTTTCAATCTGAAGTGCCATTGTCTTCCTGATTGTTTTAGTCCATAAATGGATCGTTTTAATTTACAGACGTATTCGCCGCCATTGGAAAGACTTGAGTACATGGCGTGGACCTTTTGACGGATCGATCTGTCCGTCTCCTCCTGGAGCATCCTCTCCAGCATTTCTTTGAGGAGTTTTGGTCTTTCCATGTATATATCGGTGTCCATCGAGCCGTTCAGGTAAGCAGTCGTCACTTCCATTTGAGCTATTTTCAAGTTAGACTCTGCAGATAGTGCGATGAGCATCCTGAACGAGATGAGTCGTGCGACCGGGGCGTAGGTGTCGTAGTAGTCGATGCCAGGGCGCTGAGAGAATCCCTGGGCGACTACGCGTGCCTTCTTTTTCTTGATGGTACCGTCTGCCTTGTATTTGTTGCGCAAGACAATTCGACAACCAACAACCTTGTCGTAGGGCCGCTTCACTAGGTCCCAGGTGTCGTTGAATACAAGACTTCGTATTTCGGCGTAAATGGCTTCTTTCCATTCGTCGGTGTCGGGACCTTTCATTGCTTGGACGAATGGAATTTCGGATGCCATCATGGAGATCTCGGTGTCGTCGGCGTTGCTGCGGGGTTCGGTTTTGGTGTTGGAGTCTTCGCCTATGAGAAACGAAGGAGGTTCACTCCTCAAGATGTTGTACTGTTTGCGAGGACACCCTGGCAGTCCGGTCCGTATTTTCTTCGGGCGACCGGGTCCGCGTTTCTGCTGGTGGATTGTCTGTGAGGAGACTGAGTTGCTCGAGAGATGATCTTCGAAGTTGGACGAGCTATGGATGCGCTCTTCGTTAAAGTGGCTTGAAGGAACTTCCGTTTGGATGATAAATTTTCTGTCTGGGGTGTTGAGGACAGGAGATCGACCGATTTTCGTGGCTTCTGAGACGAAGTCGTCGTATTTTCTGCCAGTGCCGAATTGGTCGAGAAATCTCACGTCTCTCGATGTATAGATTTTCTTGTCTCGGGTGACCAGATCCTGTAAGCCTTTGCCTTACTGGAGTATCCGAGGAATGTTCCTTCCTTAGCCTTTGAATCGAACTTGCTTCGGTTCGAAGATTTGTCCAAGACGAATGCTTCGCATCGGAGTGTGCGGAGGTGACTGACGACAGGCTTGCGTCCTGTCCACAGTTCAAATGGAGTCTTGTTCTCTGAGCTTTTGGAAATGCTGCGGTTCCTCAGGTAATTTGCCGTGGCGACGGCTTCGGCCCAAAACGACGGGGGGAGCCCGGATTGCAAGAGCATGCACCTTGCAGCTTCCACTAGAGTTCTGTTACGGCGCTCCGAGACGCCGTTCTGCTGAGGAGTATAAGGCGTGGTTAGTCTTCTGCGCATGCCATTGTCCTTGAGGAATTTGTCCATTGTCGTGTTGCAATACTCGGTTCCGTTGTCCGATTGGATTGCCTTTACGCGGTGACCGGTCTGGGTTTCGGCCAACTTGACAAACTTAGCGAACTTCTCGGGCACTTCATTCTTGGAACGGATGAAGAATATTTCGCACCAGCCGCTGTGGTCGTCTATCATGGTGACAAAGTACCTGGCGCCGCCCAAGGATTGAGTTCGCATGCGGCCGCAGACGTCGGGACAATTTCAAGGACGGTGGCTGACTTGCGTTCGCGAGTCTGAAAAGGAACAGCGGTTAGTTTTCCTGATATACAGATTTTACACGGCGAGACAGCTGGTTTTGGATCGAAGTTTATTCCAATAGCTAGTTGTTTTTGACTCATGGATATTAGATCCCTTTTATTAATGTGGCCCAGGCGAACGTGCCAAATATCGATCGGTGACCTTATGTCAGGTCTGGTGGCGAAACTGGCTTGGAATGGCTGTTCTCGTACGTAGAAGAGATCGTCAGTTCGGTCGGCAATCAGCGTGATGCAACCCTCCTTGTTTCTGACGGTTGCTTCTGTCTTCATGAAGGTCACCACGTGGCCTTTGTCGACGATCTTGGCGACGGAGAGAAGGTTGGTTTTCAGGTCTGGGACACAGAGTGTGTTCTCCAGTCTGATGGTCTTGTCGACTTTGCCGACGAGGGAGACGATGCTCACGTCGCCCTTGGCTGTGATCTGGGTGCTGGTACCATTTGCCATCCTCACGTTGCTTGAAACGGCGGACGCCTCGGAGAACAATTGCTTGTTGTTGCAGAAGTGAGATGTGCATCCGCTGTCAATGCACCATCTGCTCGTATTCGTGGTGTAGCTCCTGAGGTAGCCCATTTCATCGCGCAATTCTTCCGCAAAGTAGGATTCTTCGGTGGAGTTTGCTTCTTGTCTGTTGTGTTTCTTTTTGTCAGCTCTTTTCTTTGAGTAGCTATCATTTAACAGGTGACCCTTCTTTTTGCAATATTTGCAGAATAGCCTGCCTTGTTGAGAATCGCCAGGAAGACTGCGGCTACTTTTGTTCTCTATCTTTGAGTACGCTTATTTGTACGCCGGTTTATTGTGCTTGGTGAAGAGGGCACCGTGACCGATGTCCTTGAACTGCTCGTTGATGGACTCGCCTGTCTCGATTATCTTCGTTTTGATAATTTCGATGTCCGGAAGGATATCGCGGGATTCGATGGCACGTTTGAACATATCGTAGCTGCTTGGTAGGCTCTGTAACAGCATAAAAGTGAGCAATTTGTCGTTGATATCGACTTCCATGATGGCGAGCTTCTCCACGGCTTCGAGGAATTGAGCTAAGTGTACGCGGACATCGGCGCCTTCTTGCATTTTCTGTTGTAGTAGCTGTTTGAGAAGGGTAGCCATTTGTGCAGGACCTTTGGAAGCGTACACGGACTCAATCTTGTCCCAAACTTCTTTGGATGTTTCGCATCCACGCACGTGTTTCAGTTCTGAAGCACTAATTAATAATAAGATATCTGACCTGGCTTTGAGATCCTGTCTGATCCACTCTTTGTATGCCTCAGTTTGTACTGGCGCAGGCTTTTCTGGTAGCACGGGTTTTTCGACGTCGCCCGTGACGTAACCCCACATGTCATTTTTTATTAACAATGCGCTGGCGTGTACTCACCATGCGTCGAAGTTATCCTTCGTCAGTGGCTCTAGGCGTGTTGAGTTAGTTGAGATCATCTTGACTTGTAACGTACCTTGTGTGCGATTTAGTTTTTCCTCTTTTTCCCTTTTTTTTTAATTTGATCGTTGCCGTATCTGGGCACCATAACCTGTTAGAGATAGCGGGGAATAATACGTTTGATATGTTTGATAAGAACTATTTATTTGTACTAAGGTGTATCCAATATTTGGTAGCAGTGAATGACAGTTTATATTATGACAATATATATTATTACTTGTGTTGTTTTTCTTGTTGGTGGTTGCTAAGGATACGATCCTGTAGAAGTAGAAAAAGGAGAGGGCGAGATTATTATATTTCAGTAGAAATTTGTGATTACAGCTTCTTTTAACCATTAATTTCATGATAAAATTTTCTATTTATCTGACGTTCAATTCAATAACGAAGAAATAGATTTGTTAAATAAAGGACTTATATATAACCCCATTTTCCAACCATTTGTTAAACATGTACAAGAATTTTTATTTAAATCTAAACAATTTTATTCAATTAAATAATGATGTAGAATTGGCAAACAATATTACTTACTGTGTACTAAACAATGATAGACTTATTAGGGGAAACTCTGATAATTATTTCTAACCAGAATTTTTTGTTACAAAGATAAAAATATCTGATGTGGACACCACATGACTTCCTTGTACGTCTGTTACACTATACATATTTTTTTAATAATTAAAATATGTATTATAACAGACCCAATTATAAAATTGCACGTATTTGACATAATTTGACATTGACATTAAATTCTTTATTTTTTTGTTATTTTTTGTCCTAATTCATAGCAAACTTAATTACAGAAACCAAAAAGTACATAATTTTTAAATTTACATATCTCGCTTATACAAAGAGCTAATTTAATCATCCTTGATGTTTTCGACGGAGAATTCAATTCTCTAAAATTTTCATTTGAAGCATTTATTATTAAAATCAAAATAACCCCATTTTTTTTTTTTAAGAAAAACTGATAACAACTTCAAGTAAAGTATCACTTCCGGTTAGACTATTTTAACCAAAATCTATTATGTTATTTCCATTCATATAAATGTATTATATACCAAATTTGAAAAGTTTTGGATTATATTTTCATATAATTTTTCATTATAGGCTTCAAGTAAAGTACCACTTCCGGTTAAACTATTTTAACCAAAATCTACTAAATTATTTCCATTGATATAAAAGTATTAAATGCCAAATTTGTAAAGTTTTGGATCATATTTTAATATAATTTTTCATTGAAATCTATTATAGGCTTCAAGTAAAGTACCACTTTCGGTTAGACTATTTTAACCAAAATCTATTATATTATTCCCATTGATATAAAAGTATTAAATACCATATTTTAAAAGTTTTGGATTATATTTTAATATAGTTTTTCATTAAAATCTATTATAGGCTTCAAGTAAAGTACCACTTCCGAAAGTTATGTAATGACCAAAAAGGGAGGTATACAACTAGATGTTATAATAGTCCTAAATACAAAATTTTAACTTTCTACGGCTTCCCGTTTTGCAGTTATGCGAGATACGTACGTACAGACGTCACGACGAAATTAGTCAAAATGGATTCAGGGATGGTCAAAATGAATGTTTCTGTTGAATTCCTTAAACCGAAAATTTTCGAGATTACAATACTTCCTTTACTTCGAACAAGGAAGTAAAAAATCTGTTGTGGCCAGCACAAGACCTCTCGCCATTTTATAGTATGGTATATAAGTATTGTATTGCACTTCGCTATCGAACCGTCGTTTTATAACAAAAAAATTACAGAACTTTGCCCAAATATTGTTTTTTTATTGTATTTACATTTCTTCTGCATACATATAATTCTAATTATATATATTTTTCATTGTATGAGAAAGTTCTTAAACGTCAGAGTTTCTTCCAATTCATTAACCAGATTGGCGGTTTTTCTGATGGATATATGCATTTTACCTATAATTTCAAATACTTAATTAATAAAAAATACTTCCCAGAAAAAGCTATCAGAATGACACTAAAACTGTTGATTTTTGACACGGACATTGACATGTGTCATTTACGAACTATGTTATAAACATTTGAATTTGTCATTTTGTTTCCTTAGTGCCTTAGCCTCTGCGATTAGATTATTCTATATATTATAGAGTCTTTATTCTTTATCTCTAAATCTATACAAGATATAACCAAATTTTAAGTGTATTAGATGGAGAATTTTATATTCTTCAATATTAGTAGTAACAAAAATTTTCAAAAAAATAATATTTAGAAGATTTTTTTTAAGACACTACTACTTTTGGTTGACCAATTGTTACCAAAACCTTTTCAGCTCTATCCAGGAATGTCAGATTGAGGAATTCATAGTTAAACTGATCTTAAGTCTTATAGTTTTTGAGGAATCGTCCCTCCAACATCTAGACATACACACACACACATCATTATAAAAATGGTATAATCGGATTCGAGGGACCTTAAATCGTGCTTTGTCAGTAAAATCTCGATATGCGAATTTTAGCATAAATCCAATACCTCTCTTAGCAAGAGGTAGAAAGTTGAAATATTCACCCCAATTCTGTAAGGAAGTTAAATCTTAGCAACGTTGTTAAAAATTATAACCAATAGAAACAAATGTAAAGGCTGTCATTTTCATATTTTATTCAGTGTTCGCAATTATTATTGGTTATTTGTTATAGCAATGTTGCTAAGTATTAATAACTTTCTTACAGAATTGGGGTGAATATTATTGAAATTATAATTTAAATAGAAGAGTTTATAAAAAGGTTATATGCTTGCTATTGTTCTGTACTCGCCTAAAACTAGCTACATGTACGCAATTCCATACGATTATATTTATTTTCTTTCTAGTTGGTGTCCCAAGAACGTCGTCTGAGTACCACTGCCTCTAGGACAATGGCCGCCATGTCGTTGGGTTTTATAGTCTTAGTGACTCCATGGACCATCCAAGAAGTTGTGGTAGCTTGTACGGGAACGAGAGCTCCCGCAGCTCTAGATTTCTTAGCTACATGGTTGGCGCTGAGTAACTCCTTCTGGAATCCCTTTCTGTATTGGTTACTCAACAATCAGTTCAGAAGGGTTAGCAGGGAGTTGCTGCTTAATAAGGTGAGACCTGTGCTGTAATGTTCGTATATTGTAATTTACATGTTAGCAAGTAGACAGAGTTTAGCTGTTTTTGTTGCTGGATGGATATTAATAAATCCTATCTAACAAAAGTTTTGAGAAAAATGTTGAACTCGAAATTTTATTACTAAATAAGGTTTAATCTAGTTGTCACTGAACATAATAAATACATAATACATTGTGTTCAAAAGAAAACCTAGGCTATAAACAGAAAAACGTATGTATGATCATTATTTATGTTTCATTTTAAATGAGACAGGCAAATACATTGCTGACATTAAATGTCGTCATAACCATGGTTATCCAATGTTTCACGTTAAAAAATACTCACGGTGTGTAGCTATATGTTTTACACCTTACAAATCTTTAGAATCAGAGATATTGAGCCGAATTCAGGACTATTCTTTAGCCTAGTGATCGTCTCTAATAACTATGGAAATAGCTTGCATCTTTTTACTAGTCATGTATTAAGTCTGTCTTTATTTTGTTATTTTTAGATAAACTTCATTAGTTAAAGATGAGTTCTAAATTAGACCAATTATTTTTTAATAGTTATCTTTAATTTCAAATATTTCAAATGCTATGTCGACACGGCTTCGCTGATACGAAATTCCAGCTCTACCGATTAACTCTTGAACTATAATACTTGGTTTAGTATTTATTTAAATAAATATTTTATTTACATACCTAGTATTTTTAAAGAAATATACAGTCATAATCTTCTCTCTTGTATACTCTGCTGTTACCTGTCATAATTTTAGGTTAGAATATCGTTTTGTGTTGTGGAGTATAAATATGTATGTGCATTTTGAGAGTAAAATGCATTTGTGTGAGTTTGAAGCTATGTCGTTACAAACATGTCCGCGTTCACAACCGCGAATGTTTATTAGCAAATTTATAAACGAAAAGTATATTTCAATTTTTTTATATTGCCATATTTATTAAGTCAAATGGATTTCATAAAAAAATGACCCCATTGAAATTTTGTCTCAATGTTGTAGCCGTAAACCCAACTTTCTGTCCCGTTATGATCCTTTGCATGAATGTTTCATCGCCATTGGCTTGCTCAAGGATTTGCCGACAAACAACCTCTTGATTTTCTTTCTGTTATTCGGTCATCAAACGAAGAACAAATTTTGCTGCAACTCAATGCATGTTCAATTTTTCAGTTAAATTTTCATGGTATGACCTAGTTGAGATGCTAACCTTTTCTGCAATATCTCTGACAGTCAATCGGCGATTTTCTAAACGTGGGAGTTCAAGTCGAAGGACTTCCTTGTTTAGGATCATCTTCAATTGACTGACCACCACTTTTAAATCGTGAAAACCATTTACAACATTGCGTACGACCTAGAGCATCATCTCCGTAAATTTGTTTCAAAAGTTGAAACGTTTCTGTAAAAGTTTCCCCGTTTCACGCAAAATTTTACATTGCATCGTTGCGCAAGAAAATCGCACATTTCAAAAATCGCTACTAACACTTAAACATGTTGTACTCAAAAACAATATCACAAAAACTAAACGAGTTATTAACAATCCAAGAATATGTGATTACAGAAGAGGTTACACCGGGAGGTTATACGCAATACAATGCTGCCAACCACATATCACTAAATATCGTCAGCAAAGTCATTCAAAGTGCTCGAAACAAAGTTAGAACGTCGTCGCACAAATTAGCTCGACAAATTAGAATTTTAAAACAGAGAGAAAGAGAGAGAGTATAATCCCCAAATGTTTCTAAGACGCGACTGATTGAAGAATTTTGTGCATTTCTTAGCAGAAAGTACAAGTGTTCGCTAAAATAAACAGCACGGAAAATGAAAATTGTATTAATTTTTTAATTTATATAATTTCAATGTTCAAAATGTGCACCACTGCGGAGCAAACAAGCTTCATATCGATTTTACAGATACATATTTATAAAGATTGGTTGCTGTAGTTGTTGAAAATTGGTTATAATCTTTTGTCGTAGTTCCCAAATATTTGCTGGCGGATCTTTTGACCGAAATACTGATTTCTTCAGCATGCCTCTAATGTATGCATCAGGTGGCGTCAGAATCAGATCAGGCGAATGAGAAGGGTACTCGAAGTATGTTGCCATTATCTCGTCCATTTTCGTATGAGCGGAAATAATACTCTACTATAAACACATTTTCCTTAGTTGTAAGAACTATTTTCAAGACTATTTTTTCACCAGCGCTATGTTAATATAACAATTAATGATAAATAAGCCAAATGTGACAAATACATATTGCAGGAGCAATTCCACAGCGCTCTAAATTTCAGTACTGTTTATTTTGGCGAATATTGTAGAAATAAAATAATGCCAGGGAATAGCAATACAGACAACAGTAGTTACAGACAATAATATTTCTGATGATCCAGGAAGAATATTTAACAACGTCGAGAAACGAATGAGAGAACGTATTAAAAACCTGCGTCGCATTGAAGAAAATGACCCCTATCAGTGATATAATAATAGATTACAAATCTCCATAGTTTATAGGAACAACTCCTTACATCAACGTTTCAATAAAAATATTTTTCTATTTGATGAAAAGGTCTAACGTTTTCTCAAAACTTTTGTTACATACGTTATATAGAGAAGATCTTTATTTAACATAAAAAATTACTAGGTACATGATCAAACAATTACATAATCTATAAATATGTATAATTTTCCATGTGTATAATGCGTTTCTTTTTAGATAACGGTATACTACCTACACGCTGAGTTGTTAGTTCTAAATTCATTGTAGACCATGAAATTTTGCATTAAAATCAATAAAGAAAAATAATTTTGCAAAATCACCTTAAAACTAGCTATAGCCATAGAATTAAAACAATTAAGTTAACCGATGTTTTACGTTTTATTTGCCAAGTGTGATTAGTTAACAGCAGTAAAACATGTAAATACTCATTTAGAACTAAATACAAATATAGCAATATGCTGCGATTCCATCAGCACCCTCTACAAATTAAAACAAACCTATCCATAAAACCATATAACTTAAGAAATTCAAGAGGAATTACACACTGCTGCACAAAATAAAAAGAAAACAGTCTTCATATGGATACTCTCCCACTTAGGACTACAAGGCAACGGAAAGGTAGACCATGCAGTGTAACAAGCAGCGATCGAGACCTCACAAACCGACACATCAATACCTACCTGACATGCAACAAGTTTATTAAAACAGAAAATTAGAGAAAAATGACAAGAAAAATGGATAGAAGAAAGAAACAACAAATTCAGAGAAATCGAAGATGACACAATTAATTGGCAAACAAACAGACCAAGAAGAGACCAAATCGCCCTCTCAAGGTTAAGAATAGGGTACATATTAATTATCCACAACCACATACTAGAGAAAACGGAAGCACCAGTATGCTGTAACACACTCCTAACAGTCAAACATCTACCAGAATGCACAAAACACACAAAAGCAAGACAAAAATACAAAATCCCCAACACACTTAAATAGGCCCTATCTGACTAACCAGATGCAGACGAGAATCTTATAAAAAATTACATCCACGATTCAAATATTACCAATAAAATATAAATAATATAGAATGTAATATACTCATATGCAACAATAAACTATGTAATCTAATGTATCGGTCCTAGTAGCCCAAGATGCTGAAGGACCGTACCTTTACAAATCATGCGACTAAGGTACGCGAACTTTTCTGTCAGAAAAAGAAGACAGAAATTTAACTTATCTACGCGCTGAACACAAATTTTTTCTCGCTACCAAGAAAATGAATTCATTTTTAATTAATAATTATTTTCAAAAAGTCACTCAATCCGAAACAGAATGTGACGTCAAAGTTCATACAGCTTAACGCCTACTCTTATTTATACAAATAAGGCAGGTGATGAACAACTGTTTTCCTATTGGTTGTGAACGACGTGCTGTATGTATTTTGACATCACATGCGTGGGGGATTGATTGTCATGACTATTTTTCGGGCCAATCTTTTTATTTATTTACGAAAAGAGGAATAAATTATTATAATTTTTATTACTATGAAAAATATTGCAATTACATACATGTGCATCAGATTGTTTTTTAACTTGTTTAATGTTTCTGATAAAAATATTGTGACATTTAATTTTGTACTATAAAAATTGATTACGAGTGTAACTAGAACTATTTGCACCGTGCCAGTTACGTTCTCTTGCAAATATATAAAACGAAGCATTTGCGAAATTTAGTTTATGGATTTGTCTACTGTTCAGGTGCTATATTTAAATTTAAGTTTGGATGTGTGGCGGTTCAGTAGTTTAAATCAAGTAAACCGCCACGTTACTACCTAACCATAACAAAAATATTTATTATAATGATATATTCTATTTTTTTATTGATCAATATATGTCAAAATTTACAGTTCAAAATACTATTATTTATTTCATTTATTTATTCTATTTTATTCAAATAGTAAGCATAAACATGAAGCTTATATCTTGTAGCGGCTGATCACGCTACAACTGGTGACCCCAAAAGTAAAGAACACTGAAGACGACAAGTTTTGGAAAGGTTCCTACCCCAAGAACCAGTGCATGCATAACGCACGTATCTATTGAAATCTGGAGGTAGTGCAACGAGTACGTTTGCTGCAGCTATGTTCGTCAGTCCTATCTCCGTTTCCTCACCACCTTCTCCAAACCCGATTCTTCACTTCTTTCTGCAAATCGCCCAGACACCCCCAAAAAAGGAAGTCAAGAAATAAACCAACCGCAAGTACAGTTCCAACAGGCTTAAACCATTTAAACATTACATCGCCATACATACTGTCAATCACTACACGTCAAACACAATTTGAAATTTTTTCTGGCATCTTCTCTCTTCTTTTCTTCTCTTCTTCAACAACACACAATTTCCTCTGCTTGGCAGACTCACTTGCCCGGGAAATTTTTTATAATTTTCAATTTTCAGTAAGCAGATTTACTTGCTTACCATCATTATGGCAGACTCACTTGCCGTAATGATACAATCAAAAAGTCCAGAAAAATTTTCAAGAACACATACTCATACACACACAACAAACAGATCAATAATCATTACCTACATAACAACACATCAACGACTACAACAACAACAGCAACAACAACAGCAACAACAACAGCAACAACAACAAAAACTACAACAAAAACATCGACATCATCAGCTACAACAAAATAATGCTTGAGTCCTGTGGAGCTGTACTCTGTCAATTTATATTTTATTATATCTTTTCTGTTTCAATTATCATTTATATGTATATATACAACCCTTTATTTTATATTTTATGTATCGCTTCTCTGGGGAGGGAGTAATGTGTCGGTTCAGTAGTTTAAATCAAGTAGACCGCCACGTTTCTACCCAACCATAACAAAAATATTTATTATAATGATATATTCTATTTTTTTATTGATCAATATATGTCAAAATTTACAGTTCAAAATACTATTATTTATTTCATTTATTTATTCTATTTTATTCAAATAGTAAGCATAAACATGAAGCTTATATCTTGTAGCGGCTGATCACGCTACAGATGTTTAATATTGGGATAACCTGCATATATTAGTTTGGTGATCCCATATTCAATATAATTTAAAAAATTTACTTCATGAAAAATAATGTTTTTCTTCCTCTTTCTTCAGGCACTTAGAGAATAGAGAATAGAATAACTTTATTGATAAAAAATACGATCAAGTAGCAAGAGTTCAATATCCACTGGTCTTCCACTCTTCTAATACAAAGTATATTTTCTGTAAATCTATTACTTCAATATTATTTTAAAATGATAGGTACATTAGTAACTAAAGGTTAATTTGAAGTCTGGTATAAGTTTTTTAAGTCATTGTTTGTTATACGAAAACTTTATAGTTAATAATCTTAATATTAATCTCTTTCCAATTATAATTTTTAATTAAAACTACATTCACCTTCCGTTCTTAAATCAACATTTTTTCGATTTTAATCTTGTCTGTTTTTGTTTCAAAATATGCAAGATAAATGCGTAAAAAAGCGTTCATTGCTCCTAAGTTGGAGATTCTTCCATTAATTTTTATTGTTCCTTTTTTTAAGTGAATCGAATGCATTATTGCCCAAAGAATAATTAATTCGTAAATTTATGTGAAAAATATAAAGTAAATAATTTATCCAAAAATTTATTTTGTTGTATGTATATCCTATTTTTGCCCATTGTTCCACTTATGGAACAAATTATTTTTTTATATGTCCTAACTTGCACAATTTATTAATTTAAATATTCTTGCTTGTTTTACTTTTATTCTGTTCTGTACATATGCTCGTTCATTTTGTATCATAAAAAGGTGGTTTGAACTCTAGAAATAATATTTCGAATATTAGAATTTTATATCATATCAACATGTCAATGAAGAAGTAAGTTTTTGTTTATGTTTTATTTTTTATGTATTACTATATATGATTTACTTCTGAAATATTTGTAGAATTAATTATTACCTACACATGACTAATGTATAATGTTGTCAATATGTAAGTTTCACTAAATGAACTATAGGATATATTGCGTACTTTATTTGAATTTTTTGTCGTAGAAGACTTGTGAAGTATTATGATATGTCATTCAATATAGTAGGCGAAGCAGAGTATAAAAATCTGATGTGGCTAGCACATCTGATATGTTGTTTCAAATTATATATTTTTATGTTTTAAATATCAAATTTGAGAAGTTTTGGATCATATTTTGATAGACTTTAAGGAAAAATCGTCACAAACACACATTCTTATTAAAATCAGCATCATCTTATAGGTGCTCTAAAACGAAATCTTTGTAAATTCTTCGCCGTACATAATCTATTTCGTAAGTGTGTAGTTGTAAATTAATTTAATTTATAGTGCTATAAAAATAGCAATTAGCAAATTTAAATCAGATTATCTTATATATCTAACATTTATGTACGATGGAAAATATATTATTTTTACAAACCTTAATTAAATATTTTACTATTATATTCTCCTTAACACGGTTTCATTATTAATTTTAATGTAATTGCTTCCTGTCAGTGACATTTGTTTAAATATGTCAAAATTGTTATTAAAATTATGTTTTTGTTTGACGCATATACTAGGTGATACATGAAAATAAATTATATTATGTATTCATATTTAAATTTACTTAGAGTTATTTATTAAATTTTATTATCGTAGAATTGAAGATTGTACCATTATATTAAAATTTAATTAGTAAAAGTTCCTAAAAAATTATACTCAATCTCTGCGATTAGTTTACTCTATAAATTATAGTGTCTTTATCTCTAAATCTATACAAGATATAATAAAAATTTTAAGTGTATTAGATGGAGAATTTTATGTTCTTCAATATTTAATAAAAAAAAAACACCCAAAAAATTATATTTAGAAGATTTTTTTTAAGAAACTACTACTTCCGGTTGTTCAATTGTTACCAAAACCTTTTCAGCTCTTCCCAGGAATGTCAGATTGAAGAAACTGATGTTATATATTTTTTAAGTCTTATAGTTTTTGAGGAATCGTCCCTCCAACATCCATACATACACACACACACACATACACACATCCACACACACACACAGACATCATTTTAAAAATGTTATAATCGGATTCTAGGGACCTTAAATCGTGTTTATTCAATAAAATCTGGATATGCGAATTTTAGCATGAATCCAATACCTCTCTTAGCGAGAGGTAAAAATTAGTTTTAAAATTTGTCTGTAAAACATATAGAATAAGTATTAATGTACCTATAACTGTAGAAAATTCAATAATCTTTAATTTTTATGACATAAAATGTGAAAAAAATTACATTTAATGGTATTTTTTGACGAAAACCCATTATGAGTTTCAAGTAAAGTGACATTTCCGGTTATCTGATTTACATTAAAATCTAATGGTTTCTTTTCGTATTAAAATAGGGTCGAAATACAAGGTTTCAGAATTTTCTGAATGATAGTATTTTAATTAGAACGGAGACAAAATCCATACATACATAGTCCGGAACACGAAAGATGATGGAAAATATGTTAGCACAAATCACAAATCATTGTCTAATATATGCGCCCGTTCAAATACACACGAATTACAATTAATTTACTTTCCGCATACCTAATATAACATATAATAGTTGCCCAAATAAGTTTTAAAGCCAAGCAGCCTTTCTTATATTGGCAGTTGATCTGTGCAATTTGTGTTAATAATTGGTAATAGATCCTGTCTTGTTTACATTCAAATCATAATCGTACACAAATGAGTTAGAAACACAAATTTACTGTAATAATATTATTTGACGGCGTTTTTGGAATATCACAATATGAGAATTTCTTTCCCTTACTCCTCAGGTTAAGATTGGTGTCCCGAACTATATACACACATACATAAACATACATAAAAAGAAACAGGTACTTCTTAATTATTAACTATATATATAAGAAATTATAATTGGGAATTATCACACGGAATGAATTTACAAGACAAAACAAACTACTTACATAATGCAATAAAGGATAGTCTACAACAATTTACAATTACAACAATGCAAAATCAATTGGCTGGATGAATAATGCAATAAAAAATCTAAAAAAAGAAAAGATTAATCTATATAAAAAAGCAAAGTTAACAAACGATCAAGAAGACTAGAATATAATATAAAAAAACATCGAAATAAATATCTTTTATACTATTAGACAGACGAAAAATAATTATTTTAAAAACAAACTAGAATCAGCTATGGGAGATCAGAAGAAAACATGGAGGGTATTAAAACAGTTAACAACACAGAAAACAAATGATTCTATATGATCCTATAGATACTATATGCATCAATAATAAAACTGTCACAGATCAAAGTGAAATTGCAGAACATTTAAATAACTATTTCGTTAATAGTATTAAAGAATTAAGTGAATCAGTGAAGATAAGCATAAATAAGCAAAATAAATATAAAAATGACTTAAATAAATACAAAAAAAAAAAATTTAGTTTTAAAGAAATAGATATGAGAATTAAAAAATATAATAGTTGATCTCAATAATAAAAATGACAGTGACTTTATAGATAAAAATAAACTTTTAGACGCTTTTCCAGTGATAGGTGAAGTATTGTTACGGTCTAAAAACTCATCGTGATATTTTGTGTTAGATTTCTTACTTTTCTACGTTACTTACCTTCTTAGTCTAAATCTGGCTATGTTTTATTCGTCTTATTACTTTCTATACTATCTGTACTTCGTGTATTGTTGTGTTTTTCAATTGTATGTTCCTTCCTGGTTGTGTTTTTGCTTATAAATTGTGTTTGTGGTTGAACTTCGCTACTCCTTGGTTATATTCGTGTTCAATGTTTCTATAAGTTATATTTCACGTAATGTATGTTTCATTCTTATTCTTTAACTTACCTATGCTCTTCTTCGGGCTACTATAGTCTCATTTCAGTCCTATTTCTCGGATTTAGTATTTTATTTCGACCTTCCTCTTTGCAAAGAGTTTATTTATGTCTGCTGACAGGTTTATAGTGGATACAGTTACCAGCGGCGCGCGGATTGTTTTTGAAGGGATTTCTTCTTCTCGCTATTTTTGTGGTGAATTATGCGCCCTCTGTTTCCTGTTGTTATTTTTTTTGATGTCCGGAAGAGTTTTTCAAGCCTCGTGGTCATTCGAGTACGCATTGTGTTTCGGGACGGATGTGATTTTTGACCACCTTTTGGCACGTGGCTGTTGTCGACGTTGATCTAGTTTTCGACGTATTGTTAGAGTACCCGTTGTTGTTTTGGAACCAAGTTTTTGGTAGCGCCGTTGTGCGGATTTGTACGACATCGGGATGCCTGTTGACTGTCTAGCTTTTGGGTTGGTGTTACGTGTGTTGACCGTGCATCATTTTTGGTTTGCTGGAAGTCATATCTCTTCGGAGGATCTGCCGCTCTACGTTTTACGTTCTTCAGTGTTGCGGACCCCTACGTTCTTGGATGTGCCAGCCGCCGCCAGTCCCTTTCCGTCGACATCATTGCCCTACATCATCGCCTAAATTCCCCGAACACGCCACTGCAGTTAAGTACCTTTTTTGTATAATATCGTTCTCCCTTTTGTTTTGAGTTTATTTATTGCAAGGAAGAACATAGAGTTGAACCATAGAGTTTGTGTTGCCTAAAAGGACCTTAGATACTGTAAATTCATGGTAGAAATAATTATTTGGCCCTTTATTGTCGTATTGTATGTGGAACTTAATGTGTTATGTAATTTGGACTTTAAAGATTGACATGTTATGTAGTTTTGGATTTTTGAAGATTATTGTGTTATGCGAAATTTTGGAATTTACGAGAAGTATAATAGCGTCAATTATAGTACAATTTGGTTGTTGTTTCATGTACATTGGAGCCTTCAGCTCACTTTTAGTATGTATCAGTACTTCTTGTACAATTAGTTACTTCGATATTTTAGTCTTTTGGCTTTGAACCCACTGTTGGGACTTGTAATTCGGCGACGAACGCGTGCGTCAACTGGCATGTAGCCAGTGGCGGATCCAGCCAATTTTCTCAGGGTGGGCATTAGGGATGTAAGAAAATAAAACCTAGAAATAATTTATTTTTATATCTTTAATTTAATTCGAATGTTTATATAAAATTAAACAATAATAAAGTTTTAAACAATTAAACAAAATTATATTCAGAATTTCACTTACTTTCACATAAAAAACTCATACTTATGATTTTATATAGGGAATACAAAATTTATATTAAAAATTCAATTCTACGATTACCTACCTGATTTCGCATATCTGAGTATAACATTATCCGTCTTAATTTGTATATCAGTATGACTATTTAACAAACATAGTCCAGTTAGGCGATCTTCTGTCATATTAGTACGCAACCAAGTCTTCACTCTTCTTAATGTGGAGAAAGATCTCTCAGCCGTAGTAGCAACACTTACAGGTAAAGTAGCAAGTATAAGAAGCAAAGAGCGTATTACTGGGAAAATATCTTCATCACATTGATCTATAGCTTCCATTACGTCAGTAGGAAGTGGTTCCTGAAGTCTCTTGCATTTTTGGCGCCAAAAGTCACACTCTCCCCGTAACATTATCTCTAATTGTTGCTGTTCATACCCCAGAAGCTGATGAAATCTTTTTGCTAATACATTTTGCCACAATAAATCACTTATCGTTTCTAACTTCAGAAATGTGTCAGGCATGAGTTTGTTTAGGTCAAAACATTCTAGAGACGCTTGAGGAAATCGCGATTTCTGATCGATAATTATGTTATCGAGCAGAGGAATATATTACTAAATTGAAAGAAAATAAAAACAAAAGAAAACGAAATTATTATATATATATTTAAAACAAATTCTCAGGGGGGGCAATTGCCCCCTGTGCCCCCCGCTGGATCCGCCACTGCATGTAGCCCGCCTTACGAATTTGATCAACTTCGCACTGCGTAGATGTACATGCTTGCGCTCGAAACTGGATTATAAGATTCAGAGTACAACAATATTTCTTTTTTTTGTACTTGCAATTTTTATCACATTATTGATATTAATAAATTCTTATATTCACTGGAATGCCTAATTTCATATTAAATTTCATATTAGTAAATTCTGTTTTAATTCATCCTTTTTTACCTCCCGCTACCCTAGGTAAGGAGGTATAGGGATTGTGCTAAAAATCGGATATAGAGATTTTAGTGAATAAGCACGTTTTGATGTCCCCAGAATCCGATTTTAACATTTTTACAATGATGTCTGTAGGTATGTATGTGTGTGTGTGTCTGTGTGGATCTTGTGGACACGATTACTCAAATACTATCAATCAGAAAAATTTGAAATTTTGTATATCCATTCTATACTAATGTGGGAAGAGCTCATTAGTTTTTAGTGTATATCGGATAACCGGAAGTATCATTTATACAAGCTTTTAACAGTTTTTCTTGTAAAAAATTCATTGAATATAATTTTTTAGCAACTTTTACCAATACAAATTGAATATAATGGCACAATCTTCAATTCTACGATAATAACATTTAGTAAATAACTTGAAATAACTTTATATTATATTATAAAATAATTTATTTTTGTACATCACTTTGCCTTTGCGTCAAACAAAAACAAGACATTAATAACAAATTTGACATATTTAAACAAATGTCACTGTCACGAAGCAATTTTCATTAAAATTAATAATTAAACCGTGTTAAGAAGAATTTAGTAGTTTAAATATAATTCTAATGAAATTAAGGTTTGTATTTTCCATCATACATAAATATTAGATATACAATATAATTCGATTTAAGTTTGATGTTTGCAGCATTATATATCAAACAGCTCTCAATAAGAACGTGATTTCAAAGTGTCAAATAATAGTTTGTAACTACACATTTACGAAATGGATAATGTACGGCAAAGAATTTACACAGATTGCGCTTTAGAGCATAAGGAAATTGGTGATGATTTTGACAATGTCTGTGTGACGATTTTTCCTTAAAATATATTAATGATTCAAAACTTCGCAAAGTTGGTATTTAATACTCTTATATAATTTGTAACAACATATTAGATTTTGACTATATATGATATTTTTCAGGGAAAACATAATAAAATATAATCCAAAATTTCGTATTACAAACCGTTCTTTTTTTGGGAACAACAAAGTAGATTTTGTTTACAAACAATCAATCGGAAGCTCATTGCTATTTTAAACATGGAATTGGCGGGAGGTCATGTGCTGTCCACATCAGATTTTTTTATTTCTCAATCCTGTCGTTTTCAGGCAACACAGTAATGGTAGGTTCAGTGCTTTTTTTTACCTCGTATGTACTTTGTCCTTTTCGTAATTTTGAGGTCAAAAATTACGTGGCGCCCTAACAACCCTTTTGGGGTTGTTCCTTTTATTTTAACCCTGCCCGTCTCCACTGTCTAAAAGTTAGCGGCTGCACACCTAATACCTAGGGTGCACTAAGTAACTATTGCGTCATCGCATTTCGCGTTGCACGGTTGCACGTACGTTACAGTATTGTTAAACATAATAAATGAATCACTAAAAACAGGTATAGTGCCAGACATGTTAAAATGTGCAATAGTAACTCCGGTAAAAAAAAGTGCAAGGGACTACTAAATGTGAGGAACTAAGACCAATAAATACTGTGAGCATAATAGAAAAAAATTTGGAGACTTGTGTTCTAAAACAATTAAAAAAATATATATTGGACAAAGACATTTTAATTACACAACAATCGGGTTATCGTGAAAAACATTCATGTGAAAGTGCTTTAAATTTTGTAATTAATGACTGGAAAATGAAAATTGAAAAAGGAAAATCTATTATAGCAGTATTTTTAGATCTACGAAGAGTTTTTGAAACAGTGGAAAGATCTGTATTAATAAAAAAGCTAGAATTTTATGGACTCGATAATATAAGTATTAAGTGGTTTAGTAGCTATTTAAGTAACAGAAAACAAAGAACAAAAATACGTAATGTTTTATCAAATGAAATAGATATGTCTTCCACAAATAATAATAATAATAATAATAACCTTTATTATTCAACAGGACAAGTCCCTATTACAGAATAATATTACAGATAAATGATTTAAAAAGATAACAAAAATGGCAATAAAGCTAGATACCTAATTATAATAAATTGTGTAACTTCTCTTTGAATTGTTTTAGGCTAAAAGAAAAATCAAGTTCAGAACAGAATTCATTGTATAAACGGCACATATTATTAATCGGTGAATTGTACAAGTACGTGGTTCTACATTGCTGAAGTACAAAAGTGTTGGAACAGCGAGTATTGCTGTTATTAACAAAGAAATTTAATGTACTGAGTATGAAAGAATCGTCTAAGTAATTATTCACTATTTTATAGAGGAATATAAGTAGGTTTGTATTTCGCCTTGACTGAAGTGTTCTTAAATTACATAAAGTTAGCAATGTGCTGAAGTTATCGGGGGGCACAATTGAGAGAGCTCTATAACACATGACTTTACAAAACTTTCGTTGTATTCTCTCAAGATCATTAATTAAAAACTTTTGATATGGATGCCAAATAATACTACAGTAATCAAGTTTACTTAGAATTAATGTTTTGAATAAAATGGTAAAGCAAAAAATATTTTCGAATCCTTTAGTTGATCGAAAAATGAAACCTAATAGTTTGTAACTCTCGTTGATTAATTTGTTTATGATTAGTTAAGCTCAACTTTGAATCCAAAAGTAGGCCAAGGTCGCTGACCTCCACAGTACGATGTAAAACTGTTATTTATCATGTATTCAAAAACGATTAATTTCTTTTTTCTAGCGAACGTCATTATGCGACATTTGTTTATATTGAAATGAATTTGATTTCTAATGGACCAATTATGAATGGAATTTAAATCGTCTTGTAATAGATCACAATCACCTATTTCACAAACTTCACGGAAGATTTTGAAGTCGTCCGCATACATGAGGCAACTAGAATGTTTAACTACAGTTACCAGATCGTTGACAAAAAGAATAAATAATAAGGGACCGAGAACCGATACTTGAGGAACACCAGATAATGCCAAAAAATAATTCGACTGAAAACCAGAACAATGAACATACTGGTTCCTATTACACAAGTAGGATTCTAAGAATTTCGTAAGGTTCTGAGAAAAATTGAGTAGTTGTAATTTATAAATTAGTAGTTCGTGATTTACTGAGTCGATGGCTTTGGAAAAGTCTGTATAAATGACATCCATTTGCATTTTATGAGAAAACACCTCGTAAATCTTTTGCGTGAAATTTGTTAAATTGGTCAAAGTGGATCTTCTTTCAATGAAACCATGTTGGCAATTTGTAATAAGATTTTTGCATTGGTACTGAATTTGCTTGAAAATTAGGAACTCACATATTTTTGCAACTGAGTTTAGGCAAGATATTGGACGATAACTAATAATTTTATTGCTTTCACCAGATTTAAAGAGAGGGCAAATTTTAGCAGTTTTCCATCTGTCTGGAAAATTATTACAATTTATGCATATGTTAAAAATTTTGTACAATGGGTATATGAGAGATTCAAAACAACCTTTATAAATGTATATTGGAATATTATCGGGGCCAACAGATTTGGTATTTTATGCGCATGAATTGCGTTACGAATATCGTCCTCCGATACATTCATCATAGATACTGTTTCGTATATACAATTGTTACTGTATTCATTGTTTAAAGTTTCAACTGGTGCACAGTTGTATACACTACTGAAAAAATCGGCGAAAGCTCTGGCGATTTCGGACCCAGAGTTTAATTCGACATCATCATAATACATTGTTGGCGGAAATGAAGATGATTTTTTTTTTATTATTGATATATTGCCAGAAATAGCTAGAATCATTGATAATGTTGTTTTGTACGCCTTTTAAATAGTTGTCATAAGCGTTTTTTATTGAACTTTTTACTCTAGATCTAACAGTTTTGTACATCAGCAAGTGAGACCCCTGACCAGTTTTATTGAACAATTTTCTGTGATGCTCTTTAACCTTTAAATTATGAATTATATCTTTATTGAACCACACAGGGTATTTTGTGTTACGTGTAATTTTTTTAGGAATGCATACTTCTAGAACATTATAAATAATATTGTAAAAATGATCAACAACATCATTAATATTATGAAAATCTTGAAGAGATTGCCAATCAGTGCCCTGCAGTAAACTATAGAGTAATTCGAAATTACCTCTCTTAAAATCATACTCATTGCTATAATTTGATTTTAACTTACGCGTATCTTTTATATTAATACGAAGAGTAATATGTAACGCAGGGTGATGGACATCCTCATGTAAGAAACAATTTAAATTTTTATCTACAGTACATTCTAAATTGGAGGCAACAATATCTAATATATTATTGTTTGAATTGGAGACTATTGCATTGGGTTGCACTTAAAAGATTTATGAAGTTTGTAAATGATTTAATGTAATTATCTGTAAAATTTTCAATGTATGAACGATTTAAATTGGTTATGTTGGTGTCTCCAATTAGAATGATGTTGCACATATGAATGAAAGACAGAGAACTTATATAATCGAATAAAGAACAGTAATCAGCGATATTATAGTCAGGTGGTATATATAACGCGAAGATATAGATTGATAAAGGTGTACCGGAAGATGAAACCTTGACACAGAGAAGTTCAATGTTTACAGATGGACAATGAAGGGGAACGAACTAAATATATGATTATAAATGATGAAGTGACTATAAATAATAAAATAGAAAAAGTTAAAGAAATTAAATACTTGGGAGTAATAATAGATAGTAAGCTAAAATTCTACGAACATGTATGTTTGCAAAATATGGCAAAGAAAGTGCATTTTTTACGAAAAATAAGAAATAAAATCAATTGCAATTCAAGCTGTCAACATATATAAAACGATTATTGCACCCCACATAGATTTTTGTGCTACTGTTTTAGTTTTGTGTAATAAAAATCAGTTACAAAGAATTCAATGTATACAAAATAGGGCTATGCGATGTATTTTGAAAGTCAACAGATATACAAGTATATATAGCATGCTAAATGCATTAAATTGGATAAATGTCAAACAGAGAATATATTATTTAACATTAATATTCATTTACAAAATTATAAATAATTTTCTTCCTAGATATTTAAGTAGAGTGTATTTTTAAACATGAATGTACAAAATATAATTTAAGAAATAAATTTGATTTAAAAGTGTAAACTGTATATAAAACTAGTTCAGAAAATTCACTAAATATCAAAGGAATTAAATTGTACAATAGTCTTCCGGAATAAACAAAAAACGAGTTTAAGTTGTCTAGTTTTAAAAAAAATGTATTGAATTTATTAAAAGTAATGTATAGCATATTATTTTCTTTTGAAATGTAATAATTATGTATGTAAATAACTTTATGTTAAAAAAACTTATTATTATTATTATTATTACTATTATTATTATTATTATTATTATTATTATTATTATTACATACACATACACACATACAGACATCATCGTGAAAATGTTAAAATTGGATTCAAGGGACCTTAAAACATGGTCATTTACCAAAACCTCTATATCCGATTTTTAGCATGATCCCTATATCTCCCTTATCAAGGGTAGCGGGAGGTAAAAATGCTGAAGAATAAGGACAATTATGTCCAATTTACAAATAAATTGCACGCAGTAGAAATAATAATAATTGTCTTAGTGGGTGTGTTATTGTTGACGCCTTGGGAATAAACCTCGAGTAGTATGTAACCAAGCCTAGAAATCCATGATTGCTTGAACTTTTGAAGGGTCTTTCGAGATTTTATTTCTTTCTCCAAGGTATTTTATTTTAGTTCTGAAAAATTGACATTTATTTTTATTTAGGTGTAGATCATGGTCTTTTTGTCGGTGTAGACATTTACATAGGCGTTTTTAGCATTCATCTATTGTTGGTCCATGAAAAATTATAACATAACACCAGGAAGACCCTCCAGAATTTGGTCCATAATTCGACTGAATTCGATTGGGGCAGTTTTGATTCCAAATGATAGTCGATTAAATTTGTAGGTGACTTTGTCTGTAATTATTATTTGATTTTTTTTTTTTGTTCATCGACTGGTAGGTATTTGTAAATATACTTTAAATATATCAAGAGTACAGTAAAATGTTGAATTGTGCAAATTACTTAACATATCGTATATTTCCTAATCTTATAGTAGACACACGGCCGATTTCACCACCGATTCCTAAACTGTTGCTTAGCAAGGAATTTCTTAAATTTAAGAACTACCTAAACTGATACTTATCCATTTTGGATTTCACCAAACAAAGCAATGTCCAACTAGGAATTACTTACGTAGGCGTCGGATTATAAGTTACTTTTGTGATATTATATTTGCACACTGGAAATAAATGAATAATTTTTATAATATTTGACATTTGTCTATTGTATTTGTTAACATTGACATTGGAAATTATGTGGAGATATTATTATTACATTGAGGTATACGAAATAATTCAATTTTTAAAGAAATTTCCTTTACAAATATATTTATAAATTTGTGTTACAGAAGTGGAAAATATAAATGAAACAAAGATGAAAATGAACAAGAAGAAAAAAATATAAATGGCAAAATATAAAATAAATAATACAAAAATAGAAACTGTACCGTATGATTCCAAGAAAAATTAAAATATTTATGATATTTAGCTATGGCATTTTTGTAGAATTTATGAATTTAATTATATTGCTTTATTTACTATTTTCTTTTTAAAATGTCACTATTATTAATTTGAAGTGATTAATTTTTTGACAGTGACATTTACTGTCAGTTACATTCATTTGAAATATGAACTGTGTAACAAAGGAATTGTGTTTATCTTAGGCTTCGCGACTAATAAAAAAAAATATTTTTAAATTTATCTGTAAAATATATAGAAAAAGTATTAATGTATTCATGTAGAAAATTCAATAATCTTTACTTTTCATAAGACAAAATGCGAAAAAACAGCATTTAATGGTATATTTTGAAGAAAAACCATTATGAACTTCAGGTAAAGTGCCATTTCCGGTTATCCGATTTACACCAAAATCTAATGGCTTCTTTTCATATTAGAATAGGGTATAAATTCAAGGTTTCATAATTATCTGAATGATAGTATTTGAGTTAGAGTGAAAACAAAATCCTTACACATACACACATACATACACACACACACATACATACACACACATACATACACACATACATACATACACACAAACATACACACATACAGACATATTCGTGAAAATGTTAAAATTGGATTCTAGGGACCTTAAAACGTGGTCATTTACTAAAATCTCTATATGTGATTTTTAACACGATCGCTATACCTCCCTTACCAAGGGTAGTGGGAGGTAAAAACGACGAAATCATATCTAATACACAAGAAATCACTAAGGCACTAGCAAATAAATTTCAAAAAAATTCAAGCGATGAGATCAATTCTCCAGAGTTCATCACATATAAAAACAATGCAGAAAAAAAACAATTATAACAAATAACAATGAAAGAAACGAAATCAACAAACCGATCAAACGAAATTTTACTAACGATACAAGAACTAAAACAATCAACATCCCCTGGACCAGACGGAATCACATATGAACTTATAAAAAATCTTCCAGACGTAACAATGGATTACCTCACACAAATATACAACAACATTTGGACGAAAAATACTTTTCCCAATCAATGGAAAGAAGCTATAACAATTCTAATACTCAAACCAAATAAAGACAAAACCAATACATAAAACTACAGACCCATCTCTCTCACAAACTGCTTAAGTAAGATATTACAAAAAATTATCAACCAGAGACTGCTATGGTACTTAGAAACAAACAACATATTAAACAACACACAAAGCGGCTTCAGACACGGAAGATCTACCATAGACCAGCTAATAGCCATCAACACTGAAATACATCACGCATTCAAAGGAAAACAATACTGTGCCGCCATATTCTTCAATATCACGAAAGCATATGATACAGTTTGGAAATACCATGTCCTTAAAACACTCACGGCTGAATTCAACATCCCTGAATCAAATTTGATTCTCTGATCAACAAAATTTGACACTGTTGCTTTGTTAAAACTGTTGATCTCCAAGGTAACCCAGAACTTGATTCACAGATCAGTGTTGATCAGAGAATCAAGACTTGATTCACGGTTGGTAAATTTGGTGGTTAAAGAATATAAACTAGACGGCAACATACTAAACTACACTAAAAACTACCTAAGCGACAGAAAATTCAAAGTAAGATTCAATCAACACCTATCCACTCAGAGATCTCAACTAAATGGATTACCGCAAGGAGAAATCCTTAGCGTGACACTATTCCTTTTAGTAATAAACAAAATAACAGACGCCATACCAAACAATATAAAAACCTCGCTATTAAAAAGGAATTACAAACTGCAACAAATAAGTTACGAGAATGGACAAAAACAACTGGTTTCCAACTATCACAAGAAAAAACAAACATGATACTATTTACAAGACGACTTGTCCCGATAACCAAACCAATAATTAAAATAAATGGGAGAAAAATCAATTATGTAAACTACATAAAATTTTTAGGAATGATATTTGACACCCGGTTAACCTAGAAACAACATATTCTAAACATCAAAAGAGAATGCTGGGAAAACTTTAATTTCATAAAATGTCTAAGCCATAAGAAATGGGGATCACACCAAGATATTTTACTTAAAATATATACGACAATGATAAGGACAAAAATAGATTACAAGTCGATAGTATACCAAACCGCCAAAAGAAAAAAAAAAAAAAACGAAAAACACCCTGAACATATTGGACATCATACAGAACGCGGCAATAAGAACAGCAATAGGCACCTGCAGAACGAATCCAGTCTGAAATTATTCCACTCGAAAGTCGTAGATACCAACTACCTACATCCTACATAACAAAACTAGCCAGAAACCATATGCATCTTCCAAAATAACCAGAAAATTCTTCCCAACACACCATTATAACAAAAAATTAATTCCGTCTTACACAATCTTAACCTTGACATACCACTCCTAGAACAATCCTATTCAGATCAAATACCCCCATGGGTAAAAACTCCACCCAAATATAACCTCAACCTGGCTAAATATAAGAAGAGCGACACACCAGACAGTATATATCGGGAAGAATTTCATAAATTATGTAACGACATACCCACGCACAAACAAATCTTCATTGACGGCACTAAGATCGAGAGAGCCACGGGAGGGTTAATAATAATCGACAACGAAGAGACAAAATTCCACCTCCAAAACAACATATCAATCTACACTGCTAAAGCGTACTGCGTTCTGAAAGCGTTAAAAACCATCAACAAAGAAACCCATCGTGGACGAAGTTTTGTATTATGCACTGATTCCCTTAGGTAGTATATAAGAGAACCAATAACACAACAAATGCAAGACATCATACACAACTTGAATGACAACAACATCAAAATCATCTTGATTGGATATCATCCCACAAAAGTATTCAAAGTAACGAAGCAGCAGACAGAGCAGCCAAAGAGGCCATCCAAGCCGAAATCACCAATATACCAACCCCAATAAAAGACCACATCCAAACAATAAAATAGTAATAACAACAGATTGGAATAAAAATGGGAAAATATGACAAAGAACAAATTAAGACTCATTAAAACAAACACCCAAATATGGATCGCACCCGAAAATAGAAAAGATCAAGTCACAATAACAAGACTTCGAACAGGACACACCAAACTAACGCATCAGCACCTACTTCAGAAAACAGACCCCCCAATATGTGCCATATGCAGAACACCAATTACAGTTGAATGCATAAGAATCCAGTGCCCTTAATTTACCAACCAACGAAGACAAACCGGCATACCAAATACCTTACACGAAGCCATGGGAAACGACAAAAAAACACAGAGAAAATACTTAAATTCCTGAACGACATCAACTACTCCCAATACATATAAAATATGCAATACTAATAAAATTATTATAATGTATAAATAATATCATTACAATTATAAAATGTAAACACACTGTAACGGGTACTAATGACCCATGATGTCGATGTACCTTTGAATAAAAAAATGCATTTTATATTGATACAAGCATCAAGCATCCATAATGCTTGGCAAGTGTACCGTCGTCGACAAAGTAATGACTGTAAAAAAAATGGATTACTTAATTTTGGAAGAAACGTGGTGCAATGCTATTTACAAAAATACCGTTCAACTAGCTAGCAAGCAGAGTTCATGATAATGTTATATTTGATGACATCAATCACTGGATGATTACAGTGGAAAAACAAAATAGGATGCGTTTTGTGCAGAGAGATTTTAAAAGTGAAATGAAAAGGCTTAACTGGTTCACATATGTCGTAAAATTCTTTAATTACGGACGTTCCGGGCTTAAGGCCAGCCCATCTTCAGCTAACGGTGATTATACAATAATACTGATGAATTTTATTACAAAATCTTAAAATTGTATTAAACACAATGATCTATACAAGCTCCCTTAATGAAATTTTAAGATACAGCATTTCAACAAACTTCCGAATTAAAATTAACAAACTCGGGCAAAAATGGGATATATCATAAGTGGTACTAAACAAGTTATTTTATTAAATTTTAATATAATAATATATAATAACAAAATATTCCTTTATTTATTACTTTTTTATAAATTTTGTACTACTTATTATGATTTTTATTCCATGCTAGTTTTATCTCTATATTAATTACACCGTATGGGTAAATTCGAACTACAGAACATTATTTTCTTAAACATGTTTATGTTATCGCTATTATTTGATAAAAACAATATTTCTCTCAATATTCGCGCCAATATTTACTTTAGGGATTTGAGGTGTTTATAAGAGAGCAACAATGTGAAAATGCGAAGAGTTTTTGTGTGCGGAAGTGATTACTATTATTCCCTTGTTGCAGATATTTTGCCGGAGGCCTAGTTCTTCAAACAAGCAGAGATGTTGCAGTAACTCTAGTTCAGGAGGAATGGGAGTCAATACGTGTGACCTAGAGGGCCTCTCCGAGAAATATTGGGGTAAGGAATCAAGATTTTTTCAACATAAGGGGATCCGCCTCCGGTCTGACGAATAGACCACAGTATAAATATAAACAATAGTTGCACTTAGCGGTGCCTTGAACTAGCAAGTTGACAGCAGCCAAGCTAAGCTCCACCTCCTAGTTTATAGGATCGAAGTCATTGATATAGCACACCAGATATATACGTGGAGCTGTACAACCAAAATTTATACTTCAAGAGGCAGCGTTAACACATACAAGTTCAAATATTTCGGTAACCAATTATGTAGGAAGTGCAACTACTGTTTACATTTATATTGTGGCAAGACCCTTATCTTGATATCTATGGACCCAATTCTTAATTTTCACCATTGTGATATGATATGAAATAATAAATTTATATCATATCACACAACAAACACCAAAATCGATTTTCTTATCATATTGTCAACATACGGTAAATATATACATCACACTGTCTCACTAATTTATATCAGATCACTTTGCAATTAAGAATAGCTCCAAGTGATAAAGTGAAAAATTTTCATTTTATATTACTTCGGTAAAAATTGAGAATTAGGCCCTATATCGTCAAAATTCAAAATGACATTGCAAGTTTCACGTGAAGAAGCTTCACTCCGTAGTCACAGTATACCCTAAATTTTTTTTGTGTAGAAAGAATTTTAGAGTAAATGTGGTCCCGTAGTTATGATATCACGGCCACGCCACGAGGAAGTACAGTTAGCTACTAAAAGTTTTCTTTAGAGGCAGGTTACTGTAGCATATATGTCCAGCCCATTCAAACTTTCGGCCTGGACTGTAGAGAGTAAACTACCCTAATAATTCTATAATCTGCTACGTTTGACAATAACACTTACTTGAAGAATTACTACTTTAACTTTCATCTCAAGAGAATCTTAAAAAGTTAGTATAAAGTGCACACCGCAAGGAATATTCTAGAACCTAGAGTCTAGACCTCTGGAGGATACAATAATTTCTAACCTACAAATTTAAATATTGTTCGATTTTTGCTATTTGAAACAAATAAACAAATAAAAGTTATACACCGTAAAAAGCTAAAAAAAAAATCTCTTTTCAGTGGTATAACTAGCGACAAAAAATGAGCATCGCCATTCGAAAGTACAAAAAAAGTGTCCTAAAGGTGTGGAAACTAAAATCCAGCATTATTTCACATTTGGAAGATATTCACAAAAATAAAAAACTGGAAAATTTACTTGTTCCCTTATATTTAGTTATCTATGTATATTTTTTTAAATAACAAAACACCATTAAAATGGTCTCGTCATGGGATGGGCCAACTTTTGTCTAATTTAACATGATGTACAAGTTATCATAGACCTAGACTTCCTGTAGATTGTACAAGTATTTTGCATATATTCCGTACACATCAGTTTAGTTTAAGGTAGAATAAAATTTCTCTGTGAAATACACGTAGGTATTCTAATATTCTGTTTATTTTTAGGTGAGATTCTAGAACGAACCCTTTCATCTACATCTCTCCATGCTTTACAACGAGCTTATTCTACCCCGTTACCGTTGGAACGCAGTCGTGCCACCATTCCCCGCTGCAACGGGGGACTAGTCCACGCACACACCCACACCCACTCGCATGCCCACGCACATGAGCTACGCGTCATGGATACTGCTGTACCGGATTTATGAAAGCTGGACAAGACCACTCAGACTAGGGGAGGAGAAACTTATATACCGAGAGACAGTGGAGGGGATAGCGGTAGTGAAGCATCCACGGTGGGAAAATGAAGTCTGTGTGGTGGGAGAATGATAACACCAAATAGAAATATAAAGTGTAGTGTTTGTGCTGTGTTTAGGATGCACCGTTGTTAAATTATCAAGTGGTAGTGTATTATTGGAATTCAATTGGGATAATGTGGATATAATATACATACATACGAGTAATATGTGTAAGTATTAAAAAGTAATAACATAAATGTAGGAAGACTATATGATGAATATTGTAAACATTGAACATTTTAAAAATATTATTATTTTATCATTGTCGATATATAAACTCCTACGTAATTTACAGAGTTAAAACAACACTGAGTACGGTTAATAATTGAATAGCTAACCGCCTAGGAATACCTTGTGCAATTTATTGTAGAATATATAAAATCTAAAAGAAATAAGTATAAATGAAAGAAGAAGTAGCAATTGTTAGAAAATAAGGCTGAATTCTAAAATACCTACCCCCCTTGAAATTCTATTTTTTTTTTTTGCAGTGTCTTCTTTTAGCTAAAATTTCACAAAGAAACAAAATTAAAGCTTGGAAGCAGGTATTTATATATTTTTGCAAAAATAAAGTCAGAGTTTACTTATTCTAAAGGTTGTACTTGTAAAAATGTTACTTTTTAGTTTACAATGTGTCACAAAATACTTTAATGTAATTGTTACCTAACGCTCAGAACTCAGTTTGATGAACTTCAGTTTCAGGTAATGTAATGTAAACAGAAAAATGTGAATTTTTTACTTTCAAATTTTCGAAAAAAGGCAACCTAACTCACAGAACTGAAATTTACGAAGCCGGGTTAGTTACATTTATTTTATAGGAATTTAGCCCTTCTTTTTTTCAGAAAAAATGTCAAAATCACTAAAATATTGCTTTCCGCGCCTTAATTTTATGGAGATTTATAGTTTTAATGGTTTTGCAACTATATATAACCATGAAAATAATTTTTTTGAGGGGTGGGTATTCTAGACTTTACCCGAAAATAATAAAGAAATAACACTAAGTGTCGAAAGAAGATGAAAATAAACTAGATATATAAACTGTGTATTATGTATTATTTAAATTAGGAACTCAAAATCCAAACTATTATATATATTCGAAGAAAAAGCCGTTGCTAAATTATGGGTGCTAATAAAATGCTCGATATTTTGTCTAATTTTGTAAGATAAATAATTAAATAATGGTCACTAAGAAATTCTTTACATTTAAATAAGTTATGTGCGATAAAAATATTAAATTCCAATCTACGACATAACGCACAGTATGACAAATTAAATTCCCAGAAAAAAATCGTAACTAAATATTTCATAGAACATGAATTGTTATTGTAGTTGTTTTATTATTGTGAACTTTAAATTATTTTTTAAATATATGAAAATTACACAAAACATCTATTAATGAAAACCGAAATGAAAACATTCAGCTTTAGAATGAATTGGAAAACACTATCAGCAATACTTATTACAAAGGTTGTAGTCTGCGCAATGAAACACAATGGAGTATATGACCATAATGAAATTGTAATATATGCGTCATAAAATATATAATTTAACCATTAGATTTTCTCATTAATGTTTTGGAGAAGGAATACGGTGACGCGAGCATGGCCGAAAAATTTATTTACCCTTATTATACCCCGTCGTGCACGCATCTGACTCGTCCGCCATTTTGGAGCCCACTTCAATCATTCAATGTCAGTGATACAGAATTAGTATTTACAGAAATTATCCACAATGAAAAATGGTTCTGCTCCAAATTATGCAAATCATTCGAGAAATGGTTATAAATATCATAGTTAAATGTTTTAATTTATAAAGTTTTATAATTTATGTTCTTACTTTGTGACAAAAGGGGTGTAAGAATTACTTATCTTTGTCAGACAAGAAGCTACGGCTAGCTGTAAGAGTAACGGGAGTTTTGGGAAGTGAGTTCAAAATAGTAATTGACTTTACGTTCGACTTTTATGACGTTTAAATAAGTGGCAAGATAAATCAAAAATAAAATATTTACTGTGAAATAAGTTTCAACTTCAACTTTAGGTACCGACCCTAGAAAAGGGATGGGTAGGGCTTACGTGCAAAAGTATTTCGATGCAATGGCCCTATTGAGCCCTATTTTATCTATCTACCTGGCCGACATGTTGCTGCAATGCCTGACTCCCTCCACCCGGAAATTCTGCCCAGGTACGCCGATGTGTAGCTTTCTAGCGGGGTTGGATTCTTAAGGCCGGGTAGTTGACGATTACCCACTGGTATGACTGCCTTTTTCAAGCCTAAAAAGGCTGGCGTTCAGTTGAGTGTAAAGAGGTCCTTGTGAAGGGTTGGTTGGTACGACCATGTCTCGGTCGGGCAATTGCTCCGCCGCTTTCAAACTGGGCCTCAGTTGCAGGATGATGGCTTTACCATTGATTATATATATTAACGTAAACAGATTTACCAAATATGTGTAGTGTGAGGCTACACTGAAGTGCCTTCCTGCACGAGGCCAATACTTGTTCAGAAAAAAATTGCCTTCTTCTGTCAAACGGTGTACGTGTATGATAAACAAGGAATGAACAAAGAGTGCTGTAGAAAATAGGTGGGAACTCAACCGACCATTTAAAATCGTTTGAGTACTTATTTCCTCACACAAACGAAATATCTACATCTGAACACCGTTTCCCGCCTACATGCTTACCCTTTATCGTTACACTTCTACCAGATATCAGAAAGCTATTGACTGCTACTAACTCATAGATTCTCTATCCGTTGTATTTGAATTGTCTTTGATGTCGACATAGGACAAAGGTATTTATAAAAAAAAAATCCGTAATTCATGTTATAAGTACTTTTCTGAATATAGTAGTAAGAAATGGCTAAGAAGCTATATAAATGCAAAAATCGTATTAAAGAATGTAGCTTAACTAAATATTTACTATAATTAATATCGAGTGTTCAATAAGTCTTTACGTCTTGGCTAGCTGCAAGTTGTGAAACGCATGTCTGAAACATCAAACGTCTTTTAAAATTAAAAAATCTGATGTGGCCAACCCAAAACTTCCCGCTATTTAATTTTTATTAATTTAAATACATACGTATTTTCTAACGCTGCAAACTGTTCCATTGCAGAAAACTATTACTTTATTTACCATTTTCTTTTTAAAATGTCACTATTATTAATTTGAAGTATTAGTTTTTTGACAGTGACATTTACTGTCAGTTACATTCATTTGAAATATGAACTGTGTAACAAAGGAATTGTGTTTATCTTAGGCTTCGCCACTAATAAAAAAATTATTTTTAAATTTATCTGTAAAATATACAGAAAAATGGCATTTAATGGTATTTTTTGAAGAAAAACCATTATGAGCTTCAGATAAAGTGCCATTTCCGGTTATCCGGTTAACAACAAAATCTAATGGCTTTTTTTCATATTAGAATAGGGTATACATACAATGTTTCAGAATTTTCTGAATGATAGTATTTGAGTTAGAGCGAAGACAAAATCCATACACATACAGACACACATACATACACACACACATACCGACATCATCGTCAAAATGTTAAAATTGGATTCTAGGGACCTTAAAACGTAGTCATTTACTAAAATCTCGATATGTGATTTTTAGCACGATCCCTATACCTCCCTTACCAAGGCTAGCGGGAGGTAAAAAGTGCATCTTTTCACAGCCCATATCAGCCAGGATGCAAAGATTTATTCAACACGCGCTAGTATGTTTCACAAAAACATTTGCACGATAAAAACGATCGGGTCATACTGGAAGTAGGTATATTGTTTCGAAAATTTTGTCTGATATAAACAAAATCTGTATGAGTTTTTGGTTCCTACCAAGACATGTGATTTTGGGAAAATAGAAGTTTTAAGAAACAAAAAGTTTGATAACACAAAAAATTTGTGCGACCTCTACAATTTTTGAACTAAATAGTATCGTTAAATGGTAGTATTTCAAATTGATACGCAACCCCTACATATAGTTTTAAATTTTAGAACTACATAGAGGTTGTTAAAATTACTTAATATAAGATATGTTTTAAATTATTATTTTACCGTGCCCGTGCGAGCGTTTACCAGGCGTCACACCACTGGCACTCTTTGCTGGCGTGGAGAGTGCACCACCGGGGTCACTTTTGTGCCATTTAAAATTTGAAATAAAAACTTATTGTTTATATAAAATATTGTATTTACCTCACTTTTTATTTTCCAAACCAGACAAAACGTTTCAAATAGCAGAATTTAAGGGACCTGAATTTTAGTACCTATTATAATGATTTGAAAAACGAAACGAAAAAAACAAAATAAACTGTAAAACAGACAGAATCATATCTAATGATTGGTCAACCCAAAGTTACAATAAAAATATTTGCATCAAGTATTATTATACGGCAATATATAAGAAAAGTCTATTGTATTACATTTAGTTTTTGCAACTGTTTTACAAACACGTATATTTCAGTAAAAATACAAGTAATTATAATTGTAGCAACTTATGTCATAATTCATTGTACAAAATTTTATAATATATCAATCATTTTTATAGCACCCCAATAAATATATAAAGTGGTATGGTAAATAATGTCCGTTTCTATAACGTCTAGGCTCCACCCACCAGGAACAGACCACAATTTGCTTAGTGAACTGGCAAATAATTTATTTCTATTTGGTAACTTATTCATTGTTCCATTTTTTAGAGCAAAATACAATTAAAAAAACAGGAGAAATACAAAAGCAACACGACACTCAATCTGACATGTTCGTAAGGAAATACTGCATTGGGAAAAAGGGGGGAATTTAAGGAAATACTGTTGAGAGAAAAATAAATGGGGGACAGTAAATTTATGAGCACAAGAAAAGGGCTGAACCATAAACAAAAATGCGGAGTTAAATTTCTGGTCCGAAATCGCGTCGAGGGACAAAACTCCAAATCGTCCTTAAAATAACGCCTACAAAAATGGGCTCCCGATTCGTCCAATTTAAGAAAATGGAATAAGTCTCAAACTGTCAATCCCGGTCTAAAAAAAAAACGCTCATACACGCCATCATTTGTACACTCGTGGGAACAAGAAGGAGAAGGAAAAGGAAAAGACCCGTTATGCCCGAGGTACTAAAAGATAAAAAGGCTCTAACACTTTAAAGTGTGTTTGGAGGCATCTGAGCAAAAAAAAATTAAAAAATAAAAACTCAAAACTGCAAAAAAATATTCTACGAAAAAAATACACCAAAAGGAAAAAAAACTGAACTGGGCAAAAAAAAACAGCCGGGCTAAAGAAATAACATTCGGCGGACTCGGGGACGAAATGCATATTTGCTTGCTGCTTAAAATCATGAAAATTTATATTCTTTAAACTCAAAACAAATTAACTTGAATTTACAGAAAAATCATAAAAAAAAACTTTAGCACAAATGCCGCTAAATTAAATCTTGAAAATGAGAAAGAACAAAGCAATTTTACGAAGTAAATGTGACCATGCTGTCAACCGCCCTTGGCCCGGCCCAAACGAACTAAAAGTCAAAAACTCAAATACAGATGTGAAATCGTTAAAACTCACACCAAACCTAAAATAAAGCTTGCGCTTGTCCTCTCACACTCGTTCAAGAACAAAATTTTGGAAAATAACTCGAAAAAAAGCCGAAATGCATCTTGTCTCCGAACCCCTTGGAGTCTCAACACCTTCTTTCCCGGAGTCGCAACTGAAATGTCGCTACGTGCGGCAAAAAGTCGTCTAGTGGCAATTTATTAACGTCACAATAAGAACAAAAAATCTCTATAAAATTTAGCTACAAGGTAATATTAGCAACAATAGCCGTGGAATATTACTGTGCTAGACAGGAAGTTAAAAGGCCTTAATTGATTTTAAACAAAACTTAACAAAAACTTTAATTAATGAACGTAGCGTTAGTAGAAGACAAAAGGGCACTCCACTCTCATAGACAGCGTTAAAACATGCAAACATATGTCACAACTTATGCGATTTTATATTTTTTCTCTAATCTCAAAAATCTTATCAAGTTGTATTCTTTTTTCTGTTTTCTTGGACTATTTTGGTACACTAAATTATAATCATAAAATAATTGTTAGTCTTTATTTATACTTTTGACGCAGATCCGAAGAAAAAAAAGTTTATTAAATTGAAGAATAAAAGATTGAAGCCCTGCTCAAAAGGACTACCTTTGAACAATTTTTTAATCGTTAGTCAAGTTCCAGAAAATAAAATAAAATTTTGCAGCAATCACAATTAAACTCAACTTAAAATTAAGCTTGAATTATATAATCGGATCTTATTACGGCGTCTTACCACCCATAATGTTTGTATTGATTTGTAACTATTTTAAATAAATATAATGGGAAATACGGAAATTAAATTTAATAATGAAACAATAGTTACTACATAATCTTTTAAAATTCAGTTTATTTTACAATTTACTGTGGACATTTGGGCTCCAATATGGTAGACGAGTCAGAAGAACGACGGTTACGTCACTAGACCTCTTCTCTGAGTTCTTCTTAAATATTTTAATAATTGATTTCTAGTACACTACAAATAATTAACCGATTTAAGAAACAAGTAGGTATTTTATTCGTCTATTCATATTTGTGAAAATAATTTTTTTGTCACATATTCCATTAAAATTAAAATGATGAAGAAACAGGTTAAATCATGCACTGTATTCCTTATAGGAGGTAGGTATTTAAATCTGAAACGTCTTTTATACAATTCGAGCGGATGTATAAAAATTAATATTAAATGAAAATTGCCTAAAAATTTGAGTACAGTTTTAGCATATTCATTATGAAAAGTGTTCATTAGATATAGGTACATACTCTAATATTTCAAATTTGTACATATTACAATATTATTTTATTTATCTATATGCATAAATGGTTAACGAGAAAACTTACAAATCTGCATAAAAGAAGAATAAAACGGTCAATCAAAAATTTTTGTACCACGTTTCATATAAAAATTATATTAAATAAACTTGTATATATAAGAAAATCAATTTTGAAATTAAAAAATATATTGAATAACGCAATAAAGAATATAAAATCAAATTTTTGGTTAGTCATTTTTCTCAAAACAATTTTTTACTCCTTCATTATTAAAACAGTAATGACTAGGATTACCAATATTCGAGCGAAAGATTTATATCATATATTATATAGTTTGAAAAAGTGAAAAGTTTAATATTCTTTATATCACAAGGCTCAAAACCTATATATATATATATATATATATATATATATATATATATATATATATATATATATATATATATATATTACGAGTTGAGGTACGACTAGTCGGCTTATTCAAATATATTTAGTTAACAAACAAACATATTTTCCCTAAAAAACCCTTATTATTACTGCCGTTTTATTACTAACGCAAATGATGAGAAATTTCTACAAATTTATTTCGACTACCAAGTTTAAAATATAGATTTTAAACTTACAAAAACCGAATTATGTTATTCAAGTATTCTGCCATTTAATATTGGGTTACATCGCCTTTATTAGTTATACCAGCTTTAATTCTTTTAGGCAGTATATCCCTAGGCCCTGCAATTTTTTCTATGAGTATTATCCCATATGTCTTGCAATATAGTTTTATTGTACTCACTAGATTTTAACGATGTTGTTTTTTATTGTGCTAAATGTAAAGGGTCTCGGCGGAAACTAATCCTGAACTAAAAGATGCCTTTAAAATGCAGGTTGAACTATTAACACCTGTTATTTAGCCCACAGTTTTTTTAAGTTTCATGTCTATATTTAAAGTAGCGGATAGAATTTTGTAGAAATTTGTAACCATTTATGTAGGTTTATTATACATATGTTGAAAATGTAAACCGGCCAAACTGTTATGAGTTTGGGCTCGTATACGAGTAAACTAAAGATAGGTATCAAAATTTGGTAGTCATCAAGAAATACTTTCGGCTTACATATAATTCGTGGCTTCTAATCATCCCCAAAAAAGCTATCGTAATAAAAATTGGCAATTACTATGTATATCATAAAAGTGTTCCACTAAAAGCGCCGGAATTAAATTTTAAATGTTGTACTGTATTCTGTTTAATCAATGTAAATTTTATAATTATGCAGGAAAAATGTCATTCAAATGACCCCACGACTCTGTGCGCAGGCGCCGACATAACCCATTCGACGAAATTTCCAATAACTTTTTGGTAGAAGTGTGATTGAATATAATGTCATGGCGGACTTCGGTCTTGAGCTCGGGAATTGTTTGCGGGTTGTTGATTTCAGTAAACCTCACGAAGTCGCATGTCACAAGAGCATGCTGGCCACTTGATGTCGACATTTCTGGAAATGATACGGCCTGTGGAAACTATTGATGCATTAAATCAATTGTTTCTCGCACACTAGAATTAGTCGCGCCATCTTACTGGAATCACATATCACTGTGGACTGGGGTCCCTATTAACGTATGCAAACGAAAGTTTTGAGAAAAAAAAGTTAGATCTCCATCAAATAGAATTATTTTTGTTGAAACATTGACATAAGAGGATAAGAAATTTAGTTTTACGACATTGATGGGGAACCATTATCTTCATTGCAATGCATTTTTTTTTTTCATTTGTTTCTATACGATATTACAACTACTTCCCAGATCATCAGAAATATTCTTGTCTGTGATATTTGGGGGATTATACTCTCTCTCCATTTTCTGTACAATGTTGGTTTCTAATTCTCTGCAGCATCTGAAGATTCGCTTCAATTAGGCCGCTGTCAATTTGGTTACATTATTTCTTTTTTCAAAATTTTAAATCGCTTCTGACCAAAGTTCTGCTAACAATCATCTTTAAAATTCTAATTCGTCGAGTTAATTTGCGAGATGGCGTTCTAACTTTGTCTTGAGCACTTTGAATGAGTTCGCTAATTTGATTTGGGGGCAAAAGTTTGGGGCGCACATTTTTTGGTAAATTAATACGTACTACACCTTATTCACAAATCCGAATAGTTCGGTATATAGTCGTTTGTTCAATAATTTGATCCCAAAAAACGTCAATAATTTCACGTTTGGGCGGAACGTCTTTATTAACCGGAAAGAGAAAAAAATTGCGCCAAATTTAAATCCGACGTTTTTACTGGGACACTATGTGTGTATATGTACAATAATTGTACAAATAGTATAATACTTGTATGTAAAACTCTGCTTATAGAAATACTCGTATCTTGGTCGATTTTATGACATTTCAGTTTTAATAATTAATACTCATCATCTAAAGTTTATTAAAGTATGAGAGTGACGAAAATAAAATATTCTATATGTATTCATACATTATGATTTTCTAAAAATTGTATGAAAGCAATCTGTATATATTGTACAAAATGTAAAATAATTGTTGACTTCGCAATTACGACTGATATCAGTAGTGTAATGTTTATAAATCGTTAATGTAAAAATAAATTGTCGTTGTTCTTTTATTGTATTACCAATGTCAATTTGTAAAAACTTGAATATCAATATACATATACAAATATAAGAAGTAGTCTTTTTTATCTACTCCAGTTCAATTATACATTTAGTATTTTTGTTTCTTGTGAGAAGTCACTAGTTTTATGTTTAGCTGTGGAGTGTCGCTGACGTTAAACTTTAATCGATATAGTTATGATGCTAAAAACTGGCCGAAAATTGTGAAACCGGCATCTAATTTAATTTTTTTTTTTTTGTTGTATGTCACATTTAGTTTAAAATAGGATATAAATTGCAAGGAAACTAAAATGTTGTTAAAGTAAGTATAAAATATTTATAAATTTTTAAATTAACACGTTGACTGTCCCCATAAGAAATTTTTTTCGAGCCCACGACGTCCAACTGCTTTTTTGTAGTGTTTTTATTTTATCTATATTGTAATACAAATAAAACTAAAAGACGTAATTCAAAATGTGTTCACTTTTCAGTAACAATCAATTGACATATAAATACATAAATATGACGACTATAACTACATAATTCACAAACTACTATATTTTATAATAATCTAATACAACTCGGCCATCCTGACAATTGCAATTAACAAAATAAAATAAAATTAACTAATAATTATTAACATGTTAATCTCGATTTGTAATCTTTCTCTTTTTGTTTGGCTTCCACTTTTTGTTTTTCTTTTTTTGATTCCCATTCTTTTTTAAGTTTTTCTTTATATTTATCTTTGTCTTGGATGATTTTAAAGCCGTCTGCTTTAACTAATCCACAATTATTTTTTTTCGTTAATTTTTTTTTGCTATCTCTTTTTTATTATCTTCTGGATATTTGTGCTTTCTTTATTTTTACGATCTTCAGCATATTTTTATTCAGACTGTCGAGTTTTTTCGTTTCCCTTCTTCGCCTATAAGGTATTTTTTCATTTTCTGGTGTTCTAGTTTTTCTTACACTTTCCACGCATTTTTTAGAACTTCTTCTTCTAAGTTCATATTCATTTCTTGGCTCATATTTTTGGTGACTTTTCCTTGGGTGCGGATTTTCTTCATATTTTTTATTTCTTCTATATTCAAATGGATTTCTGTTTCTCGTTTTTCTCTCGATTTATTTCTTCTTCCAAATACTCTTTACGTTTTCTACTATCTTCAGATGGAATTCTCTGTCTCTTTTTTTTCTCGATTTATTATTTCATCCATTTCATCTTCGAAATACTCTTTGTTGTGCTTTCTTTTGTTATCCTCTGGTGCCATGCTGAATCTCCTGTCACTAAAATTTGTTTCATTTTTTGTGTAACTATTATCTTTTATTTTAATATCATTTTCATCTAGTATGTTTATATTTAGCAAATCTTGACAACTAAAACTGTCACTGTCATTGTTATAATATTCAATAACTACAGATGAATTAAAATTAAATGTAATCATTAAACCCTTTGTTGACATAAAATTATGACCCAAAAGAGCCTCAAACGTCATAGTATCATCA
Source organism: Ophonus ardosiacus (assembly GCA_943142095.1). NCBI lineage: Eukaryota > Metazoa > Arthropoda > Insecta > Coleoptera > Carabidae > Ophonus > Ophonus ardosiacus. The sequence goes on from OW964834.1 coordinate 17,117,326, forward strand.
GAAACGACACCGAATTTACAAGTTATTTTTTTAAGAACATTATTAATTTGTAAATTAATGTTAAAAAGCCAAGTATACAGTGTGTCCCATTTAGAGGTGCCACCATTGGGATCTCGAGAACTATAAGAGATACGATGTCGGTTAAATGGAACTTTTTATGCGCCTTTGGGAGGCCATCTCAGATGTGCTTTTATTTTTCCAAAAAATTTCATAGGGCACTAGATAATGACGAAAAACTGAATATTACTGATTTTTTCTTTTTCAAATAACTTCTAAACTATTAATAATTGAGAAAAAAGTTTCAAATATAAAAGATAGATATTTTTATTATCTAACCAGTGGCGTACGGAATAAATTTTTATATCCGTAAATTTTTGAGATATAACACAAACATATATTTTTTTAAATGGAACCCATATCTGATTTTAGTTTCAAAAAAATAATTATTTTTTTCTCTTTTCAACGATGTAAGGGTTATTATGTTTTATATTTGTTTTGCCTTCAAAATTATTATTTTTTCCTTATTTTGTATTAAATTTACAATTATTTTGAAAATATTGGTAGATTTCTATTTGGAAATACTCCTTGTATTTAAATAATTTATTTCGTTGGAAAATTTTGCTCAAAATTCGTATCAAATTAATTTTTATAATATTTTGTATCAGGTCGCCCTTGGCTCATCATAGTGTAATTTGTAATTATGAGCCTAGAATAAAAATATTAAGTAATAAAGGCATAAAACAAATTATTTTGATCAAATATAATATAATTAATAAAAATAATAATGTTTTTTTGGGAAATAATAAGAAAATTCAGGAAAATAAAGAGAAAAATTAAATTTTAGGAGCAAAACAAATATAAAACATAATAACCCTTACATCATTGAAAAGAAAAAAAAATATTGATTTTTTTGATACTAAAATCGGATATGGGTTCCATTTAAAAAAATATAAGTTTGTGTTATATCTCGAAAATTTACGGATATAAAAATTTATTTCGTAAGCCACTGGTTAGTTAATAAAAATATCTATCTTTTATATTTGAAACGTTTTTCTCAATTAGTAATAGTTTAGAAGTTATTTGAGAAAGAAAAAATCAACAATATTCAGTTTTTCGTCATTATCTAGTGCCCTATGAGAATTTTTGGAAAAACAAAAGCACATCTGAGATGGCCTTCCAAGGACGCACAAAAAGTTCCATTTAACCGACATTGTATCTCTTATAGTTCTCGAGATCCCAATAGTGGCACTTCTAAATGGGACACACTGTATTTACTTTTGAACCATTAATACCACCGTGTTACTTGTATTATTTTTTGACATATTAATATTTGGATAATGTTTTTTATAAGTGCTATATTTAATAATACTAATATCACTGCCAGAGTCTATCAATGCGCTGAAATTATTAGAATTAGTTTGAATTATTATTGTGTACCTATCAAGTTTATTTTCAACTTCATCAATAACCATTGTGTTTCCAGCATCAGGAACTAATTTCTTCACGGTTGGACAGTTTTGGAAGAAATGGCCCATCTTCCCACATTTATAGTAGGAACCTTTTTCTCTCTTCGGACGTCTACATGTAGATGCAAAATGTCCCTCAACATTGCAGTTGTAGCATCTAACCGTTGATTTAGATGTCAATTTGACACTTGGAGAATAATTTGCATTGACACGGAGACTTTCAACTTGATGAGGACGATTTTCGGTCAATAAGTTCATTATTTCAAGTAAATTCCACAGTTCTTTATGTCGAGATGCTAACGCTTGAGTTCTTAGTACATAATTATCAATTCCTTCTATCATGTATTGAATTTGATCAGATTCAGGTAAGTTTAATTTATTTATTAACTTCAACTTTTCATGGAAGTACGTTGAGAAACTTTCACCCCACATTCCATCTCCTAACTTCTATTTTTCGTAATAGGCTTACATGACTTTCATAACTGCCGAAAAGTTGACGTAATTCTTTTTTAATTCTGTCCAAGATTTCATAATTATCCCTGGAGAACAATTGTACCAATCTTTTGCTCTACCAGTTAGTTGTTTGGTAGCTAGCAATTTTATAAATGCATCTGAGAGATTATAAGCTTCTTTCACTTCATCAATTCTACTAACCCATGCCGTTATATCTTCACTATCTTCCCCAGCATAAGACGGTATTTGTGCAGAAATATTGTTGTGTTTGTAGGATTGGGTTCGGGATATATAAATAAAATATACGATTACCCATAAACAATATATATTATAATTTAAATGTGCAGTTGTACTCTTATTTTATTTACTTGTATAAAACAACCTTTTCTTTGATGTGTAGTGATTCACAGCCGGACGAGAGAGAGTTGTGCCCTCGTATTTGGCAGAAATTACAAACAACATTTTTCTTATTACATTTGTCTGCCAAATGCGATTGCGACCCGCACCTGTAACATTTCATTTTTGTATCATGTGTTCTACTTTTATTTACATTATTTACATTTTTATGATGTGTATTAAAACTAATTTTTTGGTTTGTATTTTTCTGTTTAGGATTTGGAATATTAATTGTATTAACATTTGCATTTATTGATCTATGCAATTGGGCTGCATCACGAGTTGAAAGCTCCATGCTTGTTGCGAGTTCTAAAGCTTTGTCTAAAGTTAAATCTTTCGATTCTAATAATCTACTTTGTATTTTTTCGGATCTGAGTCCAAAAACCAATTGATTTCTTAAAGCAGTTTTAAGATACGTTCCAAATTTACAATTTATAGCTAATTTTTGTAATGATGTAAGAAAATCGGAAACTGATTCACCTTCAAACTGTTTTCGTTGGTGAAAACGGAAGTTCTCGGCAATTTCCAGTGGTTGTGGTGAGTAGTGCGACTGCATTTGCTCCACCAGGAGGTCTTTTAAGCATTATATGAGAGTCCTAAAAAACTTACACCTCACAGAGTCCCACGAATCACATTATGATGCAGCCGAGCAAAAGGTCAGTCTGTACTTCCTTTAGACTTCCATACACCATACAGTACCGGGAATGCAGCGTGTAACACACACACAAGTAAGTAGTGTACGGGTAGGCAAATGATTCATATATGCTTTAGGGACGTGTATAGAAAACTTTTTATGTATCATATGTGTCTCATGGGACAGTCAACGTGTTAAAAATTAGAGAATCGTTTACAGTCATCATACTTATAATTCTCAACAGCTTCATCTAATTGGTTAATTTAATTTGCAGAAAATTCACTTACAAACAATTCCGAAATTGAACCAGTGATTCATTATGTGATACAGCAATAATAGTCGTGATTACGAAAAAAATCTGTTGTGGCCAGCGCAATACCTTTCGTCATTTTTATCTACGAGCATAGCCCATCTACTCTTAGCTGGCAGTAGGGTTAAGATGCGTAATAGTTCATAGACTGTGGTGGAGGTGAAAATATAAACGGAGTTTATGCTGTGCTAATTCTGTTGCTGTTAAGATCGGGGACGGAAAGTAGAAACCGAGGCATAAATTATAGAACGATTTAAAAGTAAATTAACTGGGCGCGCGTTATATAATCAAAGCCGTGAAATTATTGCGAATATTTTTGATTTTATGAAACTTGAAAGCAAGACAGGTGAACCTCTTATACCGACGTCGACCATAGCCAAAAGGGTTTCTGCAGCTACTAGTGTTTCGGCTAGCTCTATTTTTCGAATTTGTAATGAGAAGAAGCAAATTATAAAAAAATATATTTTTATATTATTATTTATTTTCTAATATAAGTTGTACAAATAATGCAATATTTGGATATAGTTTGGTATATTTTTACCTCTCACTAAGAAAGGTATTGGAATTATGCTAAAAATCACATTTCCAGATTTTAGTGGATAAGCACGTTTTAAGATCCCTATAATCCGATTATAATATTTTTACGATGATGTCCGTGTGTATTTGCGTGTGGATGTGTGTGTGGATGTTGGAACCACGGTTTCTCAAATACTGTAAGACTTAAAAACATTTACCTCAATGTGACATTTCTAGGAAGAACTGATTAGATGTTGGTAACAACTGGACAACTGGAAGTAATAGTTTCTTTAAAAAATCTTCTAAATATAATTTTTGGAATTTTTTTATTACAAATATTAAATAACATAAAATTCTCAATCTAATACACTTAAAATTTTTGTTATATCTTGTATACAAGAGATTAGAGATAAAGGCACTGTCATACAGGGTGGAAACGAACTTAATGTCATAAATTTAAGGGTGAGTAGTATGACATGTGTAGAGTACGAAACAGAAAGATTTTTTTAAATATTCGCATATTTAAGGGTGGTTCTCATTATACTAACATTTTTGGTACCACTGGACCACTGACAACTTTAATACTTGAAATTAATTTAATTAATTTACGTAATGTTTCCGCATAATCAAATCTTAATTATTTCTAACGTAATTTATTTTGAAAGTTCAATGAACCATATCAAAGATTAATATTAATACTTCGCAGAATTATTTTTATTAAAGAAAAAAAAAACAGAATGGATTAACTGATAAATAACAACAATACTAGAAACTTTTCATGTAACAATATTAATATGAAAAAAACTTACCTTAAAAATTATTTGAAGAATAAACACAAAAATCATAAATATTGTTCAAAATTGTCACCTCCCACAGCTACACACAATGCACCACGTTGAATAGAGGTTTCCAAGTTTTTTTCATTTTTTAATAGGTTAATCTCTATATAAAAATATTAGACCCGTGTTTTTTATTTTCGCCGAAAAGCGTCTAATAAGTCAGAAAAAAATTATTAGTTTCTATAAATAAGGATCGAAAAAATCATCGGTGCGTGTGACGTCATCGACACCGCTAGAACGTACGTTTCTAAAGCTGAGTGAGACGGATATATAACAAACACGGTGGGTATGTCGTTTCGCACATGAACATGTAAACAAATGATACATAACCCAAGAATTAACCAGTTGTTGAATTCTGTTCCTCAGCTTATTTTGTAATACTTATAGAAGATATTTTTTAAGAAATTGTGATTGTACATGCAAATCAGGTAAAACTTGAGTACTTATAGTAATTTTGGAGATAATTAAATATTATTTTTTATTTGCTTTTCTAGTTACTATAGCTCTAATAATGAGCATTTTTGTGGTGGTGAAATGCTGTTTCGTACCGGGCTGCTATAATTCCTCAGCAAATAATCCAAAGAAAATATATGTACCGGTTCCAAAAAAATGAAGAAAAACGTGCAAGTTATAATGACTAAAAATAAATATTCCGTATTATAATGGTATTAAATCTAAACATGTTAATTAATTTACTAATTTAATTATTTGTGTATTGTAACGTGGACGAAATAAAGATACACAAGTATTTGCAGATGTAAATAATAACTTAACGTTTATTCTTCCGGTAAATTACACCACATAAAAACGTAACAACACACGATAGACAATGTATGTAAGTAGTTGTAACGCAGGCAAAACAGACAGTAGTTCCACGGTTGACGGGTCGACCTCCACTTCCAGACCGATCGGTTGCAGCTTGCAAGCTGCTCTCCCCACCACCACACCACATCCAGTGCACCATAAATTTTTGGGGACGCCACACTACTCCCTCCTTAGCATCGGCTTCCTCCTGGAAGCTGTAAGATTTTCTGTAAAGCTTTGTCGCGGGCAGCCCGCCTAGGTAAGACCCGACGTGCTTCTAGGGCTGGCGGGGACCCTCTCGGATCTTCATGGGTATCGGTGTCAGCTGGTGGTACCGCAGTGGTAGGCACGGGAACTTCCACGGGTTTCCTCCACTTTCTCCGGACCGGTTTCGTGTTCAGCATTGTCGACGTCGGAGGCATCAGGGCGGGCAGTATGCTGGTCATCTTCTGGTTTCGGAACGGTGTCTTCTTCGCTAGTTGGCTGCTCAACTCCCCCACCCAAGTTCTCTTCAGGCAGGCTCTCTACTTCCTCGAAAGTGGAGTACTCACTAGGTCTTCGGGGACTGAAACTAGACAGACTGGATCTGGACCTGAAAGACATACTAGGAACAAAGGTAACATCATTAGGAATATTTAGATGTTCAGCGGGGCGTGGCTGTTTGGTGGGCGCACGACACAGCCGAATCTCGATGTCGCTCTGCTGGAAAACTTCATGCAAGAGATCTTTTACTTTCTCCTCCTGTAAACCGCCCAGACCACAACCTAGCATGGGTATAGCCAACCGTCGACGTCCTAGGGCTGCCATCTTATTTCGCAATGCTATTAAACATTTTCGTAACTGGGCGTACGTCGGTTTATGGTAATTCCTTCGTTTAGTTATGAGATAGAATATCATTCGACCTTCTCGATTTAACATGGCCACCGAGCCAACCTCGAGGCTCTGCTGTCGAGTTTGGTCTAATCCACCATAACGTTTCCGAAAATTCACAGCAATCCTAGCTTCCATTTTTAAATCTTGAGAAACACAATGAGCCAAATCGTAGTTATGAGGAGTTGCAAATAAATCTTCAATAACTTCATGCAACCTAAATTGGGTAGTAGGCTGTACTGGTTCTTTCCGTGGTCGTCCTGGACGGCGGCTTGATCGCTCTTCCTGGCACGCTTGTTCCGGTCCAGGCAAATTTGAACCGGTTAGCATGTACTACCAGTCTTTTATGTGCAAAAGCACAATGTTTCACACGAAATGTGTTGGAACCCAGACACTTAATAACCCTATAGGGTCCCGTCCATGGTCGATGCAATTTGGGGCTTTCTCCCACTATCGGTGTTGGGTTATGTAACCACACTAAGTCCCCTATTTGATAAGTAACAGCCCGGGCTCTTCGATCATAATATTTCTGCTGTCTCTGGTGAGCAACATTTAAATGTTCCCTCGTAGCGCAGTGAGCTCGGTCTAGTGATGATCAAAGTTGTTGAAGATATTTTTCTTCCGATAAATATGTAGTCCCCGGTGGTAACCCAAACTGTGCGTCAGCAGGCAGTCTGATCTCACGTCCGAACATTAACGAAAATGGACTGTGTCGGGTGCTTTCATGTTGGCTAGCACGGTAGGCCATCATAACATGCGGTAGTTCTTGGTCCCAGCTACGCTGACGTTCCCCCGCGTAGTGTGACAGCATCTGTAGAAGAGTTCTATTGAACCTTTCCACCAATCCATCCGACTGAGGATGGAAAGGTGTGGTACGGGTCTTGGTGATGTCAAATAAGCGACACATTTCCTGAAATACCTGAGCCTCGAATTCCTTCCCCTGATCGGAGTGAAGTGTTTCTGGTGCTCCAAACCGGCATACAAACTCGTCAACGAATACACGCGCCACAGTCTCCGCGTTTTTGTTCTGTAACGGATAAGCCTCCACCCATTTAGTAAAATAATCGCTAATGACGACGATATATTTGTTACTGCGCTCCGTAATCGGCAACGATCCAAGCAAATCGATTGCCACTCTTTCCAGAGGACGTGTTGACAGTTGAGTCTGCAGAGGTGCTTTCGGAGCGGGTACTAAAGCTTGTCGACGATTGCATGCCTCACACTCGCGGCACCATGTCTCCACGTCTTGCTGCATGCCGCTCCAATAAAACCGTTTTTTTTTAAGTGGCAAGTGTCCTGGTCACACCTAAATGGGCACCACTAACCGATTTGTTATGATACGCGCATAATAATTCAGTCACCATTCGTCGCGGTACAATCACACGACGATTTACTGTCCCATCCCGTAAGTATTTTATAACTTGTCCACAAGTCTCATCACTTAATTGTTTGATTTTCAACAATTCTTTGTCGCCGGTGTAATCCTTCTCTTGATCTGAAACGGAGGAGGCTAGACTACCACTCCGCTCTAGGTTTATTTTATCTTTCCGTTGAGGTGTGTCTTGTAGTCCGCACTGTGAACAGGGACGTCTCGACAAACCATCAGCGTTTTGGTGCTTTTTGCCAGGCCGATGTATGACCTCCATGTAATACTCAGAAAGAATCTCTAACCACCGGGCCACTTGGCCTTCCGGTTCTGTAAACCCTCGCAGCCATTTTAAACAATTGTGATCCGTTCGGGCTTCGAACTTCGTTCCTAATAAATACCCTTTAAAATGACGGCAGACAACAACAAGCGCTAACAATTCTCTGCTTGTTACACAGTATTGCCTCTCAGCTTTGGTCAGGGAGCGGCTATAATAGGCAATAACTCGTTCGTTACCCTCCTGTACCTGACTCAGTACACCACCTATCCCGAAACCACTGGCATCCACATCCAAAATAAACGGTTTGTCTAGCTGAGGGTAAGCCAATACAGGTGCGGTAATAAGACATCTCTTTAGCTGCTGAAATGCTGATTCGCATAATAACTTAACGTTTATTCTTCCGGTAAATTACACCACATAAAAACGTAACAACACACGATAGACAATATATGTAAGTAGTTGTAACGCGGGCAAAACAGACAGTAGTTCCACGGTTGACGGGTCGACCTCCACTTCCAGACCGATCGGTTGCAGCTTGCAAGCTGCTCTCCCCACCACCACACCACATCCAGTGGTGCTGCACCATAAATTTTTGGCGACGCGACAGTATTCGATTTACAGCCAGAAAGTAAAAACGCTGTTCCTTATTCTTGTCCTATCCTGTTATCATTAAAATTATAAAATTAGCACAAGTTTAACTTTCTAATTAATAATAAATTAAACTATTGCTAAAATGATGTTTTATTTAAAACAAAGAAATAACAAACAACTATGAAACTATTTATTTGACTTCATAAATTTGGAGAATACTGCAATTTTCCAAAATGTTGTTGCCTCCTCCATCAACTGCTGACACAAGTCTTTGTCGAATTCAACTTCTACAATAACATCTTCGTCTCCATACTCTTCTTTAGTTGCTCTGTAAATGTTGTATTAAATAAATATTCCATAAATCTGCGTACAAAACATTACATACCTCTGGGCTTTCACATTTCTTATTTCTGCACTAACAAAACTAGGATTGTCTTTGTAAAACAAATGCACATGACTGTATCTAAATACGGCAAATTTCGACTGTCTGCTTTCACAAATTCAGGATCCATATTCTAAAGAAAGTGAACAGTTTTAATATAAACAGCATTATTGGTTATTCACTTCACTTACTTGTTTTTTCAAAAGATTCTTCAAAGAAACTAACAGGAAATTCAGTAAAAATTTCTTGTAACCTTAAATTTCATCAAAATAACAAATGTTCTGGCTTGAATGTCACGTCAGGTCACAGCGCGCTCGAAAAGCCATTAGCCAATCAGAATTTTCACAGTGCCGTTGACGTCACAAAGATGGCCGATACTGAATTTTATGCACTCGATTTAAATGCATTAAATTTTAATTTTGACTTTAGAGTAATAAAAATTAGCAAATTAACGATTATATTCATCTTAATATTACTTATACGTGATGAAAACTGATATCCAATAAGTATTTCTTAAAAAGCTGTAGCCTTGGAAACCCCTATTAATGAAACACTACATGCCAGGTTCATATGATTTTCTTGTTTAATAATTTCAGCACAGTTTTGAATCCGCATCCTCAATTCTTTAACAGTTTCAGGGGGGTTTTGATTATCATACACCAAGGATTACAAATGACCCCACAGATAAAAATCTAAGGGATTGAGGTCAGGTGATCTTGGTGGCCATGATACAGGACCTCCATGACCAACCCACCTGTTCTCAT